>JANAVB010010193.1:3021924-3389424 GCA_029216955.1 Iris pallida | reverse complement strand
GGTACCCCTGTTCTCCCTCTCATATCTTTGTGCATGCATATCTATTTTCGATTCCGTAAGATCCTATGGAGAGTCCAAATAACCCCCTTCCAGTTCCTTCAAGTAGTTTGTGGTGATTCGCGATGTACACGACAAAAAACAAGTTCCAAAAGTCGAGAAAAACTCGATTTTCTAGAAGTTAGAAACTGTCCCAACCACCAATGTTTGTGGTCCATTAGTGACCAGGATATTGTGAATTTTAGATATCTACCTAAATAGACTTATAGACAACCTATACATGATCAAAACTTTATTTTTAGTTTTATTTCTAGATTTCTATATGCTGTATAAAACTTGTTTAAATTCGGCAAAAAATCTGTTTTTAAAACATAAAAAATCCCGATACAGAGTCCGTCCCGACAATCTGGACGACGTGGTCACGAACCGAAAGCATCAAAAGGTGCGTATCAACTTCGTGGACGTGTGAGCTTTGAAGAAATTCAAATTGGTTGCGTTTGCGCAATGAATTTGATGCGTATCCGTCAAAATTTGCCGTATCGATCTTTTTGTAAAGTTCCCAATTACTTTGTGCATGTTCGTCAAATCAAGACGAAACTTATGCCAGCAGGACCGAATCATTTTTTTGGTTCTGTATGCCAAGTTTTGTCCGATTCTGAGAAGGTCGACCGGAACGCCTATTTGGCGGGCCCACGACCCGCTCCAACGGACGAAATTGTGCACGGCCCGCCGGAATCCAACTTTGGACATATGGTTAGTTTCTTTTCCTCAAATCGGACCTGTAGACATGTAGTTTGACGACTTTAGAGACCGTAGGTACTGGCACGCTTTTCGGTGCAAAACGGGCCCAACGGTGGACATCGTTTTGATCTGAAATTATGGTTTTGCCCCTGTTCTAGAATTGAACTTTTGGACAGACATTTTCTAGACTTATCTTTTATTTAAAACACATTCGTGGTATTTATTTCAGCATCCGAGGACGTATGCGGGATTTGGCTTTCATCACTTCACTATTCTGACGGTTCGAGCTATTGGACGTCGCCCTTTTTGCATACAACCTCAGGCAAGATACCTTGCCATAATTTATTGTTTATAATTAGTCTGTATTTTATTTATTGCATATCACTGTTCATTTATTTCCAGTTCTTCTAGCTATACCATTATTACAGTTCCAGATTTACTACCTGCTCAGTGATATTAGCTTACTTTATTTATTATTCTTTGATTGAATATGGACTTAGAGTAAAGGGACTACCGTTTGTAGTGTATCGCATATACCTCGGCATAGTTGTATCATGAGTATGTGTGAGATGAGTAGCATGTAGAGGTCTTTTGCGTGTTGGCTGATCACCCGTGCGTATGTGTTAGGTCTAACTACTGATAGAGGCATGTTAGGGGACTTAGCAGTTAGTAGATGTACATGATCGCGGATGCGACTTGATAAGTACATTGGGTGGGGAGAGCAATACCTGACGTATGGGCTTCTTTGCACTTCCCTGATTACCTGTGCGCTCCTCCGGAGATGCAGGCTTTAGGTGCCCTCTGACGTTTCCCAGAGCGTTATAGACGTACCCCCTTACACATGATGCCCTCTGACGATCTTCGGACGTTACGAACGTAGGCCCCTGGTGTCCTATATGGGAACTATGTCAATCCCATTTACAGCCAGGGCTCATACGTCGAAAGGATTGTTTCTCAACTGCATGTGCACTTTAGTATGGTTAGGTAAACCCTAGTCAGTGTCATGTCACCCCCGTTCTATTAGTAGCTTGAGACAATGTCGCATCGCGGAATAGTGTTCTACCCCTTGTCCTTATTTGGTTGTAGAGGTAGTCCACTATTTCGATGATGAGGTATTAGATCTTGTTACGATTGGGACTATTTTATTTTATTGGTGGTTGTGACATATTATATATTCAGTTTATTATGGCATGTTCTTCCTGTATCTTGTTACGTCCCTCTGAGAACCTGGTTATCTCTCCAGGTGTGTGCTATTGTCATTCGTAGGTATTCGAGCTGTGGCCGTGATCATCTTTATTTCTTCGAGGATGATTGCACTTGGATCGTCTTCGCTTTGCTCGCCAAACTCATTTCATTTTTCCATGTATTTATTCCCTTACTTGTTGGTAGTGGATTTGTCTCCGTCCAACATATTGTACAAAATATTTCATAGTTGATTATATGATATCTTTTATTCTTTATTTGTGGATAAGATTAGTATCGTGGTTTACTACATTTTACAGCTTATGTATACATATGATGGTTCCATATATTAGAGTATACATCGTATGTATGCAGCTGGCATGTCGACTTACTTAGTCCTAAGTATTTTAGGACTGGGGCATTACATGTTTTTGTGGTGGCCCATGCAGGTCGAGTTTATCACTTCGATTACGTTACTGTACCGATTTGAGCCTGCAAATATAGGATTAGAGTTTAGGATCTCATCCACATACTTGATCCCTCCATTGAATTCCAATTTTGAACTCTCGGTTGACTACCCTGATTCTTCTGCTTGATTCCTTTCCACCGTGAACCGTATCTTTTTCCTTCGTGCTTGATATAGAGGTTAGAAAGATGAATTGTACTAGTTATATGTGTATCTTGCTTAATCACCCTATTAGTTGACTCTTATAAGTTGGGTAGTATGTCTCACGGCCTATCACCCCGTGTTCTTATAACCCATTAATGAAGTATAATAAGGTGGCACTGAAAACATGCTAGTGTAAGAAGATATGTTTACCTAGAATATAGAGTTTTAGTAGCCCATACTCTATCGATCAACCAATATCTGATACAAGAGACAGTAGGACGACTGTATAAGCAGGAACACCGAGCAAGACTTGGATCCTTGAAAAACCTCGGACAATTTATAACTGCTTTAATCATTATCTCCCGTACTTATACTTTGAACTACCATGAATGATGACGCTATTTATAGCCTAGTTTTGCAAGCTTATTCTTTATCGAGCTTGTTCAGGATATATGTATACTGGGGACGCCTACAAGCATATTGTCTAATTAGAATCAATGTGCTATGGTCTGATCAACCATAGTGCACTTGGTTCGCTTTTTATTTGTTTATCCCATGTGGATTGAGATATCGAGGTATCTAGGATCTCATTCGCGACTGTATTGACAATTCTTCCTGAATTATACATTCGCCTTTGAATCACGAATTGTATTCGATAACATCTTTCTTGAACTCCTTATTGCTTTTTGTCTTTCACTAATTAGAAAGACGAACGCTCGTATTTGATAGATAGATACAGAGTATCCCCCATGGCCATGATAGTTGTATACACAAGTGTAGCTACCATCGGCCAGCCATGTGACTACAACCTTGCCTCGAGTTACTTGTCCTCCCCTCGACCCTAAACCTACTATCCTGATCTTCTAGTCATTGGAGTTCGAGAATGATTAGGATCTTTCCTTTAATCAATTCACCAACCTAGGAGACTAACTATTCGCAAGAAACAATTTATTGTGAGTCTCTAAATATTTTTCTTGAATCTTGCCTTAACTAGCAATCCCTATGCCTTAACATAACCTTTACTTAACCAAGCTCATAGTTAGACATAAGAGGAATAGACAGAAACACAAGCATTTACCATGACTATAATAAACACCCATCCCGAGATTAGGGATCCAACAGGTATTATTCTAGTTATACAATTTTATTTTTAAGACGCGACTTAGCATTAGAATAACACACTCACTAGCTTAGCCAATATCCATAGCATGATACCTTGTCATATTATGATTTACCCGTTATCAACAGTAATGCATGAGCACTACATTCGATACCACTAGAACCCTTATGACTATAGTCCTGCAGGCTTGACACAAATAGAAATTTTGACTTGGTCGTCAGAGGTCTTCATATGACGTGCCGTAGAGTTCGTTGCCCTCATTGATAACACTCGTATACTATGGACGAGTGGATCATTCTATTCTATCGACTCATGTATCGTGGTACGCAATCATTACCATTATTGGAAATCAGGTTACGATCCTCGAAATTGATTCATAACTACCACATCACGTTATCAATCACATCGTGGCTTATTATTACCAAAGGTCAAGGTACGATGTCATGACTCAAATATTCCTAACCTTATTATTCCTAAAACCATGTCCTAGTTACTAGAGTGAATAGATTGTAAGCCTTCTACATTTTGATTCACTAAGCTTAAGATGGAATAAAGTAAATAGGTTCTCAATAGGATGGTAAATTAGTGACTCATGAACTCCCACTTTCTATTTAAATTATTTGATGCCCCCTACCGTGACATCGATATTCGGAGCACGAGACCAGCTGTTACCTTCCAATAAATTTCAATGCAAGACATAGATGACTCCACCTTCAAGTAGACATATCATGTCCCTCTCAAATACATCTCCTTGTACTCTATTTTTATAATACAACTTTTAGGGCAAAAAGGACTAGCAATAACCCTTACCATAACACTGACGTACTTTCCGACTGCAATTAGAGATCCAACCTTGACTCAAATCTTTTGGCCCAATATATGGTTATAATCTATTCGAAGCCCTCTACGCACATGCCACTAGTGTGCCACTCAATAGAGGCCCCTTGTGCTACTTAAACACAAGTCACAATAAGGCACATCTTCATGACTTATAGAACCTATTCTACCAACCCGACTGACAATTAGGCGAACCACTTGAGTTAGAACCTATTCTAGGTTACCCTAATATGGTGGGTATGGTCTCGATTGATTTTATGGATCTTGACCAACCAATATGGATTAAACCAAAGACTTATTCAATAAAAGACTGATGTCCTATCATGGAATACATTAAACCCCAGTTAAACCCATCCATGCATATCACCATACGTGGACTATAAAACCAAACTTATGAAATAGGTCCCGACACATATTCTGTGGTCCCTACCTCTTGGTCCACTAGTTTTTCTACCATAAACTCCTTAACCATGTCTCTTAGTAACCCATGTTATGAGATGAATGGAACCCCGTAGTACCAACTTGTTTTCGGCTATGCATGGCCAAGAACTTTCCTACTGCCTTAATGAAACATAGTCAACCTATGGGCAATGTTAAGTAAGTAATATCTAGACTTCTTATAGAGTACATGACTGTAGAACCTTATAGCCTCATACATCTTCTTGGAATTTGGCCTACTTAGGAGTCCTATTACTGCACGTTCCCCGAATAACCAAATTTTCATAAGCTGCTTAGAACATTGAATCTAGTGGACACTACCTTTTAGAATTAGATTCCAAATATAACTGTTCTTCCAATTGTTTAGAAAATGTGGAACAGTTTTCATAGTACATTTTGTTAGGGTTATATACTAAAAGCATCACTTTTGTAGTAACCTTATTTCCTTAAATTTTGAATGAGAATCATATGGGCAAATGTTTGCATATTGTATTTGTTGCAAGTGTTAATACAAATGTCTGATATTCTATATTGTAGATAATATGGTGTGTGGTGTCACACAGAAGATCATATTATCAGTTTTCTATGGAGTATATAAATAGTTCACAACCTAGATGGACTTGGACAATCTATTGAAAATGTTGTAGTGTAATCTGGTATTAGTCTATCTTGACTATAGGTTTATACTAGTACACTTTGTGTGTATTGATCAGGACCACTTGAGGTTGTTCTCTTTGTACTGACTACATAAGAGAACAAATACCTCTGTTATTATGGATGCTTGTACTCTTAATCCAGATATAATAACGGACATGTATATGTAATGTGCATTACTTTGACTCATAAAAGAGTGAGATTCATTATGGATCAACAACCTCTATGAATTGGGTAATAACATTGTATGTATGATGAGCTGTTGATTATAAATGGAATCCATGTCCCGATATATCGGGTTGATGATGTCCTCTTAAGGAGCTCATAAGGATTGTCATGTAAACCCTGTAGGTGGATTACATCCGACATGACAAATAAAGTTGAGCAGTACTACTTAAGGATAAAAGATGTCGAATCAATATAGTTGTCAGTAACTTAATTTGATCGACGGACATACGATATCTTAACTTGGGGAGCCAAACGAGCATATAATAAAAGGAGCCCACAAACATAATTTGGGATTAGAGAGGTAGTGCAACAATAGCTCATTAGTAGACCGAGCTATTGTTAATGGGCCTGGATTGTGTGTTCGGGCTGAACACGGGATATCCAGATCCGTTAGGAGGCCTAACCCTAATTTTTCTCATGGTCCCTGCCGTAGCCTATATATATCCTCTATTCTCTGGCCACCAGATTACTGATTAGAAATCTGAAATTTTCTCTAAATTCGTGATTCACGTAAGGAGAGAAAGAGAGTGCTGCCAAGGAGAAGAAAAGGTTGGGAGATCGTCGCCCATACGACGTCCAACTCGAGGAAGGAATACGTGCAGAAGATCCTGGGGTCGTCCGTTCGAGATTGCCAGGAATTACTTGTCTTCTTTCCGCCGCAGGTATAATTCGTGAACCCTAGTTTCCGCCTATGAAGGGTTAGAACACGTATTTGATCTGTTTAACTTTCTATCGATCAATACGCACACCAAAGGAAGGGTCCTAGGAATCCCCAGTTCTATCAATTGGTATCAGAGCCACTTTGGATCTACGTATTGATTGATACGTCCATGTTGTCCAATAAAACTTGCGTTATGTAATAGTCGGTAGATGTAGATCTGTTCTAACTCGGTTTTACAGGCATCTTAGATCCAACTATTATGATCCAATGCATGTTTTTGATTGTGTTGTTTAAACTACGGACATGTCGTGGATGTTGTTGTTGATGTAGATGTAATTAAAATCATGACGGTTGATCGTGCTTATTAATTTAATTTTTCAATCTAGATTATGTGTGAACTCCTTCGGGAGGCATAGGATTGATGTAATTTTAATTATTTTTGATCAATCGTGATGGCGGTGGTGGCTGTTTCTGACGCCGGACGAGATGCTGGTTTTGAGCAATCCAGAGGCCGACAGATGATTTTCGATGAAGGAATCGACAGCCAAAACCTTAAAAAAAATCGGGGCGCTGCCCCGAACCCTACGTATAATCCAGAGGTCGAACCCCGTATAGATCTGTGCAGCGCCTGATTTTTGATTCGGATGGTTGAGGACGGAGCAGCAAAGATGACCATAATAGTTAGATATTTTCTCTTATTTTTGTCATTTTGCTTTTTCTAATTATGCATGTTTATTATTGTGTGGTTGTTTTTTTTGAAAAACCAAGCCTACATTAATAATGGACAACATGGACATAATATCAACTAGTAGAAAAACCCTCATTGTTAAATAACTAAGTGGGAGAGGATTTTTATTAAGTATAAATCCTATGGTCTCCATTACTGGTTTGTAGGTGATGTAATTATACTTGCGTGTTGGCTTTAGTGCTTTCCTCCATATCGGATGAGTATAATTATGGATCACCAGTACAAACTTTCTTAGGGATAATTGTAGAAAGTTACCTAGTATGTGTTCAATTTTCCATCTGAAGGAACTCATTACAAGGTAATGGACTTAGTATTAAGTAATGGTATACACTTAGATACAAATAATGGTATCCTCCCCATCGGAGTCACTGCTATTATTTGTATAACCAGAGCAAGACCAGCATATTAATTTTATTTGTCATAAAGTTATATTGACATGATAGTAAAATTAATAAGAAAAATCTACTTGAACAAAATTGAATTTGTATACGTCCACACTATTGTGGCATGCTAAATTCATGGTGTTCAAGGTGTTGGTGAATTTCTTATTATTGTTTTGAGGGAATCAATATTTAGTTAATTCAAAAAGTTTTTTTTGCCCTACATAATTTTATTTATGTGATTCTCAGTATTTCAAAAATGGGTTCTTTCAGTCCCCTTATGGTGATTCTTAAAGAAAATAAACTTACTGGACCTAATTATATTGACTGAAAACGTAATTTGGACATTGTTCTGATTGCTGAGGAGTACAAATATGTACTTGTTGAGGAATACCCACCTAAGCCTGATGCTAACTCTGATGAAAAGGTCAAAGAGGCTTATAAGAAGTGGAAAAAGGCAGATGAGATGGCACGATGTTACATTCTGGCATCTATGTCAAATGTACTGCAACATCAGCATCAGGCCATGGCCACAGCCTATGACATGATGTATAACCTCAAGGAACTCTTCGGACATCAGAGTAGAGCAGCTAGGCAGTTTGCTATGAAATGTTTGATGAATACAAAAATGGCTGAGGACACACCAGTAAGGGATCATGTTCTCAAGATGATGGGTCATCTGAATGAGATGGAGATCCTTGGAGCTAAAATCGATGGAGAAACCCAGGTCGATATCATTCTCGGGACTCTGCCTAAAAATTTTGACAATTTCTGCCTTAATTACAACATGAACAAAAGGTTGTATAGTTTGGCAGAACTTGCAAAAGAGCTACAGGATGCTGAATCTCTCTTTAGGCAGAGTGGTCATGTTTTTGTTTCTGAAAAGGCTTCTACTTCTAAGCCAAAAGGCGGTAAGAAGAAGAATAACATTCAGAAACAGGCAAACTTAGCAAAGAAGGGCATGGGACCTCAAGGCGCGGTGAAAAAGCCGAAAGGCAAATGTTTCAAGTGCAAAGGGTCAGGACATTGGAAGACTGATTGTCCACTTCTCAAACAAGGGAACAAAGAAGGTATATCTCATTTACTAGTAGTTGAAACATGTTTAGCGGTGTTATCTACCGACACCTGGTGTGTAGATACAGGAGCCACAAATCATGTCTGCAATACATTGCAGGGGTTCCAGGAAACCAGACGGCTCAGTGATGGAGAGATATGCTTGTTCTGTATACCCCAAGGGAACTAAACTATCTGCTTGGTAAACTAGCATATACTCTTTAGTCCTTTTCAGGTACTTCAAAATATGCTTTACGGCAGTCCAGTGCTCTTGTTCTGGGTTAGACTGATATCTGCTGACCATGCCTACGGCAAAGCAGATGTCTGGTCTCGTACATAGCATTGCATACATTAAGCTTCCTACTGCTGAAGCATAAGGAACTGTCTTCATGTTCTCTATCTCTTTAGGTGTCCTCGGACACTGCTCCTTTGATAGAGCAATTCCATGTCTAAAAGGTAAGAAACCTTTCTTAGAATTTTGCATACTAAAACGAGTTAGTACAGTATCGATATAGGAAGCTTGGGATAAGCCCAACATCCTTTTCTTGCGATCTCGTAGAACTTTGATCCCAAGGATGTGACCTACTTCTCCCAAGTCTTTCATATCAAACTGTTTGGATAACCATACCCTTACATCAGATAATACCTTCACATTGTTTCCAATGAGCAAGATGTCATCCACATAAAGTACTAGGAACACCACCACGTTTCCGTCACACTTTCTGTATACACATGATTCATCCTGATATTGATCAAATCCATAGGATTTTATCACCTGATCAAAACAGATGTTCCAAGATCTGGAAGCTTGCTTAAGTCCATAAATGGACTTTTTGAGCTTACAAACAAGATGCTCCTGGCCCTTTTCAATGAACCCGTCTGGTTGCTTCATATAGATGTCTTCCTCAAGACTTCCATTAAGAAAAGCTGTCTTGACATCCATTTGCCAAATCTCATAATCGAGATGAGCTGCAATAGATAAAAGAATCCGAATAGACTTAAGCATGGCTACAGGAGAAAAGGTTTCCTCATAATCGATACCCTCTCTTTGAGTAAAACCTTTTACTACAAGCCGAGCTTTAAAGGTTTCAACCTTACCATCTGATCCTCTTTTTCTCTTATAGACCCACTTGCATCCAATGGCTTTTACACCAATGGGTGGTTCTACAAGCTCCCATACCTGATTAGAATCCATAGATTCTATTTCAGATATCATTGCTTTTTGCCAAGACTCTGCATCTTTATCTTGGAGTGCTTCATTGTAGGTACAGGGATCATAATCTTGTTCCTCAGGGACGAAGTCTGACGACTCTCCCAAGAACATATATCTATCAGGTTGTATCACAACCCTCCCACTACGACGAGGCACTATCGATTGTGGTGTAACATTTGTGACACGTTGTGCAGTTATTTGTGGTTCATCCTCTTGTACTGTTGGTACTGAAGTACTTGGTGTCTCACGTCTCAGTTCTTCTAGAACAACTCTACTTGTGGGTTTATGGTTCATCACACAGTCTTTCTCTAAGAATCGGGCATTAGTGCTAACAATGACCTTCTGATCCTTAGGACTATAAAATAAACCTCCTTTCGTTCCTCTTGGATAGCCTACAAACAAGCGTACTTCTGTACGAGATTCCAACTTATCTGTTTTCCCATTCAGTACATGTGCTGGACTACCCCAAATACGAACATGTTTCAGACTAGGCTTACGCCCAATCCACAGCTCTGTGGGAGTAAGAGGTACTGACTTAGAAGGAACCAAGTTCAAAATATAAGCTGCAGTCTCTAAGGCATATCCCCAAAATAAATCTGGCAAATCCGAATAACTCATCATTGATCTAACCATCTCCATAAGAGTTCTATTCCTTCTTTCGGCTACACCATTCTGTTGGGGCGTTCCAGGTGCAGTCAATTGGGATTCTAAGAAATCTACCTCAGGTTATGTGTTTACTTTGGGAGGTGGAGCCATTGTGTGGAGGAGTATCAAGCAAAAATGTATTGCTGATTCCACTATGGATCAAGCCGAGTATGTGGCAGCCTCCGAGGCAACCAAAGAAGCGGTTTGGCTCAAAAACTTTCTGTTGGACTTGGATGTGGTACCTAGTTTGCCTAAGTCTATTACACTTTATTGTGATAATAGTGGTGCAGTTACAAACTAGAAGGAACCACGAGCCCATAAGACAGGCAAACACATTGAGCGCAAGTACCACCTGATACGAGATTTCGTAAAAAAAAGGAAAAGTTGCTGTGATCAAGATAGCATCAGCCGATAACCTAGCTGATCCCTTTACAAAGAGCTTACCAGCTAAGGCTTTTGACAGTCATGTTGAGGGAATGGGAGTCAGATGTGTAGCAGCATGGCTTTAAGTATAAGTGGGAGATTTGTAACAGTATACTGAAAAGCAATGCTTTGAGTATAAGTGGGAGATTGTTAGGGTTATATACTAAAAGCATCACTTTTGTAGTAACTTTATTTTCTTAAATTTTAAATGAGAATCATATGGACAAATGTTTGCATATTGTATTTGTTGCAAGTGTTAATGCAAATATCTGATATTCTATATTGTAGATAATATGGTGTGTGGTGTCACACAGAAGATCATATTATCAGTTTTCTATGGAGTATATAAATAGTTCACAACCTAGATGGACTTGGACAATCTATTGGAAAGGTTGTAGTGTAATCTGGTATTAGTCTATCTTGACTATAGGTTTACACTAGTACACTTTGTGTGTATTGAACAGGACCACTTGAGGTTGTTCTCTTTGTACTGACTACATAAGAGAACAAATACCTCTGTTATTATGGATGCTTGTACAATTAATCCGGATATAATAACGAACATGTATATGCAATGTGCATTACTTTGACTCATAAAAGAGTGAGATTCATTATGGATCAACAACCTCTATGAATTGGGTAATAACATTGTATGTATGATGGGTTGTTGATTATAAATAGAATCCATGTCCCGATATATCGGGTTGATGATGTCCTCTTAAGGAGCTCATAAGGATTGTCATGTAAACCCTGTAGGTGGATTATATCCGACATGACAAATAAAGTTGAGCGGTACTACTTAAGGATAAAAGATGTCGAATCAATATAGTTGTTAGTAACTTAATTTGATCGACGGACATACGATATCTTAACTTGGGGAGCCAAACGAGCATATAATAAAAGGAGCCCACAAACATAATTTGGGATTAGAGAGGTAGTACAACAATAGCTCATTAGTGGACCGAGCTATTGTTAATGGACCTGGATTGTGTGTTCGGGCTGAACACGGGATATCCAGATCCGTTAGGAGGCCTAATCCTAATTTCTCCTCATGGTCCCTGCCGTAGCCTATATATATCCTCTATTCTATGGCCGCTAGATTACTGATTAGAAATATGAAATTTTCTCTAAATTCGTGAATCACGTAAGGAGAGAAAGAGAGTGCTGCCAAGGAGAAGAAAAGGTTGGAAGATCGTCGCCCACACGACGTCCAACTCGAGGAAGGAATACGTGCAGAAGATCTTGGGGTCATTCGCTCGAGATTGCCAGGAATTACTTGTCTTCTTTCCGCCGCAGGTATAATTCGTGAACCCTAATTTCCGCCTATGAAGGGTTAGAACACGTATTTGATCTGTTTAACTTTCTATCGATTAATATGCACACCAAAGGAAGGGTCCTGGGAATCCCCAGTTCTATCACATTTATCTTCCTTTACTCATGCATTTAGATAACAGGGATAAAAAGGTTGTAGCCCTCGCTCTTCAAAATTCAGTCCTATCATAAAGGCATGACTTAGTTACAATTTTGAGAAAGGAATTTCCTTAGGGAATAGGCAAGCCTCCCTGGAATCTAAGGTTCTTGAATTAGCAGATGATGGAGGTAGATCGATTCCACTTAGGGTAAAAATCTAGTGGTTCATAACGTCCAGCTCCATACCATATCAATTGATACCCTCTACCGGGACTGAGATATTTTGAGCACAACACTAGCCTTTTTCTTTTAATAAGGTTCACACTCATGAACTAGACCAGTCAAGCTACACACATGACACACATATTCTACACGAACACACCTACGAGTGCTCCATTTCAATTGCACCAATTGTATGACACATTTTTTCCTTAGAACAAACCATAGATGCCTATTTTGCCCCATTTGATTGTAACCATGCAAATATTGACCCACTCTCTTAAGTAAACTGAATACCCATGACCTATGCAAGATATATCACACCTATGTTGTATGCATTCTTCTCAAATAAACATATGCCTCATATACGATACCAAACACAAGCCACATACTCCTGTCAATATGGCTTAAAGACTCCTAGCTCTTACCTAATCAAAATCTTTAGCAAGGGTCTTATACTATTATAGACTTAAATCTTTTAGTTACCCATGTTAGACAAAGAGTGAATTTCTTTAAACCGACACGTTCTAGTTATGTTCGAACAATAGATTCTTCGTCTTGTTGAAGCACGGTCGATAGGAACGATGTAGATTATGATAATTTTCCTATAGAAGTTATTGACCAAGAACAGCGTGGCAATATCTAGGGTCACTTAGGATTCATGATGGTATCCTGAAGGTATCTATTATTCTCGTGCCTCTTCCTAAGTTGGGTAGAGTTTTGAATGAAGAATACCCTATATTGTAAGATATGGCACCAATTTTGATTCTCGTGATAACTACCTCCTTCACCTTTTTGGAAACCGGGTTATGGTTGACGTACTTGCTCTCTCGTCGTATGTAACCACATTATTATTTATTAAATTTTCTTGTGTAGTAAGATTTATTTTAATTTCGAGGACGAAATTCTTATAAGTTGGGTAGGATGTAAACCCCCTAAATTTTTTAGATATTTACTTAAATTATTTTTACAGTATATTTTAAGTTATAGTCCTTTTTAATTTTGTTGATTTTGTTAATATTTGGTAGCAAGTTAAATGATACATGCATAAATAAATTATACCAGTTTATGTACTATATTGCAAAAAGTATTTATTAATTTTCTTTTTAATGTTTATGTCAAATTTATTTTTATAAGTTTAGTAAATAGTTTTTTTTAAAAAATTCATAAACCAAAAGCTAGCAATAAATTTGTTTTTAGTATATGGCTTTCAAATATTTTTCCCTAAAAATGGTATATAGGTTATTATTAAGTTTTTAGAATTTCAAGACTTTATGGGGATTTTTATGGCCTCTAGATGTATATATAGTGTTACACCTATAGATAGATAGATATATATAAATATATATCCCTCAATATATATATATAAATATATAATATAAAAGAAAAAAAAAGGGCCAAAGGCCCACTGCTCCCAAAAGGAAGCAGCAGGAATGTAAACCCGCCAAGTTCAAAACCGAGAGATACGTATATATATATATATATATATATATATATATATATATATATATATATATATATATATATATATATATATATATACGAGTGAGGGAGTCGTCTCAAAACTCTAACCCACGCCGTCACCGGCCCGCGCGCCTGCGCCCCTACCCCGCGCACGCGCCAGCACCACCGCCGCAGGACGGCCATCGGCCAGAGCCGCGTGGCAGCAGCGCCGGAGGGCGCGCGTGCTCGACAGCCGCATAGAGGCCGCTCTGCTTCCCAACAGCAAGGTACCCCCATTCTCCCTCCCATATCTTTGTGCATGCTTATCTATTTTCAATTCCGTAAGATCTTATGGAGAGTCCAGATAACCACCTTCCAGTCCCTTCAAGTAGTTTGTGGTGATTCGCGATGTACGCGACGAAAAACAAGTTCCAAAAACCGAGAAAAACTCGATTTTCTGGAAGTTAGAAACTGTCCCAACCACCAATGTTTGAGGTCGATTAGTGACCAGGATATTGTAAATTTTAGAAATCTACCTAAAAATATTTATAGACAACCTATACATGATCAAAATCCTATTTTTAGTTTTATTTCTATATTTTTATATGCTGTATAAAACTTGTTTAAATTTGGCAAAAAAACTATTTTCAAAACATAGAAAAACCCCGATATGGAGTCCGTCCCGACAATTCGGGTGACGTGGTTACGAATCGAAAGCATTGAAAGGTGCGTATTGACTTCGTGGACGTGTGGACTTTGACAAAATTCAAATTGGTTGCGTGTACGCGACGAATTTGATGCGTATCCGTCGAAATTCGTCGTATGGCCTTTTTGCGTATCCGTTAAGGGACTACCGTTTGTAGTGTATCACATATACCTCGACAAAGTTGTACCACAAGTATGTGTGAAATGAGTAGCATGTAGAAGTTCTTGTATGTTGGCTGATCACCCGTGCGCATGCGTTAGGTCTAACTGCTGATAGAGGCATGTTAGGAGACTTAGCAGTTAGTAGAGGTACATGATCGCGGATGTGACTTGATATGTACATTGGGTGGGGAGAGCAATACCAGATGTATGGGCTTCTTTGCACTTTCTTGATTATACTTGTGTGCTCCTCTGGAGACGCAAGCTCCAGGTGCCCTCTGACATTTTCCAGAGCGTTATGGACGTACCCCCTTGCACATGATGCCCTCTGACGATCTTCGGACGTTACGGACGTAGGCCCCTGGTGCCCTATATGGGGACTATGCCAATCCCATTTACAGCCAGGGCTCATACGTCGAAAGGATTGTTTTTCAACTGCATGTTTACTTTAGTACGGTTAGGTAAACCCTAGTCAATGTCATGTCACCCCCGTTCCATTAGTAGCTTGGGATAATGTCGTATCGCGGAATAGTGTTCTACCCCTTGTCCTTGTTTAGTTATAGAGGTAGTCCACTATTTCGATGATGAGGTATTGGATCTTGTTACGATTAGGACCATTTTATTTTATTGGTGGTTGTGATATATTATATATTTAGTTTATTATGGCATGTTCTTCCTGTATCTTGTTACGTTCCTCTGAGGACCTGGTTATCTCTCCAGCTGTGTGCTATTGTCATTCACAGGTATTCGAGCCGTGGCCGTGATCATCTCTATTTCTTCGAGGATGATTGCACTTGGATCGTCTTCGCTTTGCTCGCCAAACTCATTTCATTTTTTCATGTATTTCTTCCCTTACTTGTTGGTAGTGGATTTATCTCCGCCCAATATATTGTACAAAAATATTTCATAGTTGATTATATGATATCTTTTATTCTTTATTTGTGGATGAGATTAGTATCGTGGTTTACTGCATTTTATAGCTTATGTATACATACGATAGTTCCATATATTGGAGTATACATCGTATGTATGCAGCTGGCATGTCGACGTACTTAGTCCTAAGTATTTTAGGACTGGGGCGTTACAACATTCGTCATCTCGAGAAAAAACTTGCGCCAACAAGACCATATCATTTTTTGGTCTTGTATGCCAAGTTTGGTTCGATTCTGAGAAGGTCGATCGAAATGTCCTTTTGGCGAACCCGCAACCCGATCCAACAGACGAATTTGTGTATGGCCCACCAGAATCCAACTTTAGACGTACGATTGGATTCATATCATCAAACCTGACCCGTAGACATGTAGTTTGACGACTTTAGAGACCGTAGGTATTAGCATGCTTTTCGGTACAAACGAGTCAAACGGCGGACATCATTTTGATCCGAAATTATGATTTTGCCCCTGTATCTAGAATTGGACTTTTGGGTAGGCATTAACATATCTTTTATACCAAAAATGTTCGTGATGTTTATTTCAGCATCCGAAATCGTTTGCGGGATTTGACTTTTATTGCTACCGGTTTGATCACTGGGCTTTGCTATTTTTGCACACTACCCTCAGACAAGATATTGCCATTATATTCTGTCTTTTATTGTTATTTTATTTTGTTATTTCTATTCAGTTCTTATTAATACTGCATATTTCTATCACATTGTGCGTCCAAGTCCTACTTGGATGAAAGCGACTGCATTAGTCATTTAACTGTTTTATTTTTTATTCTGTATTGACTTAGAACTAGTTGACTATCCACTAAAATTAGATATTGGTATATCTCATATGGCCTTGACACATGCTTGCCATGAGTTGTGAGTCATATATAGGACACGGACTCGCGTTGTCGGCTGGCTACCTATATGTATGAGACGTGCGACAGTTAGGAAGTAACTACCAATAGATGTTGCATGATTAGTAAACTTGGCAGTTATTAGAAGTTCATGTATGTTATGGAGATGACATAGATAGGCATTGGGTGGGGGAGAACAGTTCCTTAGCGTATGGGCCAAGTATGTACTTCCTATTATTACCGGAAGCTCCGCTGGAGATATGGTCTTGCTTACCCCTTTATTATGTACATGCTAGCCTCTGATGTTCGTGGAATGCCATGCTTTGACGTCCATATTGCCCATAGAGGGGGCCATACCAAACCCATTATAGCCAGAGTGCCCGTGCGTTGAATGTTTGTTCTTAACTGCATATTTACTGTAGAATGGTTAGGCACCCTATTGCATGTATATTTCTTTCTTTATTTCACAGTTTATATGACATGTTATTTCTTGTATCTTGTTACGTTCCGCTGAGGACCTGGTGAATTCTCCAGGCTTAGATGATCAGGACCTTCCCCATGAGTACGGTACAACACTGGAGCTATCTTATGCTACCGATGAGATCTCGCCTCCCGAGATCTAGTTCCTTATCTATGTTTTGAGACTTTGTAGTGGACATATTTTACTGTTTCTTTTATTTCTATTTGAGGAGGTCGGACTCTAATTTGTGAGACTATTTTTATTGTTGTTTGGTAGTGGATCTGTTTCCACCCGGCTATACCTTTTGACCCTTTATTTATATTTTATTCCAACTTCTGTGATCTCTTGTGTTCTATGGATGAGATGTAGTTGTTCTGTGATGTGGCCTATGATTATTATTTTACAGCTTATGTATACATACAAGGATTCTATATATTGGAGTATTCTTCGTATGTATGCAGCTGGCATGTTCACGTGCCTAGTCCTACGTATTATGGGACTGGAGCGTTACAGTAAAGAAAGTCGTCCCTAGCAGAGTCGTCATTATTGTTTCAACACAAAAAGTCCTGTAGGACTCAATCTTTTGTATTATTGTAAAGAAAAGTGTACAACAAGAATCTTTAACAAGAATTCTGAGTAGGAGATAGAAGTTAAGCCTACTTCACCTTCTTTACTACGTTGATGATCTGATGCAAAAGTTGATGAAGCTTATCTGTTGATGAACTTTGACAACAAAGGAAACTTTATTACTAAAATCTCTCTATCTCTCTATGGAAGTTCTTAACAAAGATATAGCATATGTAGTCTCTCTGTGCCCCCTGTGCAAGGAAGACACAGTCCTCTATTTATAGCTTTTCTTAACTGGAACAACTATGTGCGTATGTACAGAAAATACAATGTCTTATGTCTCAAAGACGCATAAGAATGGATAGGCGCATAGGCCTTAGGGGTTAGTGGTGAGTGAACGTGTTTGAGAATCACGTATAGCTAGCTACGTGTTTTGAGATGTTCTGCACGAAATACGGCCATGATGTCAGCACACGATTTCTTTACTATGGATTAGCTATGCGTTAAATAACTTTAGACGCATAGTATTTGATTTCTTACTGCAGATCATATCTCTACAACATCTTAGAAGTAGCTGCATAACAATGTTACAACTATATAAATAATAATGATAATGATGTAAGCACTGACATCCACCTCAAGATCTGTGAACTGCACACTGCCCAAGTTCATCATCTCAATCCATAAGACAAAGTCATGCGTCATAATGTTCTATGCATCTTTCTGACCCTTCTTGAAGCTATCCGTCTCTTTGACCAATACTCAGTCTTCAAAAACTCATAAGCTTCAGGAACTACTTCAATCTTGAAACTTCAGATTTAGGCACATAGAGGCTATGCGCCCTATTTTTGTAATTTTCATGCTTCTTTAATATTCAAACCTTATAGACTTTTGGAAGACTTACATGAACTTTTGGCTAAAGAATTAAGCAGCTTGTGATTTGCCTTGTCACTTTTGGGGTTTATAATATAAATGGGGACTTTCTATAATTTAGATAAATATTTCAGGAAATATGTAGGGACCTTATATTCGAATTCCCTATTTTTGTAGGTTTTGACTAAGGGAGTAATTTTGGCAAGTTGGACCTAAGGCAAGTACTCATTACAAGAAAATTTTCCATTATAAATGCTATATGTATTTCTTAATTATTCATAAATCATATTGCGACACGATCCCTGACACGTATCATGACTCGTGACTTTGCATCACATGACTTTATTTCAAGTTCTAAATCTTGCTTGAATTATGATTCTGAATCAACGTATATGAATCTTGACTTAGCATCACATGATTTCAAGTTTTGCATCTTGCCTAAATCTTGATTCAGAATCAGGGAAAAGGGAAAATATCGGGTAGATATGTGGTCAACCTATTATGTTCCGAAACATAGCTTGACATACACTACACGTATGTCCAAGCCTGACCAGTCAGAATCTAAATCTTAGCCGGCCAAATGTCGAAACCGTATTTCAAATCATGTTGTTGCTAGTCGTATACCTTGATCATGATTTATTTCATGTCTAGTCATGTTTATCATGCTTCTATATTATTCTCATAGTTTCTCATGTTGCAGGCCTCATGATTATGACAACGTTCCTTATTTTATTGCCCGATTTCTTTATTATTCTAAACTTATATTCCTGCTTTATTTTGTATAGGGTGACATGTTGTTTGGATGTACTTTGCTCCAGTCCTGAAAGGACCGTTGACATTTCATATGACATGGAGATATCACGTGGATCGAAGACTATACTTGGAGTACTTTGATGAGATTTTGATGTATTAGATGATTATGGATATGTTTGATATGGTAGATGTATAGTGATGATGATTACCGGATTTGTCTTCGAAGTGGACATGTACTATATATTAAAAGATTATAGTGGATTGGTGATCGTGTGAGGGTGTGCTATGGGTTCATTTACTAGTTCTGTGATTGAGCTAAAAATTGATATCATGATCATTTGTTGACTATCAAGGTCTAGACAGCTAAGTACCACCGATTCTGCGGCGTAGGCTAAACGTATCCTCGCACTCATACCCGATCATGCGGGCACAGGTCGTGACAGATGCGGTTCTTGCGGTCTTGCGTGCAGGACTCGGGAAGGAGGGTTAATGTGGAATTGGTTTGAGGATTATCGGGTTGAGTATTGTTTATAGCTTAATGGGTTTGGGCTCTAACAAGTTTTCGGCTTCATACAAATGGGTTTGGATATTATTCATAATGATTTAAACTATATATATATATATATATATATATATATATATATATATATATATATATATATATATATATATATATATATATATATAGGAAAATAATAAGAGGGATTATAGTTGCTGCAATTTGTTGCTCCCTAGACTTGTTGGTGCTACAAGTTTTGATGAAGCTAAAGCTAGTTTTCATCCTACCCTTGCCTTGGCAAGATGAGGAGAAAAAAAATGTGGTTGCATCTTGATCCTGATGATGGCTGCATCTTGATCCTGATGATGGCTGCATCTTGATCCTGATGATGGCTGCATCTTCTTATGCACTGATACTATATTTTGATCATGATTCTACATTTTTCATCATTTGAGCCAACCTACTTTTGGGTTTCCAATTCTGTGTGAGTGTCTATGGGATTACTTTGGTTTTTTGGTCATAACTTGAGCAAATGTAAGAGATTACTTGTATAAAAAGTGACATTGGAATGTGATGGATTACTAGGTCCTTAATTATTTTACTTTTTTCTGTTCATATGTGAAATATTATGAAATTTTTTGTTTGTTCATATGTATAAATCTTCTTTATAAGATTATCCATGTTATTTGTGTATCTAGCAATTGGTATTCTTGTTTGTAGAAATTTGGAAAATTCTATACTTCATATTTTAGGTTTGTTATGTTGTATGTATACTATTGGTAAGCATAACATATGCGTGCTTATGTTTAATTAAATTACTAATTTTATTAATTATTATATTTGCTGATTTATTGTCTTATTAATTGTGTGCTAATTACAAATTAATAATAATTAGTGTTAGGGGGTAAAACTATATCATCTCTCTATTCTCACTTTTTCACAAACCAAATATAATAAGTACCAAAGTTACACTTTCCAAATTATTTCAACAAACATCAAAATACCAAACATTTGGATTTTTCACTTCATGAAAACATCGAAATAAAGAGAGTGAAACTTATGATGTTCGTATGCAAAATACCAATTTTATAATTTTTTATTTTAACGTACTTAGTCAACCAAAGTTGCATTTGATCTATTAACAACAAAAAAAAATACTTTCCAAATCGCTTTAACAAATTTAAAATACCAAATCTTTGAATTCTTTACTTCTTAAACATCAAAATAAAAAAATGAAAAAAAAATATATATACGTACATAAGATGTAAGTATGCAAAATGCCAATTTTATAATTTTTGATTTCAACGCACTTGGTTGAAACTTTGATTTATTTTGTGGAATTGTTGTTGTCATCAGCCCTAAAATCTTCCATTCCAGCGTCCTGGTCTTAGAAGTCGACCAAATTAATTTGAAACTTTGAATACCTTCTTTTTTTCCCCCAATCTCTGATCCTCCCTTCCCATTCCCACAGTTAAAAAAAAAAAAAATTTATCCCCCCCTAAAGAAAGTGAAACCAACAACCCTCCCCTTCTCATAAGAATAGAAGAGAAGGGAAGAGAAGAGAAGAGAAGACGAGCCGTGAGAAATTGATTGGATCTCTCATCGGCAAAGTCGGTGGTTGAGAGAGATGCCGAGCGTGGCCGTGAAGCTCTACAGCGTCTACTTCAAGCTCATCCTCAAGCACAAGCTCCAGACCCAGATCCACTCCAAGACCTCCTCCTCCGCCGCCGACGCAGCCTTCGGCGTCACGTCGCGTCCCGACGAGCCCTCCGCTCCGGCGAACCCCTCCTTCTCCTCCTCCGACGGCGTCGCCACCAAGGACATCCACATAGACCCACTAACCTCCCTCTCCGTCCGGATCTTCCTCCCGGACTCCGTCCTCCTCCTCCTCAACCCCTCCTCCTCCTCCCCCTCCCTCCGCCGCTCCAGCTTCAACGGCAACGGCGGGCCCCACTCCACCCCGGTCCAGCCGCGGCGCAGCAGCTGCGACGCCGGAGCCTACCGCGGCTACCACCCCGACGCTGCCTCCGCGCGGTCCGCAAGGAAGCTCCCTATCATCCTCCAGTTCCACGGCGGCGCCTTCGTCTCCGGGAGCAACGCCTCCTCCGCGAACGACCTCTTCTGCCGGAGAATCGCCAAGGTGATGGACGTCATCGTGGTGGCGGTCGGGTACAGGCTGGCGCCGGAGAGCCGGTACCCCGCCGCCTTCGAGGACGGCCTCAAGGTGCTGAATTGGCTCGGCAAGCAGGCCAACTTGGCCGAGTGCAGGAAGTCCATCGGAGGAGGGGCAGCGGGAGGTGGGGAGAGGAAGGGGGAGGCCAGGAGGAGGGTCGTGGATGCCTTCGGGGCAGCGTCCGTCGAGCCGTGGCTGGCCGCACACGGCGATCCGTCGAGGTTAGATCTGATTAAAACTTTAGATGATTTGGTTGGATCTGAACGAGAACGATTCATCCTTGTTATTCTCCACCAGTTATCGTGCAAACTGATTTCCATTCCACCTAAGTTTCACATCTAATATAATCAAGCTTGCTTCAGTTAGAACTATAAAGGAAATACTCTTATTGCTTGTATGTATATTTTTGCGATGGCTAAGGTTACCTAGACTCGTCTCCATCGAGTGTTCTAAATACTATGCTACTTTATTGTGCCGATGGACTGTTTGCCTCTTAGTTGTTTTGCTAATCAAAGGTTCTTGATAATGGATTATGGTCACATAGAGTTTGGAGGGTGCCATCGTGTATAGCACGTAGTTGACAACACACAAAGCTGTACATAGTTAAAATTTGATTGAATATAATGTATATGATACATAACCTAATAACATGTCACAAATTCTTTGTAAAAGTTCAAAAATATGGCGTCATATGTTTTAAATAAACACTTACACAGAAATGGGATTATGATCGTTAGAGCTTCATCCCGTATACTATATAATATATTATGTTGTATTTTCTCATACTCAGTTGTATTTTCTGTCATACTTGATTTAGCTTGTGGATAAGTCATTTATACCCTCTCTAACATATTACTTCTGCTTTTCCTTGGATAATACTTAAGGGTAACCGGAAATGATGCCACTATCTAAAAAGCGGTTTTAGGTGGCGCCCATGGTCCGCCTAGGTTTCGACCGGAATCGGGGGCGTGGGTGGATCTAGGGGAAATCGGAGTTAGGCGACCGCCTAGCCGGCCCTAGACGGTGAGGCGGCCGCCCAAATCTCGGGCGCTCGGCGGAGAGGCGGCCGCCTAGGCACGGGTTTAGATTTTCCTTTAGGGACCCGAGTTACCCGACCCGAAACCCGATTCGCAACTTGTGAAGTGAATCAAATACCTAAAGAGCAGCAGCTGCCCTAACTCAATTTGCAGCCGACAACAGGAGACACCCGACATCAGGAGAAGCAGCCAACGCTTGCAACAGACGCCAGCAGCCGCTGCCAGAATTAGGCAGTCTAGGCGCTAGGCAGTGGGTGGCATAACGCCTAGCACCTTTTACAACCTTGCACTAGGGTCAATACGTTACGCTAAAATTGCGACTGATACAGAATTGATATGGACCAGAAGAAATGTAATCAAGCTAAAAGTGTAATCGAACTTTTAACTTATTGGGATTACAGAAGCAGGTGTTATGCTCGGCAAACTGAAATTGTAGAGTAAAATAAATCAGTGAAAGGCATGCCAGAGAGGACATACTTAGAGAGAGGTCGAATGCCTTCACACCACTGAAAGTTTTCAGGTTTGCTTCACTCCGCTAGTTATCGTGCAAACTGATTTCCATCCCACGTAAGTTTCACATTAATATAATCAAGCTTCAGTTAGAACTAAAAGAAATACTCTTATTGCTTGTATGTATATTTTGCAATGGCTAAGTTTACCTAGACTTGTCTCCATCGAGTGTTCTAAATACTATGCAACTTTATTGTGCCGATGCATTTTAAAGTATCCCGATGGACTGTCTGCCTCTTAGTTGTTTTGGTAATCAAACGTTCTTGATAGCGGATTATGATCACATAGAGTTTGGAGGGTGCCATCGTGTATAGCACGTAGTTGACAACACACAAAGCTGTACATAGTTAAAATTCAATTGGATTTAATGTATATGATAAATAACCTAATAACATGTCGCAAATTCTTTGTAAAAGCTCCAATATATGGTGTCATATGTTTTAAATAAACACTTAATACAGAAATGGGATTATGATGGTTAGAGCATCATCCTGTATACTACATAATATATATTGTTTTATTTTGTCTTCGATTGTATTTTTTGTCATACTTGATTTAGCTTGGATAAGTTATTTATGCCCTCTAAAACATATTACTTTTGGTTTTCCTTGATTAATGCTTAAGGGTAACCATAAAGGATGCTACTATCTAAAAATCGGTTTTAGGCGGCGCCTAGGCACCCATGGCCTGCCTAGGTTTTGACCGGAATCGGGGGCCTAGGCAGATCCAAGGGGAAATTAGAGTTAGGCGGCCGCCTAGGCAGCCCTAGGCGGTGAGGTGGCCGCCCAAATCTTGGGCGCTCAGCGGAGAGGTGGCCGCCTAAGCGCGGGTTTAGAATTTTTTTAGGGACCCGAGTCACCCGACTTGCAACTTGTGAAGTGAAGCAAATACCTAAAGAGCAGCAACTGCCCTAACTCAATTTCCAGCCGACAGCAGGAGCAACACCCAACATCAGGAGCAGCAGCATACGCCGCCAGAATTAGGCGGCCTAGGCGCTAGGCGGTGGGTGGCCACCCGCCTAACGCCTAGCGCCTTTTACAACCTTGCACTAGGGTCAGTACACAAGTCTATGTTGATTTTTTTTTGACGCTAAAACTGACTGATACAGAATTGATATGGACCAGAAATGAAATGTAATCAAACTAAAGTGTAATCAACCTTTAACTTATTGGGATTACATAATCAGGTGTTATGCTAAGCAAACTGAAACTGTAGAGTAAAAGAAATCAATGAGAGGCGTGCCAGAGAGGACATACTTAGAGAGAGGTCGAATGCCTGTTGGCTCATTTGGACCGTTAATCACACCACTGAAAGTTTCCAGCTTTGATTCATCCATAAATTTCCAAAGATGAAACAGATGACGCAGTAAATTGGCAGGTGACATCTAGATCTTCAAAATTCCAGTTTTATACTATCATTCTTTACAAATTTAAAATGATTCATAGTTTTTATTAGGCTTGTCCATATTCAAAATATATGAAGACCATAATCACACACATCCGTGGAGCATAAATGAATTATAGATGTACTAATTTTCAGGATTTATGTTGTAAGATTAAGATAGATTTTAATGAAATTATAGAATCAAGGATATTTAAGTCATTCATGTATAGTGTGGCTTCATTTTCGATGGAAGAAATTGCAAGTAGTAACTGAGAAACTAATTCTGAACTAAATGGAGAAAAGAAGATATTTCATTGGGAAGAAGAAAATGTGTTTTTCAATCAATTACAGAGCAGAAAATTTTCTTATTGGGGAAATTTTGGTAACATATCAAAATGTCGGATATATACACACACTAATGTCCTACAACTAACAATTGACATAAAACCTATGAGTACAAGCATAAAAAACTACTAACATTAGAATGTTCTTTCACGTAATTTAATAGCCTAAAGTAAGCAAATATTAAAATATTAATTACGAGTCTAAAGAATTTAAGAGTTTAAGTAATTTAACACTTAAAAACAACAACAACAAAGAAGCTTTTATCCCAAATTTCTAGGGTTGATTGTTTGAATCCTCTTCTTCATTTCGGCTATGTTCAGGGTTATGTCCTCTGTAACGCTAACAAAATTCATATCCTTTTTTAACACTTCAAACCATATTTCTCTATGCCTACCTCTAGTCCTACCGGCTCCATTAACTACTATATTATCTCTTCTCCTTATGGGAGCATCTATTGGTTTGCATTGCACATGTCCAAACTATCTAAGTCGATTTTTTCTCATTTTGGCCTCAATTGGAGCCACCTCTAACTTTTCACAGATACACTTGTTTCTTTTCCTATCCTATAATGTATTATTACTCATCCATCTGAGTGTTCTCATTTTGATTGTACTGACCTTTTGGACATTATTTCTTAATTGTCCAACACTATGATCCATAAAGTATAGCTAGTTTATAGTACTTATAGAATTTCTTTTTCAACTTCAGAGATATCTTCCATTCACAAATAATTTAACACTTAAACTATACAAAAAATTTAAGACTTAGTAATTTAAGAGTCTACTTCAAGAGTCAAACTAATTTAGAACTTAAAATCCTTTTGTCAAGAAAACCTCAACAAAATCTGATTAACTAAAATGTTAGCCAAAGTTGTTAGAGGCGCACCTAAAACACAAGGCTCACGAGACTCTAACCTTAGTGCCTCAATACATGTAGAGGGAGGCTCCCTTCATGAAGCGAGCCTCATGGTAAGGCTCATGTCCAACTTAGGTGTAACTTACGAAGAGGCACATATGCTTAATTTTAGATTGCCTTTTACATGTTTTTATATTACTAAGTGTTTTTTTCTAACAGAGAATACGGTTGTAAAATGGACATGACAGTCCGTTGTCCGTACGAGTCCGACTCGATAAATAGTTCGACCGTGAGCTGTCCGATCTAATTAACGAACATGATTTGAACATTTTTCTGGGTCCGTTTAAAATTCGGACTCAGATTCGGTCATATACATGTCCAGTCTGACATGTCCGAAAAGTTTAGACTTTAAAAGTAAAAGTTAATTAGCAACTCAGACTTTGAGTAAAAGTATGGTCACATTGGTTCTTTGTTAGTTGGGATAGGAAGAGAGAGAGATGTAACTATGGAATATGAAGAGAGTTGTTTAGTCAAAGCATGCTGCACCTGCATGCTGCATACAACATATTTCCAATGCACATTCTGTGCCACAAGAAAAATGTAGTTGCTTCATACACCATCACGTGGGACCCATCATCCTTTTGACTCCTCGGTTCCCCCCTCAACGCCCCACTCTCCCAGCTACTTAACTCCTCGGTTTCCCCCCTCTCCATCCAGCGGACCAGCCCCTTGACTCCTCTCTCTCTCTCTCTCTCTCTTTGGGTCTCTGGGAAAAACATATATTAACCTCAGTCCCCTCCTCTCTCACTCTCACTCTCTCTTTCTCTTTTATGATGAGAACACTCTTTTATTCAAATAAAAATAAAGAAAAATAAGAGAGCAAAGAGAAAGAAGAGACAACCTGCTCCTTCTCCTCTCTTATGCCCGTGAATTTTCTATGTCCTTTGCTTTTTGGATCCTACCGTCCCTCTCTTCCGCCTATGACTCCTACCTGCTATTCGACTGAATCCGAATGTCGATGCCAAGATCCACGACAGCGAGGTCGTCCCATCGGTCTTGTTTCAAAATTATCGGACCAGACATGAGCATTATCCAAAATTATCGGACGGGTATGAACACTCTAAATTTAATCGAGCCGGACGCATGTCGGTCCGATTCTATTTTCGGTCCGAGCTTGAATACAGGACAGTCCGGGTCCGTTTACACCCCTAAATGAGAAGTGTTGTTGGATTTGTTTGTTATATGCCTTTCAAAGAGAATTTGAAACACTCTTACATATTAAAAGAAAAAAAATCCTAAATTTTTCTTCATGTCTATGTTTTGAAATATGAAGGGTCCGTTTGGATATGTTTTCTGAAATTTGGTTCTGAAAATAGTTTTCTGAAAGTAATTTATAAAGTTATTTTCTAAGTATAGATATTCTGACATTGCGTTTGTTTACTTTTATCTGAAAAATGGTTTTGAAAAACAAAAGTTAAAAATTTTGTTTGGTAATTTTTTTTTCAGAAAATAATTTTTTAAATAAAATTTTATAAAATAATTATGAATGTTTGTGTCCAGCAGGACACATTTTGTGTCCAATCTCTGTGACACCATTATATATTGATGTTGTCCTTGCCATCAGAGCTCGGGTCCGACCCCAGAGCTTCGGCGACTATTGGTCTTCGACGACCGTTATGCACGGATCCGACCCCGGCTACCCAAAATTCTTAAACATCGACACAATCACCAATTTTCGGCTGCTACCGAATCTAAGCGCCGTTGTCTTCACGTCGGCGAGTACCGTGGCCAGAGGACCCCGACCCGCCAGTCTCCTTCTGTACGATTCCTTGGCCTCCTCGAGCTGACCGATTTTGTCCTCGATGACGCGGTCATGCAGAACCTGACGCTCTGGAGCTTGCGGCTGAGTACCTTGTCGACATAACCCGACACTCTCCACGGTGGATCGGGAGGTTGATGACGAATGGGGAGGATCCACTTGAAGAGGGGGCTGAGGACCTCGTCGATAGAACCCGATGTTCCGGAGCTTGCGGAGGAGCTCGACGATGCTCAGGGAGGAGGATAGGCCGGCTGTCCCAAAACCTTAACCCTAAGCTGGCGTCGGCTTCGTCGTTGCAGGCGGTTGAGGACCTCGGAGACCCCGCCTCCCAGAGGGCATTATGACCCGTTCCGTCGACTTAGACATTGCTGGTGATGTGAGAGAGAGAGAGAGAAAGTTGAGAAGGTTGTCCTCTCTTCAGCTACAGCTGGTGATGAGAGAGAAAGTTGAGAGAATCGAGAAGAGGGGGGGTTTGGGGCGTGGGGCCCGCCAAAAGAGAGTGAACAGAGAAAAAACGTTATCAAAACATTTTTTTTCTACGTTTAGAAAATTGGTGTTCTGAGTGTTGGTTTTAGAAATTTTTTTGGAAAAGCAATCTTTGAGTGTTTGCTGCCAAACAGTTTTGGTAGGTTTTTCCACTTAAACTCAAAAAACTGAGTTTTAAAGTGTAACCAAACTCTGCCGTTCTCATTCAAAACTATTCTTAGTCATTATTATTATTAGAGAAATTTTGAGTGGCACCCCACTTTTGTTTACCATATTTACAGTGCACCCCACAAGTTTACAATAATGTAAGGTACCCCTCCACTTTTGACGGTTTTCGTCCAATATGGACGGTCAACTGGGTTGACCCAAATTTTTTGACAAAAATACCCCCGACCTGTTTTCTTCAACTCCAAGCCCGACCTCCTCCTCCACTCCCTCCGCCACTTCGCCCGCTCCAAGGAGGCGGAGATCGAGGTCGTCTGCCGCTCCCACTATCAGGACTTCATCCGCGCCGTCGACGACCTCCGCTCCCTCCTCTCCGCCGTCGACCTCCTCAAGTCCTCCCTCGCTGACTCCAACTCCTCCCTCCAGTTCGTCGCCCTCCCACTCCTCCGCTCCCTCGACTCCTTCCTCGAGGCCTCCTCCGTCTCCTCTAACCTCGCCCGGGCCCACCGCTCCGTCCTCGCCGTCCTCTCCCTCCTCTCCCTCTGCTCCCGCGCCAAGCGCCACCTCCTCGCCGTCCTCTCCCTCTGCTCCCGCGCCAAGCGCCAACCGCCACCT
This sequence comes from Iris pallida, assembly GCA_029216955.1. Taxonomy (NCBI): domain Eukaryota; kingdom Viridiplantae; phylum Streptophyta; class Magnoliopsida; order Asparagales; family Iridaceae; genus Iris; species Iris pallida. The sequence continues at coordinate 3,360,236 of JANAVB010010193.1, read as the reverse complement.
CCTCGCCGTCCTCTCCCTCTGCTCCCGCGCCAACCGCCACCTCCTCGCCGACAACCTCTACTTGGCGCTCAAAACCCTCGACGCGATCGAAGCAGACTTCCTCCGCAACGCCGACGCCGACGATGCGGTGCCTCTTCCCACCCTACGCAGGATGCTGCTCGTCAAGATCCCCGAGATCCGAAGCCACGTCGAGAAGAAGATCAGCAAGGACTTCTCCGACTGGATGGTCCAGATCCGCGTCGCCAGCCGCGACCTCGGCCAGGTCGCCATCGGCCGTGCCTCTGCCGCGCGCCAGCGCGAGGAGGACCTCCGCACCAAGCAGCGCCAGGCCGAGGAGCAGTCCCGACTCAGCGTCCGCGACCTCATCTACTAGCTCGACGAGGACGACGACGACGACGCCGGCGCCGAGGACTCCCCCTCCGGGATCGACCTGACCCCGCTCTACCGTGCGTACCACATACACCAGACGCTCGGGATGCAGGAGAGGTTCAGGCGGTTCAGGGGGGGCGGCGAGGTCGGGGAGGGGGCCGGCGAGGTCGGTGAGGTCGGGGAGGGGGGGCGGCGAGGTCGGCAAGGTCGTGGAAGGGGGTGCGGCGCTAGGGCCCGACGAAGAGGGCGGCGGAGGCACGCCGACGGCGGGGAGGGGGCAGACACTGAAAACATAGAGGGATACGGAAAAGAAGACCGGGGTATTTTCGTCAAAAAAATGGTCAAAGGGTTTGACCGTAAGTTGGGGACGGAAACCGTCAAAAGTCGGGGGTATCTTACATTGTTGTAAACTTGTGGGGTGCACTGTAAATATGGTAAACAAAAGTGGGGTGCCACTCAAAATTTCTCTTATTATTATTATTATTATTATTATTATTATTATTATCTACCATTGGATTGTTTTTGCTCTAATTCTTTCATTTTTTAAAGTTTTCTTGTGTTTTTCCCTGCTATGATTTCTTCTTATTCTTTCATTTTCTTATGTCATGACTCATATCCTGAGCATCTACTGTTTTTTTTCATGTTATGTTTTTTTTCTTCTTTTCTTCTTCCTTTCTTTTACTTTTTAATTTGATGTTGCTTTCAAACCCTTCCTTCCTCATGGTCTAGGATCCTCTCCGTTCTCTGTGTAGCCCAACCTCCCCTTTTCTGCTTTGTTCTTTTTTACTTTCCTTATGCGAACCTCTAGTTCTTCCTACAACTCAAATCAAGTTTCTTGTTTTCTTATCGATATGATTATTGAATTGATCTCTGATACATCTACTTTCAATATCTATTACATATAGCAATATATTATTAACACATATTATTTAAAAGAAAATTAAATAAATATGCCCCTTGCCTTCGTGAGGCTTGTGCCTTCGCCTCACGCCTCGGTCCTCTACACCCTTTGTGCCGTTGTTTGCCTTGTGCCTTCAATAACTTTGATGTTGGCCAACATTTAAGAAAATCGTGTCGGACGATATATCAGATTGGGCCCAATATGTTGGCCTATATATTGTAAAGTGACTTGAATGATATATTTTGCAAAAGCGTGTCATTTTACCTACGAAAATGACATATTACGCTGATATAATATGCATGTTTTCTATTATTTATGACTATGAATATGCATAATCATTATATATACATGTTTTTATATTATGCATGTGATTTCGTCCTCACGCATGCATCTAGGCTCCTGAGGATCTTGACGTCTAAGAGTACTTTTTGCCTTTGATAACTGTTCCATTAATTGCAAGAGCAGAAAGTATACCTCATTTTCATGTGACAACTCTGCTCTTTATTGCTTTAACTTGATATCCAACATCATAATATGCTTAAGAAAAACTAGTCCTTTTCTAAAGTTCATATGGAACTTAGTATTCTAAGTTCAAACTAGCTCCTAGGAGATATATTGTTAGTGTTCTACGATATGTGATACAGAACGTACCATACGAAATACTATCATTTCAGTATGTATCGGTTGGTCATGTCTGAAGGGTCAAAATATCGAATGATATGCGATATTTTTTGTCTTGTACAATAGATATCGTTTGAGACATTGAACTTAAGACCAAAATGGATATTTATTGGTTAGACCTGAGCTTAACGGGTTTAGATGGATACATATTTTTGTTTCGTATAATGCATATCATTTGATACATAGAACTTGAGGCCAAAACGGATATTTATTGGTTTAGACCTGACAAGGTTGTAGATGTTGGAAGTTAGGTTCATGTTAGTTTGACTTTTTAAATGTTGGATCTCGAACAGAGTTCTAAATGGCAGCTGCCTAGGCCACCTAGGTGGCGCCTAGGCGGTAGGCGGCTCTCTCCGCACCGCTTTTCAGTAGGCGGTGGAGTAGGCGGCCAACGGAGGTTGGCGGCATAGGCGGAGGTGAGACGGCGTAGGCAGGCGCCTATGCGGAGCAATACCTAACAAGATATAAGGTTTCTTATGCATTATGGACCTATCGTTCACTTTTTACAAAACTACAATTTTATAAATCTTCGTTCTACAACTTAGTTATGCATGGAACACCCTTAAAAATTTAAAATATGCATAGTATGCAAGAAATAGTGGTGAAATAGTAAAAAAATGTTCAAATGTATCGACTGCCTAGGCGGCTTAGGCGGTAGGCGGACTCTCTCCGCCGCACACCCGCCTACTGCCGTTTAGAACCATTGTTGTAAAAATTCGACTAGTCCCCGACTAGTCGGTAGTCGGCCTTCGCTAACTCGACTAGGGGGCTAGTCGGCAAAAAAAGAGGCTCAAGCAATAATCAGACTTAGGCAGCCGACTAGGCGGCTAGACGGACCTAGTCGGCCGACTAGGCCTCGGTTCCAAAAAAGGGGATAAAAAAGATCAAAATTCGACCCGAAATTCAGTTCATTCAAAAACCTAAAAGCAACCGACAAAGAAGGAGAAGGAGAAAGAAGAGAAAGAGAAGAAGTTTCAGAAAATGTGCATACCAAGGATATATATTGCGTATATACTTTTTTGGGGGTACTTAGTTAATACTTTGATGACATATATATATATATATATATATATATATATATATATATATATATTACTGTGCACACACACACGCACACAAACACACACACACATATAATTAAAAAAACTCAAACAGATTAATCCGACTAGTCCCCCGATTAATCCGATTAATTCCTAGTCCCCGCGAACCGACTAACGACCGACTAGCGATTTTTACAACCTTGATCTCGAATATCGAAGACTTACTGAGGATATTTTAAAATCTTGAGTCTTATAATATTTACATATTTATATACTAATCGATGCACGATATATATCACTGGTTGACAACCTAGCCTAGAACATCTACTGGATTGTATTTTGAGATTTTTTTAACATGTAAAATCCATCATATTAATAGGTTCCTCTTTTGGACCTTTTCAATTTGTTTCATCTGGAAACAAGATGTCAAGAAGGGACCACAAACCCACCAAACTATGTTGCACGGGAACAAGAAAATGGTATTTGTATCCATATCTGTGTCCGCATTCACAATATAGGGGACTACATATGTACCTTTTTGAAAATGTCCGTATCCCGTATTTGTATCGTATCCTTACTCATAACTGTCTGTATTCGTGCAACATAGCACCAAAGCAAATCAAATTTGCAAGCATGCTATGTAATATTTGACACACATCCAATTCATTTAGGTAACTGTGTCCATGCTGTATAACTTTTATTTTCTGCTTTAAAAACTGAAAATCTATAATAGAGTTTCAACATAAAATATACTTGAAAATACCTTCGTGCTTAAATAAAATTATAAATATCATGGATAATACTTGAGGGAGACACAGGTCCAAAAGCTGATTCCTTTTAGTTAAGTACTTCTATAAGGTTGAGAACACAAGGAAGCAAGGTTCAAAACAGTGGTATCAGATTCTCTGTGATTATTAGTATTGTGAGTTTCAGTAGGTTTCCAGATTGTTGAGATTCACTACTTAATAAATATTTTCTTCTTTTGAATTTCAGCAAAAAATATAAGGAATGAGTTAATCTATTCTTGATTATTTATGTAGTTTTGTGCTGGGGTTTATAAATAATTGCATGTTTTTCTATGGAATTATAATATGATGCTTGCATAGGCAACTTACCATCAGGAAGCTCCAGTTTTGGCTAGTTTTGAAAACACTGGGAAGTTTCACCCAATTTCAGTTAGAAAATTTTCATTTTCAATATGTTTCAGATAATTTCAGCCCATTTTGATCGGTTCGTAATGGTCCACAAACTGGCCAAACCTTTCCACTATCAGACATTATCACACAAACATGCAACTTTGCATTGGTTTGCTCATCCGATATAATTTCATCAATGCACTATGTTGCATGGGCATGTTTACGACACGTTTCGAACAAGGCGGCACGGTTTCGGCACCTAAATGGGTGTTATAGCATATTTTGGAGTGTCATTGGCATGTCCGATACGTGTCCAATATGACTCGATGTGGACAATGCATGGATATTTGGATTGTCCGTGCTTCCTATCAGCCTATCTTTAAAACATTTTAAGAGGTTTCAGATAGTTGTGTAACTATAGCATGAATATTGTTTTACATCTTTCTGCAGAATTTGTATTTATGTTTAGGAGGCAATGTACTAAAGAATGTGTTTAATATTTTTGACAATCATGCTTATAACTAAAAAATGTGGTTAAAATTAGCCTTAAAGACGCTAGGTGTTTTTGAAGACCTTCTCTTGAAATACACTAGAAATGGCCATGTCTTGGCGTGCTAGTTGTTTCACCTTGTACTTGGCCAGGTCCTGCTGAATATAGTTCCAGGTAGATTTTGCCACTTTGCATGGGGTTTCTAATTGTTGCGAGATTGTCTTGATCCGTCATTTTCTAGCCTAGCTTTTTTAAGTATCTAGGCATAGGCGCTAGTCGGACATGCACCGGGCGTCTAGCGCCTAACCCGTCTAGACGGGCACCTAGTTCTAGGCGGTTTATTAAAAAAGAAAAAAAAAGAAAAATATTGCTGAAAATTGCAAAGGTTGTCCATAAAACTAAAAAACATGCATAGTCTGGCGTCAGGGGGTACTAGACGGACGCCTAGACGGGCATCGGGCGGACACCGGACTCCTAACGTCTATGCGTCCGCCTAGGTCGATTTGTAGAACAATGGGCATAAATAGAAATTTAGCTTTGAAATCTAGATATCTTTCCTTTGTTTGGAATACCTCCGGCTGAGTAATGTTCACTGTTTTTCTTCCATGTAAAGGAAAAAGAAATTAGCATTGGGATCATATGCCCATTTAGCTTTCTTAATGCATAGCTATTTTACAGATGCTGTGATTCAATGATTCAATCACGGAAGTATGCATCATAATAAAGGTGGCAGAGAGATGAAAGGTAATGCTAGTACTTTTGGTGAACTTATGTAGATTGGCTACCAATGGACTTTGTCCCAAAGAGGAAGAGGTTAACCTATGTTTACATGCAATGCATGCCATTGCACCTCAGTTCACTTGGAGCCTTGTTGATATATAATTCTGCTGAAAATAGTATTTTCACAAGAATCTGGCATGTTGGAGTCCAAAATTCTATGTAGGGTATCAATGGATTTTCCTTACATTGCTGGTAAGGTCCAAGTAAAGGATTCTTGGCACTTTTATAGTGATCATCCCAGAGTAACTTTGGATAGACATTTAAAGATTTGATGATACTCAATCCATGAAAATGTTTGTACTTAAATGTCAAACTAAATGTGAAACCATTTCAGAGTACTAGTATCAGGTACTGTACTAAAAATCCAAGAAAATTCCATATTGTCCAAAGCTATCAGGCTAAGAATCTGGTGTTCTTTTATGTGACATTTAAATGAAACCGCGGAAGATATATTGATCTAGTTTTTAGTCATCTATTGACACAGCTAAATGCATATAGGCGGGTCAAGGTTTTCCTTGCAGGTGCTGTGCTCTGCTGATCTTCTTCCTACTGTACTGTGCTTCTGTTGCTACAGTTTGTGTTAAGTTTGGTTGCAATCAGGGTGTGTTTGGTAAAACGGTTTTTAGCCTTGGATTTTGACTTCCAAAGGATTTTGGCCAAAATCCTACAGTCTCGGTGTTTGGTAGAGTAGGAAAATCAGTTGGTTTTGGGGAGATTTCGAGATGTGCAATTCCTGTCCCCTCTTTAAATTCCTCTTTCCACTTCCTCTTTCTTGAGTCGGATGTGGGAGGAAAATGGTGAATCCGGTTTTTTCTATTATTCTATTTGTTATTTAGTTAAAACTAATTAACAACTAAACTAATAAATAAGTAATCAACAATTAATTAATATTACCTTAACATTTTAAATATGAATTATTTTTTTCTTAATTAGTGTTAGTTGTTAGAATAATAAAATATTTTGACATCAATTTTTGTCATTAGATTTGGACTTATGTGTATGACAACGAAAATGTGAAATAATATATGGTCTAACATTCTATATTTTTGTGTGTCCATAAAGTGTCTCATACATATTTTTATTTATTTATTTTTGATACATGTTCGACACGACAATGCCTAAAAGTTATGTGTTCATACTTTTTAGATTTGGATTGAGTTTGTCTGAATTATTTTTGTAATTAAGTAGTAAATAAAATAATTAATTATTGTTTAAAATAATTTATTTATTTTATTATATAATTAGGATAATTAATTTGTTGAACTAATTTGAAAATTTTAAGTAATATTAATTAATTGTAAGTACTATTTATTTATTTTTATTTGTTGAACTAATTATCATAAAGTTTATTATTATAATATACTTTATCACCTTATACTAACCAAACAAATTTGTCCCCTACCAAGGGGACAAGAAAGTACATGGATTCTCGTACACTTTCTATCCTTGAAAGTGAAAATCAAAATCTTCCTTCACTTACAATTTACCAATGGGCCCTCATATTATATAATAATAAGGGAAAGTAGACACGAAGCTCCTACAATGTTTTAGGATTTTTCTTGAATTTAGAGCAATTTTGGGAGGTCTTCGTGGTAACATATCGCACCACCTCATCATGCATGCCATGTTGTTTAAGTTATGTCATGTCGTGTGCAATTTCATTTCAGTTACGAGAATTTTAAATTTCATATGAACAAGATTTATTTAAAAATATGAACTTTTTAATTTACACATCAACAAGATTTCTTCAAATTCTATCTTATCCAAATCTAAGTTTCAAAATTTAGTAATTTTTGTAGTATGTTTTGCACAACTTTAATCTTATCAAAATTTAAATTTTAGATTTTAAATTATTAAGCTTACCCAAAATTTAAAATTAAAAAAATATAATTATTTTTATATACATATATAGAACTTATCTATAGGCTTGGGGTAATCAAGTTTTTTTTTTTTTTGCATGATTTCAAATTTATCCATCCAAATTTTGAATTTTGAATTTTTAATCAAATAATGTTATAGAAATTTGAAGAAATAAAACTCAACAAAAACACACACATAAGGAATGCCAAAGTTTTGGGAGTCCTTCAATGAACCAGGACTGCCAAAGTTTCGGCAGTCCTTCAATGAAACAAGATTGTCAAAATTTTAGCATAAGGTAAACTCCTGTCTTAAGGACTGTCAAAATTTTATCTGTCAAAATTTGGTTGTCCTGAAGACGGAGAAATCTACCTTCTATTAAATTTAAACTCGAGTATCTTAATCTAAGTGTGATATTAATGTAGTAATTAATATTGGTAATTAGTGCACTTTGATAAATTTTATATAGGCATAATCGTGTGGTGCACGAGTATTATTGCTAGTAATATATTTAGTGTGACCCCCTTTGGAAGATCTACAGAGAGAACATCTCAATAAATTTTTCCAAGACTAAAAGATATATGAGAAATATGTAATGGAGCATAATATATAATTATCTGCTATGTTGTTAGTATCTTACAATACACAATACGTATCTTACGATACAACACGATACACTACCATTTCCTTACATATCGGTTGATATGATACAATACATATAGGATGTTATGTAGTATTGCCATATCGATTTATTTATTCAAGTCTTATAGGGTATAGTTAAGAATCTGGTACTGGAACTAGATAGACTTGTAAAGATGAAACAAATAAAAAGTTCAAAATTATATTAAATCATGTTCCAACATGTATTTAGAAGTAAAGACCTAAACTATTAGAGTTACTATATCATATGATACACGATACACGGTACGATATGCAAGCAAATCGATACACGATACAATATGCTAGTTGACAACCTAGATTATGTATATCTATAATTGTATGTATTGTAGACTATACCCGAATATTTGAAGATTTTGAATCAAATAATGGTAGAATAGTAGGTTGAAGTAGCAACGAAGGTATGTTTGGACTGTTAGCACTTTATCATATGGGGATGCTACAATGGATACATACTTTGCACTATTCTCAATTAGTACTGAATACTGAATGCCTGTATGGTATTTCTGTTCAAGGTGACCATGAAAGAGAGACGGCCATGTTATCACAGGGAATGCTTGAGATCTGTTTCTTGTGTATTTCCTTCTTATGAGGTACTGTGGATGATTGCTTAGATTTACTCGGTGATGGACTTCATTTGATCATACTCTTTAGCTTGCATAAGTAGGGGTGAGCATTTTTCGTTTTTGGACCGAAAACCTAACCGAACAGAATAAGATATTCGGTTCGGTTTCAAAAAATTCGGTTCGGTTTCGGTTTTCAAAATACAAAACTACCTTATTTGGTTTCGGTTTTGGTCTTCGGTTTCGGTTTCGGTCCAAAACCGAAAACCGAATAAGAATTATACAATTAATGTAAATACCCTCAATTTAAAAATGTGTATATTTTAAAAACAACAATTCTATGTATGTGTGTTAAATTTCAACTTTGATAATTTAACTAGTCCAACTTTGTGCGTAACTTCGAAATTCAACAAATGTGTGTATAAAAATTATAATTTTTAATATAATTTAACCATGATCCCAACTTTGGGTCTGACCCATTAATTTCAACCGAACAAACCGAATAAACTGAATAAATCGAATTCATTATTCGATTCGGTTTTGGCTAATTCAGTTTGGTTTCGGTTTTGAACTTCTAGAATTTCGGTTTATTCGGTTTTAGCTAATTCGGTTCGGTTGAAACGGAATAAACCGAACGCTCACCCTATGCGTAAGTGTTTTGTCTCCATGGTGACCAATGGAACTTCCCTGATATTCGTATCGCAGAAAATGTACTACATTCCTACCTCCACTCTTTACTTTATTGGTATAATTATGTTCTGTACTTTGGAGCAAATGATTTCTGATAAGGGCAACATTTTAGAAACTTCCTTTTAGAGTTTTCACCTCTACTGCTCCTATGCTATATTATTATATCTGACATCATGATTTATTTATATGTTGCAACAGATGCGTCCTCCTTGGTGTGAGCTGTGGAGCGAACATTGCCGATTATGTGGCCCGGAAAGCTGTGGAGGCTGGGAAGCTCGTAGAGCCTGTTAAGGTGGTGGCACAGGTTCTCATGTACCCCTTCTTCATAGGCAGCATCCCAACCCACTCTGAGCTAAAGCTTGCTAATTCCTATTTCTATGACAAAGCCATGTGCATGTTAGCTTGGAGACTCTTCTTACCTGAGGATGAGTTTAGCTTGGACCATCCTGCTGCAAATCCTCTTATTCCAGGCAGGGCCCCACCATTGAAATGCATGCCCCCAACCCTCACCGTGGTTGCCGAACATGATTGGATGAGGGACAGAGCTATTGCATACTCCGAAGAGCTCCGAAAGGTGAATGTGGATGCCCCAGTTTTGGAGTACAAGGATACTGTTCATGATTTTGCGACCCTTGACATGCTTATCAGGACACCACAGGCACAGGCCTGTGCCGAAGATATTGCCATCTGGATTAAGAAGTACATTTCGCTGCGTGGCCATGAGTTCTCATATTAGGTGGTGGGAAGATCCAAGGTACAGTTTTGATGTGTGGGCATTTTTGGGAAGGGCATCATTGCTGCATCTACACGGCTGTATTTTAGGATGACTTGGCTTTTATGGTTGATCTTCTTGATTAGTTTGTATACATTTTAGAAATTTATTTTCATGATCTTTATTTTTTGTATAATGTAATATGAGAATAGGGGTTAGTTCCTACTGCTGTTCCCCACGTTTGCGGCCATTGGAGAGTGCTCATTCTTTGTAACCCTGTGCCTTATGCCTATTGTCATGTATATTTGCAAGAACTGAAGTTCACTGTATAATTAATCATCGACATCTTTGGTCATTATTTGGGGAAAGGGGACACAATCTTTTCTTGCATTGAAATGAGAGATCCTGGAGATGGTAGAGTTTACTTAGAACTAACAGGAGGTAAATTCTGTGGAATTATACATCAACAGAAGTTGATTATAATGCTTTTGCCTTTTGGTTACTGAAACTAATTCAAAGAAAAGTTTAGGGGGAGGTAAAAGTACTGTTTCGGTTTACTGAGAACTTCCTCTGTTGAATAATGTATATGTTTCTCAGGTTTAATATCCAAGAATATCCTGTTTCAAAGTCTATTAAGCATTTGACAGGGATGAGCTCACACTCACAGGTACTCCTGTCTGTGCATTTGCCTTGCTGAACTCGGTGCTTCTCTAGCATTTCAAAGATAAAGAGACTAGCGAAGAGACCATAGAAAATGCAGATTCTGTTTTCTAATTTCTACGCTCGTAAATCAACTCAGCTTCTTCATTGATCTTTTTATTGGAGAAAATTGTGATTCTGATTTGCGTTCCAACATCAGGCAGCTAGGAGCTTGCATCAGGTCAAAGGCTCCTCTCCCATTCTTTATTTGTGTATGCAGGATGGTGCTGTGATGATTTCTAACTTATTGAAAAGAATGTTCCAAGAACTGCTCAAATTATTTTGGAAAAGTAGTAGTTTCTCAGAGGTGACTTCTACTCGTGTATCCTGCATTCACTCACGAATCTATCATCTTAAACTTCTGCTCGTTATTGTCTTTGAAGCCATGAGTACTAAACGTTCTATTCAATTTCTTCTTTCAATAAAGTGTTTATTTCGTATGAAATATTCTTTTCTCGATTCTTTCTGTTATATTGAATACTTTTCTAATAGCTTCAAGAGAAGGAAGGAATCACTAAGTTCCATTTTATGCAAAAGTGAGAGAGAGAACTACACCAGCTGCAAGTGATCCTCTCAAGAACCACTGAAGTCAAGAGTGCACGATCGAAACATATCCTTCAAAGAATGAATCGTACGCTCCGATTGACCATCTGTCTGGAGATGGTATGCTCTGAGAATGGTATGCTGAACTGAAACTCAAACGGGTACCCAGACTCTGCTGAAGACTCTACCAGAAGTGAATATGGAACCCCGATCTGAGACTATGCTAACTGGCACTCCATGCAATATGACAATCTGTCTCATATACATCTCGGCCAACTGCTCTGTAGACTGACCAACTCTGAAAGGTAAAAAGTGGACAACCTTCGTGACTCGATCCACTATCACCCAAACGACATCTTTACCAATCGAGGATCTAGGAAAGAACAGTCATAAAGTCTATAGTAATATGCTCCCACTTTCACAAAGGAATCGGTAAAGGCTGAAGAAGCTCAGCCGGTCTCTGATGCTCAGCCTTTATCTGTTGACAAACTAAGCACCGAGAGACAAACCGAGCTATCTCCCTCTTCATATCATTCCACCAAAAGTGCTGATAAATATCACAGGTATCTTCGTCTCTCCTGGATGAACAAAATACATGTATCTTCGTCTCTGCTCGACACATAAAGACGGGTCCCAAACCGGAGTGTCTCATCCTCATGGATGCATAAATTTGCTTTCTGCCCTGTAACACACTCTATTATGAGTCTCTGAAGTTTGGCATTTTTCTGACTGTGCTACTCTGATCCTCTCTACAATGGTAGACTGAACCTGCAAGCCTGCCATCATAGCTGTCTCACTAGGTAGTACTACCTCAATGCCCATCTCCTAAAGATCCTCCTGGTGGGATGCTGCCCCGTCAAGAAATAGACTTCGGGTCTCCTGCTCAAAGCGTCTGCAACGACGTTATTTTCTGGATGATACTGAAGATCAACATCATAGTCCTTCAGTAACTCAAGCCATCTCCTCTGTCGCATGTTCAGATCCCTCTGGGTGAACAAACACCTCAAGCTCTTATGATCAGTGAAGATCTCCACTCGATCACCATACAAATAATGCCTCCTATGAGTGCAACTCGGGTGGGCTAAACCCGAGTCTGATCGGGTAAAATCCCGTTATTGGGTTGGGTTAGGATTGAAGATACTCAGATTCGGGCTCGGATTTGGATTAAAAATATTTGAACCCTATCAAAAATCGGGTTGGGCTCGGGTTCATGTATCGGGTTACCTAAAGAACCCGAAACTCGACTTACATATAATTATACATGTATATTGTTTCATACTTCTTAAACTAAAAGTTTAAATCCTAAAATTTCTCACCCAAAATCTTCAACTTTCTATCCTAATTTCAGTTTGTATTTTGCAATGATCAAAGCTTGATTCTATTTATGTGTTTAATATTACTTTTGTTTAAAATTATTTTAAATATTATATTAGAGCCGGATAAATACGATGAACCCAACCCAACCCGAGCCCAATCCAATCCTCCGGACTTGGTCTTGGGCTTCATATATTGAACCCGAGGTCGAGTCGGGCTTGGACTCGGGCTAGGCTTATGATTCATCAGGTTGGGCTTGTGTTGACCTTAAGTTTGACCCAACCCGCCCGAGTTTGTCACGACCCCCTCCCGAATAATCGGACACGAGTCGGACACGTCCAGCCTTTGTCGTTAGACACGACAAAGTAAGCTGTACCAATCTAGGGAAAAACTAACCAGATATCAAGACAAGTATGAAAACACAGCATCTATAAACGTATCCCATGATAAAAGTACATGTCTCAGAATTTATTACATTCCAGCAAATGAAAGTAAGTCTACTAGTCTCAATACAGGAAAAAATAATATGGAAATACTAAGGTAACCTCTAGGCTTCTGCAGCCTCTAAGTCAAGAGCAACACCAGCTAGCTCTCCTACATCTAATGGCTCTCCGCCATAAAACATGTCGCACAGAGCCTCCAACTCACCTGTAACATATCCTAGTCAGGAGCGGAGCTAAGTATATTCAAGGAATGAACATGAACATTATGGTATGAATCAAGAAACAGGGAATATATATAAGTACAGGAAATGAGACAAGACATAAAACTGAACAGGAAATACTGAAAGTAAATACATGAAACATGGTAAGAGTCCTGAACATGAAATACAACCTAAACATGAAGTACAACCTGAACATGAAATACAACCTGAACATGAAATACAACCATGAATCCTGAAATACAGCCTGAATCCTGACATGTGCAATATTGAAATACTTCTAGATTGTGTGATCGGCTTGGGTAGATGCAATGAACATGAAATGGTACGGCTTTGGTCCCGCGTGCACAATGCGGGACCCAAGCTATTCACATGAATAGTAACAGGGTTTGATCACATATCTATAGTATTTTTCCTCCCAGACACAAGTAATACATGAAACATGAAACCAGACAATACCGTGATATATCGTGTCATCAAGTAGATACAAGAATGGATATGCAAGACATGAGAAATGAACAAATCCGAGGAGTATACTTGCCTTGCTCCGGGTGATCGAGAAAGGGTAGTGGAGCTGGTAATCCTCCTGTTATGATTTACAATATGGTTAAAAACAGACTAATTCTACTTTGGTTATCAAAATTTAATTATGAATAATTCCTGTATAGGTCCTAGACTAGGATTACCTCTTCTATTCATGACTCTATAGATTATCAAAAATTAGCTATACTCTAAGTTACCAAGAACCCAAAATCTAAATTAATTATCCCATATGACTAGTTTACAATATCATCCATATACACAAGGACTTGGCATTCTTAAACTGTTAGCTTCTAAAAGCAAGGGTGTACTGCTCTTCAGTAGTCCCTATTAATTCTGATGATAGTCCTTATAAACTTATGCTAATGGATTCTAGAATTGATACTAGGTTTCTATTTACTTAATATATGTAGATACCCCCTGAAAACAGTGTGTGACTGATGTAGCTAAGGGCTGAACTTCAAAGTACCCTCCTTCTAATCATGAACCATACTCATAGGTGCCTAGCTAATAGGTTTTTTCTAGTTTTACAGATCAGTCCTGAATAAATCTGACTTGTTTTAGTCTAAGCAAGGTTTATCAATAACCAATGGCCTTTACTTTTATTCCAACTAAAGCTTCAGGCTACAGCTTGCAACCCAGTCCTATTCAGTTGACTTAGGGCTGAATAATACAGTCCAGGAAGAAATTAAATATCAGTCCCTCACAGTCTTAGTCCTGGACAGGAACATGATTTGGCAATACCAATCTTTCATTCCTGATCAGTACCAACTTGGCTTACTGATTAGTGATTCAGTTCACATATATCTCAACTCAATTCAGTCTATAATGAAATTTACATTCCAATCCTATACTCTGTATTTCCTAGTCTGTCAACCATTAGTATAACCGATTTCCTATGCTCAAAGACCAATGTGACACCATACGAGACTGTTCCTAGAACTTTCAAATCAGACCAGGTCTTGGGTTCAGGGTTATAATGAAACTGCTAACTGATTAAAAGAAATCTCCCTACTGAACTCAGGATTTCAAGTAGTATTCCTGAACAACGCTGTCTAAAACTTGTTTAGACTAAGATTATTCAATCTCTAACCCTTATCTTAGGTTACAGTACAACCTAATCTAGTGATCACTGATACAATAGTTCAACCAAAAAAATAGGACTGAACAAGGGGCTAATATAATATCAATTTCAGTCCATAATCTTACCTTAACTGAAGAATTAACTAAAATCGAGTAGCAGGAAAATGCAAGGAGTTACCTATCCAGCCTACCTCAACCTCAAACTAACAAATTGCATTTACACTGTAGCAGGGAAATAATATAATCCAGGAGTGTGAACAACTAAACTGCTAGACATCCATCAGTTCAGTCTGATCTTCAGGACAGTACCAGAATGCTAAGTTAAAGTGATGAATGAACTCAATTCATGACTGCAATTCCTTCCAGGTTTAGTAATATTAATTAACACCTTCTCACCATCCTTAAGAGAAACTAAACTTAGTTCAGTTAACCAACTCGAGCTAACCATCAGTCAACTAAACTGAAATGTAAAGGAAAAACCTACAATGCTAACTCTTAAGTAATTTGCAAAGTTCAATACTAACACTAGTCAATCTGAACTATATCCAGGGAGAACCAAATCATTCCCAACTATAGTCCTCCCAAAATAATCCACTGATAACCCAGTCCTAAATCATGAGTCTGAACACTCCTAGTTACTGAGGTGACTTAAGGATACCTGTGCATATATATATATATATATATATATATATATATATATATATATATATATATATATATATATATATATATATATATATTGAAGGATGGTAGGATTGTACTGGGTTCTGATTTACATGCTATAGTAAAATCTGTACATAAAAAGGAATTTGAATCAAACCAATGTTTAAGTGACTGATCCCTAGTTCAGTCCAAAGTAATTCCTAACTACCAGTCCTATATGCCCATAACAGTTCAATATTCAGCTGAATATACCAGTCATGAATCATAGTTAAGTATAAGAATATGACCAGTATAATTGCCTCCAACCTGTTCAATTGGTTCTCAATCCTCGGATGACATCAGTCCACAATATTGATATGATTTCTAGCTTCCAAGAATTTGATCCTAACTAGGAGTTCATGCCTCTAAGTACCAGTCTCAAATCTGGACTGATGTAAATCGAATTTATGTTAGGAATTATTCCAACGCATCAACTCATAATTACCTGACATAAATAGAGTTACTTACTCCCTACTGCTACTGGGAATAACCAAAACTTAAACTAAAGATACTTCAATCCTTCTACTGTTATGTAAACTATTATGATCTGCATCCTTATGTAATCGAATAATTACCTGAGGAAATAGATCAATAGCTCCTGATCTCTGTGAAATGGCACGAGCTATCTTCACCACACGATCCAGCTTCCTTTGCAGCAATTGATCGAACACTTAACAATTTAAACCAATAGAAAAGAATTTAGTCCTAGTTTATGCTCACAATTATCTGGATCTAAGAAATAAGGATTGGACACTCACCTTGGTGTCTGATTCAAGAATTCAGTGAATGGACGTGTCAACGCAACCAAACAGAAATTTAAAGAGCTGACACAACAATAAAATCACAACTATTATCAATTGGTTATAAATCATAAATCGACCTATAATCTTGTGATGATTCGGACATCTAAATTCATTAAGAAATCGATTGATCGATTACCTCGATTGATTCAATTGATGAAGAGGAATCGGTTGAATCAGTCACTGGTTCATCAATTCCAGATCTGATCAAACAAGAGAAAAATTGATAGGATGAAATCGATGTTCGCAAATCAGAGTAAAGTAGAATGTGATATGCTCTGACTTACCAAGAGTTCATCGATGAGGATGAAGGAATCGATGAATTCATCAAGCACGACGAAGAGCTCTGGATCCTACGTTCAGTCGTCGAGGAGGATGCTCCTGCTCACTGCACGTGGATATTTAAGGGCTCCATTGCTTTGTTACTCCTTCTCACCATGATCGATTCTTCGATTTGGAAATTTAGTCTCAGGAAAAGAAAAGTATGGAGAGTACAATTTGGGAGAGGAGAGCAAGGAATGAGAGTGTTGCCATGATCCCTCTCTTATAGGCCGTTAGGCAGCGTGAGAAGTAGGCAACTTGGTGACGGAAAAAGTTTACTCTTCCTCATTCTGACAATTCGGTTAGAGGAGAGAAAAGGAATTGGCAATTTTAATTTTCAAAAAAAGAAAAGAAATGGCAGAGCTTAATAATTCGAATGGCCAACAGTTTGTTTAAAGAACTCATGGTTGTTCTTTTAACCATAGGTTTAGCTTTTGGGCTAAGAATAGAATTGGTTAACTGAAAGGAATGGCTTAGGCTAAGAAAATGATTAAGTCCCAAAAATTTAAGTAGTTAAATGGATTTAAGCCCATTGGGCTGAAACACAAGAAGAATCCATATGCATATTAATACCCTTATTCTATTATTAAAGTAACAAACAATTTCTAATTGGTCTAATCAATATATAAAAACTTATATATATATATATATATATATATATATATATATATATATATATATATATAAACCCCAGGAAGGTGGAGTTACAGAGTTGCACAATAATGCCTCCAGAGCTTGAGGGCAAACACAATCGCGACCAACTCAAGATCGTGCATCGGATAGTGTAACGTCCCAATCCTATATTAGATAGGACCAGGAGTATGTATATATGCCAGCTACGTATCGAGTGGACTCCAGCCCGACTCGAATACGTATAAGCTATCTTGGTGTTCTAATTCTATCTATCTATCAAATATAAATATATCTATCTCAATCCACAAGATAAGTAACATCAAGAATGAACAATATATGCCATGGTCTGCAGTCCAATAACATATATGTTCAATTAGATCCGAAGAACAATATGAGTCCACAAAACAAGACCAAAAAGCAGAATAAAAATAATGAATAAATATAAAAGCACGATAAAATACCTGAGCCAGATACAACAATACCTCCATGATCAACGGACTATCTCTGCATGACCAAACTACCTGGAGAGATCACCAGGTCCTCAGGGGATATAGCAAGGTACAAAAAAAATATGTCAATATAACAGTAAAGAAAATATGAACTAAAGGGTACTTACTCTAACCAGTCTAAGTGATACGCACATGAGAATATTTTTTCGGATATCAGGCTTCAGCCACTGAGGCTCACAAGCTCCTCAGCAGGCTTTTGCCCTAAGGACCGTGTCATGGAACCAACGACATACAAGTAGATCAAGTAGATAACCACCCAAGCTCTGCTACAACAATGAAGGTATACTAGTAGAATATCATCCGTCCATATATGAAAACAAGGCTAAAATAATATAATAACATCCAAGTCCCATATATGAAAGCAAGTGTATATATATATATATATATATATATATATATATATAGGGTAATTTTCTCCCTACCCCATGTCTAGAACTAGCAACTCATGTTAAGTCCAGTATAACAAGTCACAAGTGCAAGTATCAACTAATATCCTATCACAAAGTCCATAACCACAAATACTCATGTAAAGTCCGTATCATGAATCATGTCGGTGTCTTATGGTCTATCGTGTCAATAAAACACGAATAAAGTACACGCAATGTCTAGTACCGATACTCGATGACTATAAGATATCATGACACCCAAATACAATACAGACACAAAGTATCGACTATTCCTACGTCCTAAATGATAATAAATAAGAAAAAAAATAATAAAGGAAAGAAACATGAACTGTAACATTGGCAAGATACACTTGCCAGTAGTCTCCAAGTGCGTATACAACGGTCCGACTCCAGGATCCTTGCTAATACCGCTACGTACTCCTAAAATAAATTCCATCTATCAATGAAGTGGAGGAAGTGGTCTATTTTTAGGTTTCTGTCGGTTGGTACAGAACCGCGCGCGCATGGGAGAGAAGAACATATGCGCTCGGTTTTCTTAAGATTTAAATGTAAAAATCGTACAAAAATAGAAAGGGACATGGGTTTAGGATTTGAGGGAGATATAAATTTGGTTTGATAGTATTTGAAGGAAATTTGATAGTTTAAATCAAAGGTGTATCTCAAAAAGATTTGATTAGGTCCAAATTAGGAAAGTTGTTATGGAGTTGATTTTAAAATAGATTTAAATCAATATGACTGCCATTTAATTCATAAAAATCAGTACATAATATGTCTAATAGTTAGGGTATCCTAGAATAGGCTCTACGAATCCTACTTGGACTAGTTTTGGGTCGGTGTAATTATTTAGATCGATTTGAGTCCGATAAGTCTAATATTTGACTTGTATACCATTTGAAAATAAATAGCACATGAGAACTCAATTGAGTGGGACACCATTGACATGTGTATAGCAGGCTCAAAATAGGTCAAATCTATATATTGAGTTGAAATATTTGGATCTAGTTTGGGCCTCATCGAAATTGGAAACTACAATTACGACAAAGGCTAAAATGACTAATTTGACCTTAAAGTTGTGCAAGAAATATGTAGTACAAGGAAAAATATTTGGTGGGACATGATATATTAAAATGAAGGTGGACTCGACTAGATTACGAATATGGAACTAGATTTGAGAAATTGATAATTTGTGCTTCAAAAATTAAAGTTGTGGCAAAGTGCCTATATAGCCATAATTAAAAATAAAATATAATTTAATATATAAAAATCATATAAAATGAATAAACAAAACTCTAAAAATTAGGTACTTATAATCTACCCTCCTTAAAAGAATTTTATCCTCAAAATTAAAATAATGCTCACTAAACCATGCTAACGTAACTAAGAATAGCTCAAAGGGGTACGCTATGTCACTCTTCTATCACATCTCCTTAATAGTATGATTAGCAATCTAGTAGACAAGTATAGAAGTGTTAGGCGTACTGGTAAGTATTGCATAGCTGCTAAACCATGCTTACATATGCCACCTTGGTATCCACTTGCTTATTGACTAATCTTCTACTCATGGTTGCTAATAGGTCCTTTCTAAGTTATTTCCCTTATATATATAGGTATGTCTAGTCTAACTCAGTCCTATCCACTCTATACTCTATCCCAAGATCGATATTATGGTATAATCTATCATCCCGTATCCTTTTAATAGGATTCTTCCTAGTAAGGTTTTTTGGGCAACTATCCAGTATAATTTTATTTCGTGACCTATGCCTACTATCATAATTTCTACATCGTTCAAGCGAAATTTCCTCTGCCTCGATGCAACCGTAGAATTTTTATGAGGTTCTGTATCTATTTAAGTACAGTGCTTATGGACTCATTCTATTCTTAACAAGACTTTCGAATCTTTTCACTATAGTCCTTCATATGGGCGATCACACTCTAACTAGGAAACTATATCTAATTCTATTTTTTTTTCCAGATATTCTTCCAAGTTACTCCATTCATTTCGATTTAGAACCCTATCTTATCTTTCTCAATAAACCAAATTAAACCATACTATACTTCTACCCTGTCTCTATCTAATCATAGGTAAAAATTGTAGATTGGTTGCAGTCCATTGCTCCTAGAGTCTCTCATTGGATTAAGTCGCCTATATAAATTATATACTGCCAGTCTAATCCATTCGGTCTATCTAATAGAAACGTCTATCCTACCTCTATTACCTTAAACAATCAATCTTGCTTAAGATGTTCTAATAATTACCTTCTATTTTATGATAAAATACAATCCAAAGGAGTGTCAAGCACGAGCAGTCATCCTTCTGAAATAGAGAAATACGAGAATTCATGGTAAGGAGTTCAAGAAAGATGATCGAATACGATTTTCGAGTTCCAAGGGCGATAGAGGAAATAAAAAGAATTTTCAAAGCAATTGTGGAGCAAGATCCTAATATACTATCATATCGCAGGCCTGCTCGGTACAGTAACGTAAACGAAACGGCTAACTCGACCTGCATAGGCCAACACAAAAATATGTAACGCCCCAGTCCCAAATTATATAGGACCATGAGTACGTATATATGCCAGCTACATATCAAGTGGACTCCAGCCTGGCTCGAATACGTATAAGTTGTCTTGGTGTTCTAATTCTAATACGTATAAGCTATCTTGGTGTTCTAATTATATCTATCAATTAACTATAAGTATATCTATCTCAATCCACAAGATAAGTAACATCGAGAAAGAATAGTATATGTCATGGTCTGCAGCCTAATAACAAATATGTTCGTTTAGATCCGAAGAACGATATGGGTCTACAAAACAAGACTAAATATTATAATAGAAATAATGAATAAATGTAAAAGCATGATAAAATACCTGAGCCAGATACAACAATACCTCCATGATCAGCAGACTATCTCTGCATGACCAACTACCTGGAGATATCATCAGTTCCTCAGGTGATATAGCAAGGTATAGAAAAACATGCCAATATAACAGCGAAAAAAATAAACTAAAGGATAACTACTATAACCAGTCTAAGTGATATGCACATGAGAATAATTTTTTGAATATCAACATTCAGCCACTGAGGCTCACAAGCTCCTCAACAGGCTATTGCCCCTAAGGCACCGTATCATGGAACCAATGTCATACAAGTAGATAACCACCCAATATCTGCTATTAAAACTAAGGTATACTAGTAGAATACAATCCAAGTCCATATATGAAAACGAGGTTAAACTAGTAGAATGACAACTAAGTCACATATATGAAAACAAAGATATAGGAGTATATATATATATATATATATATATATATATATATATATATATATATATATATATATATATATATATATATATATATATATAATATATTATATAAAATAAATAAATAAATAAATAAATAAATAAATAAATATATATATATGTGTGTGTGTGTGTGTGTGTGTGTATGTATGTACGTACGTATGTATGTATGCATGTATGTACATCCTGATATTGCTGTAATGTTCTTCCTACCCCATGTCGATAACTAGAAACTCATGTCAAGTCCAGTATAACAAGTCACAAGTGCAAGTACCAATTTAATATCCTGTCATGAAGTCCGTAACCACGAATACTCATGTAAACTCCGTATCATGAACCATGGCCATGTCCTGTGGTCTATCGTGTCAATGAAACACGAATAAAGTACGCACAATGCCTAGTTTCGATACTCGATGACTAAAGATGTCATCGGCACCCGAATACAATACAGACACAAAGTATCGACTATTCCTACGTCCAAAATGCTAATAAACAATAAATAAAAAACAACAATAAAGGAAAGGAACATGAACTGTAACATTGGTAAGGTACACTTTCCTGTAGTCTCTAAGTGCGTATACGACGGTCCGACTCCGGGATCCAAGCTAAAATTGAAACTAAATTTCGTGTAAAAGACTATACAATTAAAAAAAAGTCAAATCCAATACTAACTAATAAAAAAAATGTCCTATTGCTTTCACTTCTACCGACTTGTCGTCACTCATAAAGTTGTGTCTTTTACCATCAAGTGGTTTTCGGTAGATCATGAAACCCTTTCTTTACATATCATGCGTGGTACTTTGTAGATGCATTCTTCACATGCCCCCGTTTGCCACAAAAGAAACAACCATTAGCTTCACTTTATTGTTTCCTTTGAACTGGACCTTAAGCAGCTTCTGCATTCTTTCGCTTAGTGCCCTTATACTTGTCTTTAGGGGTGGTAGCCAAATTAGCACTTTCAGTCTTATCTTGCTTCAATGTCTCTTCTTCTTTTACATAGTACGCAATGAGCTCAATTAGAGTCCATTTTTCTTTTTGACAGTTGTAACTGACCTTAAACTGATTGTACTGTGTAGGAAGTGAGAGCAATACCAAATACACGAACACGTCATTTGATTGGTCGAGCTTAAGTGTCTTAAGTGTTGAAGCAATATGAGACATCTCCATGATGTACTCCTTATGTTACCTTTGCCCTTATACTTCATGGTAATCAATCGCAACAAAAGTGTGCTTGTTTTTGCCTCATCATTCGTTGCAAATCATTTTTAGATTTCAACAAGGAATTATTTGGCACTGGTAACCTCATCAGATACTGCACCCATGAACGCCTCTGGAATGTCGCGCTTAATTATGATTATCAAACTCATGTGGTTTGAGCGTTCCCACTTCTCAAATTTGCGATGTCTGCAGAGGAACTATCTTCTTTAGGAGTAGTAGGACGCTCAATCCTAAGTGCAAGGTCTAGATATATGCAGCCGAGAACAATGTAAATGTTCTCTTTTCAATCCTAGAAGTTTGTTCTATTAAGTATGGAAATTAAGTTCAGATTAGTAGATATTGTAGCAATACTAGACGTAAAGAGAACAAAACAACCAAAAAACCATGCTCTAACTAATAACCATAGAATAAAATATAGTCAAACAAATTCAAATAATGGTGAACCACATCTCAAGATCCTAGTACATCGTTAATATCAAGTTTTTGGACAGTAATATTAACTGTAAGTGGTACTCTTTATGTAATGATCAAAAGTTGACAATAACTCATGTCAAATAATAAGCCTATCTTTGGATCGGCTTATTATTTACATATAAACTTTACAACCGTCACACATTTATATATTATAATAGGTATTTGTGCAATTCAGCCAATTATTAACCTTCCTTTGGGCCGGCTAATACTCGCATAAATGTACATACACAAACATCCGACATTTCTCATAGACTATGTAAGAGAGGTCATTTTGGCGACATCTTTTTTTAATGGTTCTAGTTAGAATGTTAGACAACTATTTCTAGTCATAAAGGAAGCACCAATTAATTTGAATGTTGATTAAATCTTTACATGACTGAATCATGTCCAAATTTGTATGTACATGCATATTTACAAGATTATGACTCAAATCAAATAATCATAAGTCAACAGGTTAGATTCTACTAAAAAGATATGCATTAACAGATTACATCACATAATCCATAAGGATTACAACTAAAAAAATCTATTGATGATGAAATCTTTTTTCTTTTTGTTGACTGAATATTTAAATATGCCAAAAGATATCTCCTTTAATCATAACAAAAATTGACCAAAATATATTGTTGTCAAAAAGAATCATAAAAAATCATAACTTTATACAAAATAGTCATTATCCCCTTGCTTAATACTATTTTATTTCTTATCTCAATTACAAAAGTCACAATCTTTTCCTAAATAACCGTACAATATATGCAAGTTTGAATCCATTATATATAAAAAAATCCACTATCATTAGAGAGCACACAATAATACGTATGAAGACATTACAAAAATTCGATGAATATACATTTTTTTTGGGTAGATAACTAATGATTAGAATATACTTGCACATTGCTCTTGCAAAAAAACTACAATGATATCATTATGACAGGTGCAAAAAAATTGACATTGCAAGTATGCTTAAGGTTTTCCAGCCATCGAACCATGTCCAATGACCCGATATAGATATCCTAATGACCCTAACCATATCGAGCGGCTGTAGCGCTTTGCTCTCACACCATTGCCATTACTTTAAGGAATCTTTCAACAACTTATACTTGATATATTTGAAGCATACTTTCAAAACTGAATCCATAGTAGTGGCCAATGAAATAGTTTGAAACTAAATCCAATTGTTTGTTGAAAAGTCGTGGAAACCAACCATTAT
Source organism: Iris pallida (assembly GCA_029216955.1). Lineage (NCBI taxonomy): Eukaryota > Viridiplantae > Streptophyta > Magnoliopsida > Asparagales > Iridaceae > Iris > Iris pallida. The sequence continues at coordinate 3,335,921 of JANAVB010010193.1, read as the reverse complement.
CCAACAATCAAAACAAAAACAATGATTTGATTTATATAATAAATTCAACAGTATGCATAAGAAATCTAAAATGATAGATCATAAAAACTTTGTCGAATAATCAGAATCCTAAATTAAATTAGATTGAACGATCTATGGTTCATAAATAACAACAAAAATTAAATCTTGAACTTCAAACTCATGAATCAAACAAGGGAGGCTCTGATACCAATTGTTGGAAATTTTGCCCGTTGATTCATGAAATGAAGAACATAAATAAAATGATTGCGGAAGCATACCTGAATCCATTTCTTCGCCTTGGCTTGATGGATCTTGTAGCAATCTTCTCTTTATGTGGTTCGATCTTCCAACTTGCTATGACCCTTAATAACAAAGATGAATCTTTTTTCACTCTCTTTCCGTTGATGGGGACACAAAATTTTATGAGCTTATCACAAGGTATGAAAAGTGTCCTTGACTAAGTCGAGAAATATCAACTACTTAAAATAGGTCCAAATAACATATAAATTACGAAAACTAATCCAAATGTGTACATCAAGTAGTTATTAAAGTATCATTTTAGGTTATGTTGAAACCCTAATATTCTTAAGTTTGGTACAACATAAAAGGAAATTGAATAGAAAGTTTATTCCAAATCGAATATAAATTTGGAATATACCTAGTAACATCATTTTCTATATTTCTAATAATACCACTGGGTACTGTACACAAGCCCTCAAAAATCTAATTATTGCACTCCTTCCAGATATGCCAAACAACCGCTGCCAGTCTTGTACAAGCCTCTCGAAACCAAAGTGCCCCTCTACTCCTCATTGCTCTGATACCCCCCGACACCGTTTGTATATTGTGGTCACTACTAACTCGCAACTGCATCCGGATCCTCCTGACTCCTCCACACCTCCAAGGATACTGTGCAAGGAAAAGGTGGCCCATCGTCTCATTGTTGAGGCCACAGAGCACACAAAGCTGGTTGTCCCCCTGGATACCAAACCTTCCTAACCTGTCCCTCGTAAGAAGTATTTCTATCATCAATTTATATAAGCAGTACTGCATCTTCCTTGCAACCTCGATCATCCAGACAATATCCAAAAACTCTACCTTCTCGTCTTCTTCCCTGATAAGCTCGTATACTCAGCCAAATTCGAAGCCCCCTCTACTTAAGTCCGCCAAGCTCCACTCATCTTCGGCCAAACTCTGGTCAATAGGGATGGTGAGTATTTCGATGGTGAACCCAGCAGCCCGTTAGTTCTGTATTAGCTACCAAGTCCCTCCTTGTACCAGTATACTAAACCATGTACACTGAATGCCAATCCATTCACATCTACTCCTACCACTAAAACAAATAGGGCATACAATAGCAATTTTTCTATAAGCATTCAAGTGTTCCTGTTATAGAAAGTTATCAACAATAGCGTACTTTCTATAGTGCTATAAAATAATCTATCTATAGTGTTTCCTGGATGCTGTAGAATCTATAACATTCATATGTTTGTATGTCAACGCAGGTCTCATGTTCGAATCCTAGGAGAAGCAGCGTAGGTTTTATTTTACATGATAAAAGAACAGACTGTAGCATATTTGGCGTAAAAGCATACAAATTTACAAAACCCGTGCCCAACATTTACAAAACCCAAAGCCTAAATCTCTAATATTCCTTCTTCCGCGCATAACTATGGGACCTAAAAAATTCTCGTAACACTACAAGTATATAGGCTTTCGGCCACAAAATTTGGAATGACAAAAAAGTTTAGTCATCCAAACTAATCTTTAGCAACTAAAAAATTATTGTTGTCGTCTAAAGTCCTCCGTATTTTAAAAAATAATTGTGAAGTAGCGACTATTAATTAGTTTGGACGACTCAAAAATTTTTTTGCAAGAGAAAACTGAGATGACTAGGAAAAATATTCTCGTATAAAGTAGGGGCACTACAAGAAATTATATTTTTAACAACACATTTTAGCGACATCTGGTCTTTTATGTCTCCAAAAGCTAATTTTTTTTTACGTATATTGGTGACATGAGTTTTAATATGATTCGGAAGCCACACAAATTTTATTAGAGAGAAACTAAACATCAAGTCCGTCAAAAATCCTCTATATATTATGACATCAACATGTCGCAAAAAGGCAAAATATGTTTGACGACATGTGTTAGTGTAGGGAAATGTATTTCTAAATTTTTTAATCAAATAATCACATAAAAAATCATTATAAAACCCTTAGGGGCGTTTGGTACGCGGTATTTTTTTTTATTCCCGGGAAAATTTAAGATGGGAATCTATTACCACGTTTGTTTGGCTTATAAAAAATTTATTCCCGGGAATTATAAATACCTGGGTAAATAGTTTACCCACAAAACATGAGAATTCTATCCCTTGAGAATAGGTGGGTATTTTTTTTTTGTCCGGGCAAAAAAAAAATTGTCTAAATTTTTGCTTCTTTTTTGATCAATTTTGATTAGTTTTGAACATTTTTTTCTTTTTTTGTCGTTTTTATCGCTTTTTGTCATTTTTTGTTGTTTTTACCAATTTTTGTCGTTTTTAAGCGATTTTTTGTCGTTTTACCCATTTTTTGTCACTTTTTGATTATTTTTTATCGTTTTTATCGCTTTTTTGTCATTTTTACCAATTTTTTGTCGTTTTAAGCAATTTTTTTGTCGTTTTTACCCATTTTTTGTCTTTTTGTCACTTTTTAATTATTTTTTGTCGTTTTTTATCCAATTTTTGTCCTTTTTGTCAATTTTTATCATTTTAAGCGATTTTTTGTCGTTTTTTTAGCTTTTTTTGTTGTTTTACCGATTTTTAGTCGTTTTTTGTCGTTTTTGTCGCTTTTTGTTCATTTTTTACTGATTTTATGGCTTTTTTTGTCATTTTTGTCTTTTTTGTCGTTTTTTGGTTATTTTTTGTCGTTTTAACCGATTTTTTGTCCTTTTTCGTTTTTATCGATTGTTTTTCGTTTTTATCGCTTTTGGTTATTTTTTGTCGTTTTAACCCATTTTTTTGTTGTTTTAACCGTTTTTTTTCGTTTTAACGATTTTTTGCCATTTTTGTCGTTTTTTATCGATTATTTTTCGTTTTTTTTTTTGCTTTTTAGTTATTTTTTGTCGTTTTAACCGATTTTTTTGTTGTTTTTAACCGATTTTTTTGTCGTTTTTAAACGATTTTTGTCGTTTTAACCGATTTTTTTATTTTTTGTCGTTTTTGCCGTATTTTGGTTTTTTTTTGTCGTTTTTACCAATTTTATGTCGTTTTTGTCGTGTTTTGATTATTTTGTCGTTTTTATCCTTTTTTTGTTAATTTTTGTCGTTTATACATTTTTTGTCGCTTTTTGGTCATTTTTGTCGTTTTAACCAATTTTTTGTCGTTTTTCATCGTTTTTGTCGTTTTTTTGTTATTTTGTCGTTTTTACCATTTTTTTTCCGTTTTTTACCGTTTTTTGTCGTTTTTACCGGTTTTTTTATATTTGTTCATTTTTTTTCGTTATTATTATTTTTTATTTTTTTTCCCGGGAATATTTATATTGTCACCAGACATGGGAATGTAATTTTCCAAGGAATTTAATTCCTTGGAATTTGATTCCCGGGAATATATAATTCCCGGCTATATAGTATTCCGTATACCAAACGCCCCCTTAAGGCATAACATTTGACTTCTCTCTCTCTCTTTCTTTCAATCGTAACATCCCAAAAACCTTCCCTCCTCAGCCGCCAGTGCAAAAACCCCAGCACTGTTGTCTCACAACTCCAAAGAAGAAGAAGAAGAAGAAGAAGAAGAAGAAGAAGAAGGAGAAGAAAGAGAATGCCTCTATGGAGTAGTGGGACTCGTTGGGAGCGAAACCCTAACAATCGCTCCTTTCCTGCTACTACTGGATTCCCCTCAGCCGCTGCCAGACGTCCCAAATCATAATCCCTAAGTTTAGGTACTTAGGGCTTTTTTATTCAATGTTATCAGTATATGTCCGTCGCTGTATCCTCTTATTTGTTTCTTTCGATTCTTCAGATTGTGTAGGGATTTCAGGATTTTTATGGGCTTTTCTGGTTCTTTTTACAATTTTTAGGGTTATGTTTTGTTGTTCGAGTATGCTAACTTCGTCTTCACTTGGGGGGTGTTGATCTTCGAGTGATGTTGGTTTCAAGGATGCAGAAATTTTAATAAATTTTGGGTTTAAGTGATTTCGATCTCCGAGTGTGCTAACTTCACCTTCCAGTTGGGGATTTAGGGTCTTGTTCAAGTTAATAGTTCTCAGTAGGTTTTGTTTATGGATTTGTATGTACTTTATTGATCATGGAGATTTGAAGATATATGAAGAGTAGGAAAGGCAAAAATGCATCTTTAATAAGTGATTTTGTGTAATTTATCTTGTCAGATATGGCCTACAATAGCATGCGACGAATGCTATAGAAAGTCTTTTATAGCATATTTTGTCCGCTATAATTGTCCCGCTACAGTAAGTGAACGCTATAACATTATAGCGTTCTTGAATGTTGTAGATGGATTATAGCGTTCATGAATGTTATAGATTGTTTATAGCGTTCGTAAATGCTGTAGATTGATTATAGCGTTCATGAATGTTGTGGATGGTCTATAGCGTTTTTGAATGTTGTTGATGAATAACAGAGTTCATGAATGCGGTTGATGAATAATAGCGTTCATGAATGCTGTAGATGGTGTATAGCTGTTGATTTATTATAGCGTTTCAGAACGTTGTCGATTTTTATAGCTTTTTGAGTGCTATAAATCTGCTACACAATTTTATGTATGAATAACTTTTTCTGTATCACATACAATTAACCTATGCATCATAAAAATTCATGCTGAATCATAATTTTGATTTCAAAAATTTTAATCGCAACTTCCATTTCGATCAATCAAGATATAGTATAGAAAAAGTTTGCTAAATTCATACATTTTTCATTAAAACATTCAAGATGTACAAAAAGTTGTTGTATGCCTAAAGTCATCGAAATAGTAGTCCAAAATAAATATTTTATGTAAAGAGAATCCAAGATGTACAAAATGTTTGTAACCTAACTCTAGTCCAAAATTTAACTAAACCATTTTATTTCCATACAAAATATCTATAGGCCAAAATGCAGCTCGATCGACTCTTTCCTTCTAGCTTATATCCACAACCATCAAAAATTTACACACCAACCTACACAAAATTGAGAAGAAAACACATTAGCAATATTATATGAAAAATAAGTTCACACAAGATCATGTATCCATGTATTCCATAAACATTTATCTTTGTTGCATTTGTATTCCAGTATTTCTTCCACTTTTCAACGATTTAGTATCAATTTATATATGTTAACTACATGCCAAAATACACACTAAGATGCAATACATCTACAAAACTTTTGTAAGAAAAAAGTTGGACTAGGAAGAGTGTGTGTGTGTACAAGTGCCAGAATACATACTAAGATTTAATCTATACTCTCTTCTTTCATACAATAGACTAAATAAGCCAAATTACCAAAAGCTAGTTCTACTTACAGCTTCATCATCTTGTCCTTGGAGTACAATATTTTAACCATGTTACAATCCTTTCCCAACATGCACATCTAGATCCTTTTTCTCTGGGGTAACTTTGTTCCCTTTGTATTTGTGGACGTTTTTCCTTATCACTAATGACCACACCTGCATAAAAATGAAAAAAAACATTCATGAGCGAGGAATGAAACAAATATGCTAAAAAAAAATCAAAAGAAGTATATAAGTTCATCTTACCTTCCCGTTAACAATTGGGGCAAACAAGTTGCATTTGTTGAACCATGCATGGCACAATTTTTGGGGTAACAACCTTCATCCCACTACCTTGACACCCATACATAACATCTTCCTAATGACCCACTCTTCAAACCCTTCATGCAACGACAAAATCAGCCTTTTCCTAAATATTTGTGGTTCAGTACATGAATCCTACTCGCATTTTGCACCTTCAAAGCATTTCCTCATGTAACATCAGTAGCATACGTCTTAGTCTTAATCCCAAGTACATATAGTCCTACCCAAGTTCTAGCAAATATCACGTATATCGAGATCCAAAGTTGACACCTAGCTTCTTCTTGGGAACATTTGGGGCTCCAACTTTCTTAATTCAGAATTCTCTTCACCGCTATTAGGAATATTAGAAGAATCATGTCAGACAAGGGTTTCATGACTTCGTAGGGAAAAGGAAAGGTAGCATATATCTAGTTTCTTCTAGTGAATTCAAAGACTAAAGAAGAAGTCCAAGTGAGTGTTACTTTATATGGAAATGGGTTGGATGTAGAATAGAACCACAAAATGAGAATACTCCCCCTAAAAGATGACAATATACAAACATAAACCTGAACTCAATTCTCTAAGTCAGTAGAAAATGCCTATATGACCTAACTATGTGCAACATATGGTCACAATTGGTCACAATTTAAGCTCATGCAATAACTTAGCAATTTTAACTTCTTACTTGTGTATACTATTTCTAATTATACATGATACTTATAATATCATATAATTGATGCATAACTTAAAATCATACAAGTTATAGCTCGGGCAATATCCATGTAATGTCCAAAACTCAAGGTTCTCAAAAACAGCTATCACATATTGAAGTCACCCACTCACTTAAAATCATATCCATGTAATTGCTGCATAACTTCGGGAGCCCTCCTGAGAAACACACAATATTATTAGCACAAATGAGAAATGCGCTAGCAAATATTAGCATATGATAATTTTTGCAGAAGATAACTATCTTCTACAATTTCCACTAACTTAAATATATCAATTATTTATCGTCAACTTCTAAGTTATGTTGTAAAGTACACTAACATATTATTAATGAACTAGCATGTTATGCATACGCAAGCTAATGCAATAACAAGTTTATGTATATAACAAATAATCTATGACATAAGTCAAATTAACATAAAACTGTGTACAATTAGGGAGTGGTAATTTAGGACAAGAATAACATAAAGCATGCATGAAACCATGAACATGAGCATTAGTTTACCAAAAAAGTGGGCAAGGCTAGAGTTCTATTTTCTGGATATTAGAGTGCAAATTAGGAAATATATGGAAAGGGAAAAAGTTGGATGAAAAATAATTTCATTATTTTATTACTTGATTACTGATCCAGTCATTAATTTCTTATACAGAAAATAGTCTTAGTTTTCTTTTGCAAAGAATTTTTGATCCAGTCATGATTACTTGATTACTAATCCTAGTCGTCTTAGTTTTCTCTTGCAAAATTTTTTGAGTCATCCAAACTAATTAATAGTCGCTAATGATTTCACAATTATTTTTTAAAATTCAGAGGACTTTAGATGATAACAATAATTTTTAGTCGCTAAAGATTAGTTTGGGCGACTAAAATTTTTTTGTTCTTCCAGATTTTGTGGCCTAAAGCTTATATTCTTGTTGAAAAAGTTTTTAGGGCCCATAGTTATGCGCGGAAGAAGGAATATTAGGGGGTTTAGGCTATGGGTTTTGTAAATGTTGGGCACGGAGTTTGTAAATTTGTATGCTTTCACGCCAAATATGCTATAGTCTGTTCTTTTATCATGTAAAATAAAAACCTCCGCTGCTTCTCCTAGGATTCGAACATGAGATCTGCTCTGACATATAAATATATGAATGTTATAGATTCTACAACATTCAGGAAACGCTATAGATAGATACTTTTATAGCACTGCAAAAAGAACGCTATTGTTGATAACATTTTATAGCGGGGACACTTGAACGCTATAGAAAAACAGCTATTGTAGGCCCTATTTGTTGCAGCGTATACCTTCTCCAATAACTATGGTTGTTGAACCATGGATCAAGTCGTAAATCAGTACTTGCACCATCTCGCATACATCGAACAATGACTATTGTAACCGCCGTCTATGAGTCAGAATCTGTTTAAATGTAACTGATTCATTATTGTTAGACCGATACACCCAAAAATTATTACCTCTGAGGTACTTGTTCTGAATCCATGTAGCCGAAAGAGATCCCCCTTGAGGAACTTCCTCGTGAGCTTCAAACCTACAACGGTACATAATATTTGCATAGACCGCAGTCCCATACCCACTTCATCTTCGGACCGACATAATTTTTCCTAAGAGATGACATGCACACCTGCCCTCCAGATAAAGTCGACGCAGATCTTTTCCGCCTTCCATATGGTTTATGTCGGTAGTATAATGGTCTGCATCCAGAACATCATGATCGCAAGGATCACTGAATGCACCAACTCAATCCGACCCCCGAATGACAAACTGGCTGCCTGCCATCCCTCAACCCTCCGCCGAGTGTACTATACCAAACTCTGACACTCGATATCCTTCGCATAGTTGATAGAACATACGTGGGATCCCAGATACTTTACGGTAGCTCACCCTGAGCAACTCCCAACACGACATCTCTATCTTCCTTCTGTGAACAATTGTAATGTCCAGTCCCAAAATATGTCGGACTAGGAACATAGACATGCTAGCCGTATAATAAATATACGTAATATGTAAATGCAGTAAAACTACAGCTACTAATCTCATCCACAAAATAAAAAAAATAAAGATATCATATAATAACCATGATTTGTCTCTATACAATATGTTAGGCAGAGACAAATCTACTACCAACTATTTAAAAGAAAAAAAGTACAAGACATATGAAATGATTTAGCGAAGGTAGCAAGAAAGACCCAAGACACGTCATCTTCGAAGGGATGGAAAAGATCACTATCTCGGCTAGAATATCTGCGGAAGACAAGAATACACACCTGGATAGATCACCAGGTCCTCAGAGGGACGTAACAAGATACATAATACCATGCCATATAAACTGAATAAATACTGCTCAATAATAAGTCAATCAGATCATAACATGGTCTAATACTCACCCTTGAATTAGCGTACCATCCTCCCAACCAAACAAGGACAGGAGATGGTACCCTAATTCACGATGAATATCTTTCCATGCCATAAATCCAATATGGTATCCGGACCACAACAAGTTTTAGTACCTTCTCATCGAAGCAGTGAACCACACCTACAATCAAACAAGGACAAAATGTGGCGATCTAATCCATGACAAGTTATTGTTCCAAGTCACGGTCAGATACAGGTACCTAAACCAAGAGTACTCATACCTAACGGATAAGGATGCCTAACCAATCTAAGTGTATGCAGTTTTAAGAACATCCTCCAACGCATGGGCCCTGCCAAAAATGGGATCGGTATGGTCCCCCTTTGGGGCACCAGAGGCCCAATCAATAAGAGCATAACGTTTCGTAGAACGCCAGTGGCCGTCAGTAATCATGGGTAATCTCACCCGCATTTTCGACGGAGCTCATGGGTTACAAAAGGTAAACTGCATAGTAGCCCATATGCTAAGTTATTGTCCTTCCCGTCCAATGCCTACTATATGTGACTCACAACATAGTGGTACAAATGTGTCAAGGCCTATGAATGCAACACACAAAGGGTGGTCCCTTAAATCTAAGTTCAATGTGTAAGAAAGTAGTACATAGCAGAAAATAGAACTAACAATAAAAATTCTATCTACTTATGCCATGTATCACAGTTTATTTTGCAAAAAATAAATAATGAATAAATACATGAATATGAGATCAAGTAAAATAAATAGCTAATGGCAAGGTATCTTGCCTGAGGTCCTTGCTAGTGAAACCGACAATCCCGTTGGGTACAAAATAGTCAAAGGGCTACACAAGATGAACTCAGACGTTGTGACAAACTTCTAAAATAAAAACCAAATATAAAATATTCTGGTATTTTTTTGGGAAAATATATTATGTGTATTTTTCCGTCAGCATTTCGAAACTTCAAACGGTTCATGATTCTGATTCTTGGTTCTCCCAAAATCTCGAAAACACTAAAACGTGTCAGATTTCGGACAATTGACACTCCACAAATTTTCCTAAAAATTAAGTTTAGAATTTATGAAAATATATATCTATTTAGAAAATATACCTCAATACGATTCTAACAAAAAAATTGGAGGTCAAACGGAGTCCGGAGTTGGGAGTTATGGTCATTCGAAATTGCTACAACCTTTGAAAATTGAGGCTGAATTTATGACGAATTTTGGGCTTAATTATGACGAAAAAAAGAGAAATTTTGACGAGGATGGTTTGAGAGAGGATTTTATTCATAGATTCGATAGATATATATAATGGCTAGCAATTAGCTAATTATGATAGGATTATAATTAAATCAATAAGGATGATTAGGATTACCAACTAATTTTAATAAGAATAGGATTGGTTTAAATAAGAAATGATCTAATTAATACTAAATATGATTCTAATATGATAAGAATTTCTAATGGATAAATCTTTCCATAAATTTAAATCAAATAAATTATTTAAAAACAAATCAATTTGGTTGCAATCCTTTAAATAATCACCATAATAATTTTAAGTATTATTCTACGTTATCAAATAATTCAAATCATATGAATCCAAGTCCAAATCAAACTTAACATAATAACTTTAAAATAATATTTAATATTTACCAAAATAATTTAAGTCATATAATAGATAAATCTTTAAATCAAATAACATTTCAAATCTAGATTAGACAAATCGTAATGCCACAATTAGTCATCGTACGTATTTCAAACAATATTTAAATTATCAACATAATTTAAAGTATAGTTGATAACCATCAAGATAATTTAAATAAATTTAAATATAATCAAATAAATGATTATCATATCAAAATAATACTCGATGTCATCAAATATTATAAAACTTATTTTTATAAACCGAAATCTCTATTTAAAGATAAATAGACAAAAATATTTTGTCGCTCAAATTTTTTTTAAAACCAATTTTTAGAAGGCCAAAAATAATAACAACGTATTTTATATTTCAAATAACAAAATTCGAGAACAATATTTTTTTAGAAACATTATTTCAAACTATTAATTTAAAACTAGGTTTTGATAACAAAAATAATCACAAATTATCTTTCACAAAATTTTGACGAAAATTACTTTTAAACACAATACTTAAAATATATAGAAATAATTTTTAAAAAAATTTAGGAAGAGGAGTTATAAATCTACCCACCTTAGAAAAAATTTTGTCCCCAAAATTTAAGGACTACTTGGATAGACGGACTTGGTTGATCGGTAAAAAGATAGTAAGAATTTGTGATAAGAAAAAATATATGGAAAGGAAAAGAGAATTTCTTTAGTAAGAACATTAATCAATTTGGGTGGAAATAGAAGAAGTGAATGGATACGGCTTGGTGTGCACGAACACGACGCACATACGCATTTGTAGGTGGAGAAAAGAGAAATTTGTGTGGAGAAAATAATGGCAAGCTAACATATAAATAGGGTGAAAATCTTGGTTAGATAAGGATTATGATTGTTTAAACCCCGCTAGATAATTCACAATTAATTTAACCGTTTTTAAAACCAAGTCAACCAATCCATAAAAAATAGATATTCTTTATCTTTATTTTAAACTATTTAAATCAAAATTAGAAAAATTAGTTTTCCAATTTAAATTATCATGACAATTAAATAATTAAATCTAACAAATTTTCAACTATCTTTTTTTATAAATAGTAAAAATACAACAATAATTAATTTCAAAATTCATGATAATAAATACTTAAATAGTTGAAAGATCTCTATGCAAACAAATAAAATAAATTATAATTAGTTTTTAAAAATCAAAATATACATGAATTTAATTTCATGTACCTAGCATGCGAATAGAACATATTATTTACAAAAATATTATTTTCTAACTTATGGCAAATACTTGTATAGTGAGTAAAAATAGTTTTTATGTAATAGTAAAATAAAATCAAGTTTGTATGGCATATAAAAATATTTACCTGCTACGATATTGGTCCACAATATTTATTTCCTATAAAAATATTTGTAATTAAAACTTTTGTAAAAAGAATTTTAAATACTTCGTGTATACGGATTCGCTTTAGACGTACAAATACCAACATAAAATAATTATCAAAATAAACAAAAAAAATCATAGTGAATTTTAGGGGGTTTACATCCTACCCAACTTACACGAATTTCGTCCTCAAAATTAAGAAATAATTAGGTAGGCAGGGTTGAGGAGTTAAAAGAGTTTATCCATATAGAAACACGATCAAATGATTGGTCGAGGCGAAGGAACGACGTTTAATCAAAACACATAGTTACAAAATCATGATTTAGCTAATAAATCATGGACATGGTTAATTAACGCAAGAAAGAAAAGATTATAGGTTTTAAGTAGATCAAGATAAAATAAAAATAAAAGATTAATAAGGAATTGAGTAGATTAAGATAACATAATTAGAGACTTGGAGATATTTGTTCATTGAGAGTAAATTGTATGATAGTCGTCTAGGTTTGGGTACGATTAAGGAAACACTTCTAATCATTCTTAGGTTTCCAAACGATTAGAAAGTCGCGATAGTGGATATAAGGTTTGTAACGCCCCAGTCCCAAAATACTTGGGACTAGATACCTATCATGCCAGCTGTATACATACGTAGTCTACTCTAATATATGATTACTCATATGTACACATAAGCTGTATAATATAGTATTCCAAGACAAACTAAATCTCATCCACAATGAAAAGAATAATAGTATAAAATCTACTTGAATATTTATAGTACAATTGTTGGGCAGAGACAAAGTCCACTACCAACTTTCAAAATGAGAGAAAGTATACAAGGAAATGACCCACGAAAATATCGAGACGAACCAGGAGCAATCATCACGGAGAAAGTAAGACATGGCCTTAGCTAGAGCACCTGCAAGAATCACAAAAACACACACCTAGAGAGATCACCAGGTCCTCAGAGGGACGTAACAAGACACATAATATCATGCCAATAACTGAATAATAAACCTCAACAGAAAAGTATGCATGAGTAAAGGTTCCTAACCATTGTATGTGATATACACTTTGAGAAGACAAAGTTCTACGCAGGAGCTTAGGTGTTCAGCATAGATGGAGAGAGAGTGGTAGTAGGTAGCGCTCATAAGAGACTATCGACCATGGGCAGAAAGTAGCTCTCATACGAGAACTATCGGCCCCTGGGCAGTAAGTAGCACTCATACGAGACATTATCGGCCCAAATCTATGTGTGTACTGAACATGTAGCCCCTACGCTAATAACTGTCTCCCCCTTCCCATGATACTATACATGTGTCGACTCCTCGACACTGTTTAATCCTTAATAACTGCCAAGTCTTCTACATATTCTATTAACATTTATATCCTAATGCACGGCCTGTACGCGCCAATGATCAGTCAGCACGCAAGTCCGCATCTATATGCGACTCACAACTCACACACAATTCGTGGCACATCGTGACAGTTTATGAGATGCACTAAACATACGGTGGTCCCTTAACTCTAAGCCAATTGCATAAAATATAATAATTTGCATATATATATATAATTTTGAAAGAATAACATAAAAAAATATGCATGATATTGAGCAAGAAATTAAACAGTAAAGGCATGGTATCTTGTCTTGCTTGGTGTGTCGCCTGGGGTGGTGCAATGATCCGACAAGTTTTGATTGTCCAATAGCCATGTTCGGTGTGTAATGGTTCGAGGTTGCAAAAAAAATAGGAAAGCATGATTTAGTCATAAGGTTGACAAATGGCGAGAATTTGAGGAGGAGAGTATTTATATTATTTTAGGAAATTTTCCTACTATTTTAAAAATATGTTTTCCTTAGTCAAAAGGACCTGCAGGAAAATACTTGAATTATATTTACTAGTAGAAGAAATTTTTGTTAAATATTATAAGAATATAAAAAATCTATTCAAGCAAAATATGCTAAGTTTGTCAAATTTATATTTTTGACAGAAGAATTATTTAATTAAATTATTTTAGAATACTACAAGAAATTCTATAAACTATTTTGGGCTTCTAGACCAAAACTATGGACAAGCCAAAGTTTATCAACATATAATTTTGGAAACTATCTACCTTATATATTTTATAAAAATTATTAATATTCATTATAATGAAATAATAATAATGATATTTAGATAACTAAAATCAGTGTAATAATAATAATAATAATAATAGTAATAATAATAGTAATAATAATAATGATAACAATAATAATGATGATAATCTTAGTATAATAATAATGCTAATAATAATAATAATAATAATATAAAATAATAATGATAATGATAATAATAATTATAACCTTAAGCAGCAAGTGCTGCTCTCCACAACTCAATGAAATAAACAAAATTGTGGGAAAGAGAGAGAGTAAGAAGAGATAGGGGAAAAAGGGTTTTTACCGGTGGGGATCGGCGGAGACTCCGGCAGCGGATGGCGCGCAGCGCCGGAGTTGGCAGCGGGTGGTGCTCACTGGAGCAGGGGCCGGGCGGGTCCAGATGTGGCGGTCGGCGTAAGATGGCGCGGATGGGTCAGGCTGGTGCGACTGGCTGTGGTTTGGGCGGCGGGCTGTGTCGGAGGGAGTTTGAGACGGGCGACCACCATTGCCGGTGGCCGGCAAGAGGCAGCAGCGATCTCGGCGCTTAAGGAGGGAGGCGCCAGATTCGCAGATGGTACTCTGCGATGACGCCGGCGGAGGGGTGCTGGGAAGCTTTGGCACAGCGGGGCGGCGACATGCACGGTGGAGCGACAGTTCAAGGTTAGGGTTTCCCCTTCCATTCCTCTTCTGGTATTCATGTGGGTTTTTGGTGGTGGTGATAATTAGCCCGGGAAGGAGTTTGGGAATTTGGCCGGAGATGGCGGGCTGTCCGTGAAGGCTGGGGCTGTGATTGTGATGACAGTGGAATGGGTAGGGGACGTCGTCGTGTCGGGGGCTGTCCTGACACGACAGAGAAGGATCGGTGGTTGTGTCCTGCGAGACACAGGAACAGGGTTGTGTCCGGCATGTCGGACATGGAAAAGAATGATGTATATGTACTGAAAATATAGTGGATGTAGGGAGGCACAGACACGATGCGCAATTTGGATGGTAGCAATTTATGGACGAGTACTTACCTATTTATAGGATGTGGGAATTCCCAGTTGGATAGGGGTTAGGATTTGATTAAATCCCCAATAGATAATATAAAATTTTATTCAAATAAATCAAATCTAAATTTAGATTAAATTCTAATTTAATTCAAGATCATCTAAACTCAAATATAATTATAAATTCTACTTTTAAACTTTTTAAATTAAAACCATAAAATCAAATTGAGATTTAAAATGGCCACGAAAATTTCCAAATATATTTTCCAAAAATGTCAATAATAACAATTTCGAAAATAATAAGTATTTTTAAATATCTTTTTGATGAATAAAATATTAATATTAATTAATTTCGAAAATAGACTTACATATATGAAATCTAAATTTATGCACCTCATATGCACTGAAACATAGTTTTCTAAAATAAATTTTGAAAATTTCCAATGCGACGTATTTTACCATTTTAAGTAATCAAAAATATTTATTATTTGAAAAACCAAGCTTCTAAAATAAATGTTTTACAAAAATATGTATCTCGCACATATTCGCACTCGACGAGGCATACAAAAATACGAACTCGTACGCGACGTACAATACGACTATGCGACGTACAATACAAGGCAAAAATTAAAACCAAATTTATAAATAAAAAAAAATTATAGTAAAAATTTAGGGGGTTTACAAGGTCAAAGGAAAGGATGAGTAGTTTAAGACGAGGATATAGTCACGGGTTGGTAATGGCTAACTACATATGGCCATGCGTGATAGGGCAACTAAAGGGGATACTCTGTATGAGTGATTTCGTCCTTCTAAAATATGTAAAAGCCAAAAGCAATAAAGGGTTCAAGAAGCTACAATCGAATACAATTATGGTTTTCAAAGGCGATTGAATAGGTTCAAAAGGGATTGTCAAGGCAAACGTGGATGAGATCCAAAAGGGCAAGTACATTTGTTAACTATACCTCAATCCACGTAGAGTAATCGTAAGAAAGGCGAACCAAAATGCACTCGATTGATCAGACCATTATGCACCAGTTCTGATTAGACAATACGTTAGTGGGAGCTCTTCCAATAAACATATGTCGTGAACAAGCTCGATAAAGAATAAGCTTGCAAAACTAGGCTATATTAGCAGCGTTAGTCAAGATAGTCAAAATAATTGCAAGAAAATATAACTAGTTCAAGTTTTCTTAAAATCTAAGTCTCGTCCGAAGTTTGGGCCTAAACAGTCGTCCTAGTGTCTCCTTGTCTATGGCTTGGTTGGCTAGATGGGTTAGGGTCCTCTAAATTGTAGAATCTAAGTAAACTTATTAATAAGGGTCACAAGGATAAGGGATTGTTAGGTCGTGGGGCATTCTACCCAACTTACAAGAGTTAACTAGTAGTATGATAGAACAAGGGAACTTATCTATCTAGTATGGGTTTCTTCCTAGCCACTATCGAGCACGAAAGAAGGATAAAAATTTACGGTAGAGGGAATCAAGCAAGATGCAAATCAAAGACTCAAGTGAGAGTTCAAAGACAGAATCGAGAAAAGAGGTCAAGTATGTGGATGAGATCCTAGACTCTAATCCTATACGCAGGCTTGCTTGGTACGGTAAAGTAACCAAACAATTTATCTTGACCTGCACGGGCAATAACAAAAACATGGAACGCCCCAGTCCCAAAATACGTAGGACTAGGAACGTTGACATGCCTGCCGTATAATAATTATACGTAAGCTGTAAATGCAGTAAAACCACATCTACTAATCTCATCCACAAAATAAAATAAATAAAGATATCATATAATAACCATGATTTGTCTCTATACAATATGTTGGGCGGAGACAAATCTACTACCAACTATTTTAAAAAAAGAAGTACAAGACATATGAAATGATTTAGCGAAGGTAGCAAGAAAGACCCAAGAGACGTCATCTTCGAAGGGATGGAAAAGATCACTATCTCGGCTAGAACACCCGCAGAAGACAAGAACACACACCTGGAGAGATCACCAGGTCCTCAGAGGGACGTAACAAGATACATAATATCATGCCATATAAACTGAATAAATACTGCTCAATAATAAGTCAATCAGATCATAACATAGTCCAATGGTCCAATACTCACCCTTGAATTAGCGTACCATCCCTCCAACCAAACAACGACAGGAGATGGCACCCTAATTCACGATGAATATCTTTCCATACCATAAATCCAATATGGTATTCGAACCACAACAAGGTTCAGTACCTTCTCATCGAAGCAGTAAACCACACCTACAACCAAACAAGGACAAGATATGGTGAACTAATCCGCGACAAGTTATTGTTCCAAGCCACGGTCAGATACAAGTACCCAAACCAAGAGTACTCATACCTAACGTATAAGGGTGCCTAACCAACCTAAGTGTATGTAGTTTTAAGAACATCCTCCAACGCATGGGCCCTGCCAAAAATGGGATCGACATGGTCCCCCCTTGGGACACCATAGGCCCAATCAATAAGAGCATAACGTTCCGTAGAACGCCAGTGGCCATCAGTAATCATGGGTAATCTCACCCGCATCTCCGACGGAGCTCACGGGTTACAAAAGGTAAAGTGCATAGTAGCCCATACGCTAAGGTATTGTCCTCCCCGCCCAATGCCTACTATGTTGTATCAACAACGCAAAACTTCTATTAACCGTTAAGTCAACTAAGCATGCAAACTCTATTAGCGGTTAATCCTATCGCACGGCTTATACGTATTGGTGACCAGCCAAACACGCATGTCCGAGTTCTATATGTGACTCATAACGTCATGGTAAAAATGTGTCAAGGCCTATGAATACAACAGACAAAGGGTGGTCCCTTAAATCTAAGTTCAATGTGTAAGAAAATAGTACATAGCAGGAAATAGAACTAACAGTAAAAATTCTATCTACTTATGCCATGTATCACAGTTTGTTTTACAGAAAATAAATAATGAATAAATGCATGAATATGAGCTAAAGTAAAATAAACAGCTAATGGCAAGGTATCTTGCCTGAGGTCCTTGCTGGTGAAACCGACAATCCCGTTGGGTACAGAATAGTCAAAGGGCTACACAAGATGAACTCAGACGATGTGACAAACTTCTAAAATAAAAACCAAATACAAAATATTTTGGAAATTTTTTGGGAAAATATATGATGTGTATTTTTCTGTCAGCATTCCGAAACTTCGAACAGTTCGTGATTCTGATTCTTGATTCTTCCAGAATCTCGGAAACACTAAAACGTGTCAGATTTCACACAACTGACACTCCACAAATTTTCTAGAAAATTAAGTTCAGAATTTATGGAAATAAAATTTATTTTCAGAAAATATACCTCAATATGATTCCAACAAAAAAACTGGAGGTCAAACGGAGTCCGGAGTTGGGAGTTATGGTCATTCGAAATTGTTACAACCTTTGAAAATTGAGGCTGAATTTATGACAAATTTTTGGCTTAGTTATGACGAAAAAAAGAGAGAAATTTTGACAAGGATGGTTTGAGAGAGGATTTTATTCATTGATTCGATAGATATATATAATGGCTAGCAATTAGCTAATTATGATAGGATTAGAATTAAATCAATAAGGATGATTAGGATTACCAACTAATTTGGATAAGAATAGGAATGGTTTAAATAAGAAACGATCTAATTAATACTAGATATGATTCCAATAGGATAAGAATTTCTAATGGATAAATCTTTCCATAAATTTAAAACAAATAAATTATTTAAAAACAAATCAATTTGGTTGTAATCCTTTAAATGATCACCATAATAGTTTTAAGTATTATTCTATATTATCAAATAATTCAAATCATATGAATCCAAATCCAAATCAAACTTAACATAATAACTTTAAAATAATATTTAATTTTTACCAAAATAATTTAAATCATATAATAGATAAATTTTTAAATCAAATAATATTTCAAATCTAGATTAGACAAATCGTAATGCCACAATTAGTCATCGTAAGTATTTTAAACAATATTTAAATTATCAACATAATTTAAAGTATAGTTGATAACCATCAAGATAATTTAAATAAATTCAAATATAATCAAATAAATGATTATCATATCAAAATAATACTCGATGTCATCAAATATTATAAAAATTACTTTTATAAATCCAAATCTTTATTTAAAGATAAATGGACAAAAATATTTTATCGCTCAAATTTTTTTAAAACCAATTTTTAGAAGACCAAAAATAATAACAACATATTTTATATTTCAAATAACAAAATTCGAGAACAATTTTTTTTTTAGAAACATTATTTCAAACCATTAATTTAAAACTAGTTTTTGATAGCAAAAATAATCACAAAATATATTTTACAAAATTTCGACAAAAATTACTTTTAAGCACAATAATTAAAATATATCAAAATAATTTTAAAAAAATTCGGGAAGAGGAGTTACAAATCTACCCACCTTAGAAAAAATTTCGTCCTCGAAATTTATGGACTACTAGGATAAACGGACTTGGTTCGGTAAAAAGATAGTAGGAATTTGTTATAAGAGAAAATATATGGAAAGGAAAAAAAATTTCTTTAATAAGAACATTAATCAATTTGGGTGAAAAATAGAAGAAGTGAATGGATACGGCTTGTTGTGCACGGACACGATGCACATACGCATTTGTAGGTGGAGAAAAGAGAAATTTGTGAGAAGAAAATAATGGCAGGCTAACATATAAATAGGATAAAAATCTTGGTTAGATAAGGATTATGATTGTTTAAATCCTGCTAGATAATTCACAATTAATTTAACCGTTTTTAAAACCAATTCAACCAATCCATAAAAAAATTGATATTCTTTATCTTTATTTTAAACTATTCGAATCAAAATTAAAAAATTAATTTTCCAATTTAAATTATCTTGACAATTAAATAATTAAATCTAACAAATTTTCAACTATGTTTTTTTATAAATAGTAAAAATACAATAATAATTAATTTCAAAATTCATGATAATAAATACTTAAATAGTTGAAAGATCTCTTTACAAACAAATAAAATAAATTACAATTAGTTTTTAAAAATTAAAATGTACATGAATTTAATTTCATGTACCTCGCATGCGAATAGAACATATTACTTACAAAAATATTATTTTCTAACTTATCATAAATACTTGTATAGTGAGTAAAAATAGTTTTTACGTAGTAGTAAATAAAATCAAATTTGTATGGCATATAAAAACATTTACCTGCTACGATATTGTTCCACAATAGTTATTTCCTATAAAAATATTTATAATTAAAACTTTTGTAAAAATAATTTTAAATACTTTGTATATACGGATTAGCTCTAGAAGTACGAATACCAACATAAAATAATTAAAATAAACAAAAAAAATCATATTGAGTTTTAGGGGGTTTACAACAATGCTGACTGAAATATATCTTACACTTGTCCCTGTTAAGCTGCAGCCCCGTTGTCTTCCTAAACTCCCCTAGGATGTCTGATATAACTGCCAGACCCCCAATTGACGGAACCATGAACAATAATAAGTCATCATCATAAATTAAATACGATACAAATGGACGAACCTACTTGTGTATAGGTAGCATAACCTGCCGATGAAATGCGAAGTCCATTGGGCAAGTGAAGTACTTCATCACAAGAGTAAATAGATATAGAAAAGAGGGTCGCCCTGACGGAGGCCCTAATTACTCTCGAAGAACCCATAAGGTTGCCCCTTGATAAGCACCAAGAAGAACACCATGGTGATACATTCTCGACTTTAGCAACCCATCAACGATCAAATCCTATGGCGACCATAATCTGGAATATGAACAATCTATTTATCATATTGTATGCCTTCCATAGGTCCAACTTGATACATGCTTTATTGCCCCCTCGCTTATTCAAATCACAAATTATTTTGTGTGCCAATAAATTATGCTCTACAATACTTCTCACCTTGATGAAAGCTGCGTGGTTCTCCGACCAAACCCTGCATGATAATCTCCATTCGCCTAGAGATAAGATGAGTAATCATTTTGTAAATAAAATTATAACACGCTACAGGCCAAAAATCTGCCATGTCGGTAGCCCCTTCCTTCTTCGACACTAGTATGATGAAGGTGTGATTCATCCGAAGTAGCCTGCCATGAGTAAAGAAGTACCTAACAACCTCTACCACTGGATCCTTAAACTGTTCCCAATGGACTTTGTAGAACTTACTACCAAATCCATCTGGCTAAGCGACTTATTTGGGTTAGCATTCATAATAATTGCTTCTACCTCTACCACAGTCACTGGTGCTAGTAATAAGTCATTCCCTATTTATGTGACTAGCTTCTTATATACCATCTCTGGAAAAGACTGAGTATAGCAGATTGGTTATAAAGTGTTGAAAAGAACCTGACCGCCTCCTCCTGGATATCTTTTTGTGTTGTAACCTCCTTCCCATCCGCCCCATCAGTCTCCCAATATGATTGCGATGATGCCTTATACATACCACGTCATAGAAGAAATTAGAACACTTGTCGCCACCCTTGAGCTATTTGCACTTGGCACGCACGGCCAACTGAATCTCCTCTTGAAGCCGAAGAAGACCAGCCTCATGGACAAACCCCCTCTCAAGTATAACAATGTACTCGCCAAGGATATCTAATTAGAGCTGAGATTGAACCTCCCACAACTCCTTCTCTTTTTCCTCTAGATTAGACATCGACTGACCCTTTTTCCAAGCCTTCAGTTCCTCCTTGACACAACTAAGCCTCCGGACCAGCTGATATTTCCTACTAACTTCTGCCCGTAGTCCCTTTGTCACTGCTTTGCCATACCCTCAATCAGCTCCCATTTGTTGTTGTACCGGAACGGGCGAGCTTTAGTGGTCTCCGCCATAGTTAATCTCAGTCGAAAAGGAGAATACTCACTCGTCCCAGGCTCCAGACCTTCCACTACTAGGTATGGAAAGGAGCCGAAACAACCTGATTAGCAGTCGCTCTATCCAACTGGTAGGCCACCCTCTTAATTATCGCCTTGTTGTGCCAAGTCTATAGATGTCTATCCCATTCTATCATCCTCAAACTCGATTGAGTCAAACATGTGTGAAAATCCTGTATAATAGCCTCAGGAACTCTTTGACCCCCTACATTCTCATGGATGAAGAGCAAAGTATTGAAGTCACCCATCATGAATTGGTAGTTTTAGTTTGGTCTTTGCCACTATACTTATACTTAGCTTAAAAATATCCTTCCGTAGTTCCTCTCGAAGAGGCCGATCCATTGTGTCCAAAGACTACTCCCAGAATAAACTTCAGACCCCCTTGATTGGTGTATTCTATTGCAAAAAGTTGATATGACATATGCAAAACTTGACCATCCTAGCAACGCTGGTCCTACCTCACCCAAATCCTCGCCATACTACACAGGTCCAGATAATTAATCTGACACCATTCGAGAGGGGTTCTAGACGTTATAATCCTATCAGATTTGATTTTAGTCTCTAGCAGAGCATTAATGATGCTCTACTCCTTCCGAAGTGACCCATTAATCTCCTTCCACCGCCCAATAGAACATGTCCCCCGTGCATTGTTGGTGTTTTGCCTTAGGCAATAGAAAAATAGTCCCATATTGCCTAGGCCAAATGAAATGTATCTCTTTATATAGATTTGCTTGTGGAGAGATGCACATGAGGTGTAGAGTGGCACATAGGTGCCATATGGGGGTGTTTTTTTATTGGAAAAAAGGCAAACTCAACAATGGAGCATTAATGCTTTTTGTCATGCTCTTGGAATTTATTCCTTTAGAGCTAAGCCCCGTAGGGGCTTAGCGACTAGGACTTGGTCTCATGGGCTCATGAGGCATAATATGACATTTTGTTGGTGCACTTTGTACTTAGCACATAAGCATCATCGCTAGGCTTATTGTGTGCTTTAGTTGTGCTCGTTGCACGAGCCTCTGCGCTGCCGATCACGTACTCGTTTGTACGAACCGTTCACGCTATCGATTGTGCGACCGTTCGTGCTGCTATTTGTGCACCAGTTTGTACGGCCAATTGGCATGTTAGTTCACACGGTCAATTGGTGTACCAGTTCGCATGGCCAGTTGGCACGCAGTGCGTGCAGCATGCACTATGCACATTTTAAGCGGGTATATGGTGCATATTGGTACAGTTAGCATGGTACACACAGTTGGCACGGTGCGTACGGTACGCACGGTTAGCGCAGTTGACGTTGTCGTGTCTGTGCACGATCTAAACGTTCAAAAATGGTTCCTTCCACATCCTGAATGTTTCATATACTGGGCAGTTACTGTGCACGCCTATATATGTTCCTCTCCTCTGTCTTAGTGCTCTAAGTTGTTTATTACTATTTCCTTACACAATTTCAGAGTTAAGAGCAGAGAAGAGAGAAACAAAGAGGAAATTTTGTTCATCCGAGGAGTCAGAAGAGCAGAGTGTTTTGAAATTTTTTTATCGAACTTGCTGGTTCCTGGAAGCTATTCGTGTAGGGGTGAATCTAGCTTTGAGCAACGGTGATCCGTCATCCAGCAGGCCATCATCTTATTCTTTTTATTTCTTCTTCCGTTCATCTTCTCCACTTGTATCTCGTTCTGAACGAGATCGTTTCTGATCTAATCAAAAATTGTTTGTCGGCTTTCATTGTTGCTGATACGAAATCTTTTGTGCCTTCTTCGAAGTATTATATTTGATTTTATTTTTCTGAATCCTCCGGTATCTCATTTTTGCACCTTCCTCAAAGTGTTACCAAAATTAGTTTTTTATCTTAAAATTACGCCCCGGAAATAACAATCTCAAAGCCAAATTTTACAAGACGGAAAATTCTCGTGCTGCACTCATAGATCCCAACTTTAGCAAGTTAGAGAAATTCGATGGAGAGCACTACAAAATATAGAAGATAAAGTTTAGCCTCAATCTTCAAATCGTGGACGTCGATCGCGTGTTAACTTAGGAAGAACCGAAGGTTCCAGAAACTGGGACTACTAATGCGATTGTTGCTGCTACCACCAAACAGTCCAAATAGAACAAAGAGAATAGCCTCTGTAGGCTTCTGATACTTAATGCTATGGAGGAATCCCTAGCAGAATCATATTCTAAGAAGACTAGTAACAGAGAGATATTGGAGTCTCTGGAGAAACTATATGATGATGACAAGAACAGGAGCAAAATATTTCGTCAAAAAATATTACAAGTTGCTCTTTGAAGATGAGAAGACGATGCTGCCTCAAGTGAAGGAGTTCCTAAAGTTGCATCAAAATTGGAAGATGAGAAGATGCCCCTCAATGACAAGTTCGTTGTAGGAGGGATTGTCTCTAAGCTTCCCGCTGGTTGGAGCAAATTCTATGCCACTACAACAAAAAGGCCTATTAATAACGCTCGATAAGAAGTATTGATGACGCCTGATACCTAAGCATTATCAAAGTTCGAAATACCTTTTTTCTATGACGGTTTAGGCTAATTCTGGACTTTTTATAATGTTTATAAAACAAAGCGTTATCAATATTTTAGAGCGGTGGCAAACTTGTAATATTTTGCAAACTTATTAATATTAAGCATTCGAAATACCTTCTTCTCCTTCCATTTCCCCTCTCCTCCTCGTCTTCCTCTTCCTCCGCCCCCATGCTCAGAATTAGGGTTCGGTCCAGCGTCCAGGCCTAGGGTTAGGTTTAGGGTTTCTCCACCGATCCATCCGTCCGATCCCCTCCGCCATGGACTCCGACGGGGCCTCCGCGCTCTCTTTTTCGTCGACCCCCTCGAGCGCAACGCCACTAGGGGGCGCGACACCATCACCTCCATGGCCTTCGGCAAAGACGTCATCGTCCTCGGCACCAGCAGGGCTGGATCATCCGCCACGACTTCGGCCTCGGCGACTCCTTCGGTCCGTCCTAAAACCTAACCCTAATTTCCCACCCCCTCCCCCCGTTAATTTTTTCTCTTTCCTATGTTTAATCTCTTCGATCCGACGATCGCAGATCTCGACTGCTCCGGCGGCCGAGGCGGCGACTAGTCGGTCCGCCGATATGCAAGAGGATACTGGCTTCGATGCCCGTGTATGCGGTAGAGCCGAAGCGGGTCCGTCTCTTTGGAGTCAACCTCGACTGCTATGAACAAAACGAAGACTACCGACAGAAAGATCAGAGCATGGTGAGTTCCAGTCACCTCCCGCCGCCTTCGTCTCTTTAGTGGGGGCTATCGCTTACGCCTGTAGCGCCCAGCCGGACCGAGTTACCGCAACTGCCGCCAGCGATGGATCAGGAATAATGAGCAATGAGATGAACAAGGTTAGTTTCAGCTAGGCTGTTTTTTCTTTTTTTTTTCAAAATTTCTTCCAAACCCTTTGGAACATAATTTGAGTGTTATGTGGAATGATTATATTGGTTAACTAAGAGGTGTTTAAAAAAATGAAGAGGAGGTATCAGTGCATCTTAGTATTTAATTTGCATCTTAAAATTTCAATTACTTGAAGGTGAATGAACATAAATATATTGATAGATATATAGCTACTTATGTTTTTATAATTGTACGTAGCTTAAAGAGACTTGATATGTACAACTATTCCCCCCTTCTATAGCCTATACTTATCACTTGTATTGTTTTTCCTTGGCTAATTTACAGAATTCAGAGGTAGGCTCAAAATGTAGTTGTACAGTGAACATATTGTTATCTTAAGGGACTGGTTGTAAGCAGACCTATTTTTTTGCTTCTGTCAAATTAAGTATGAGCAACTAAATGGCATTGAAAGTCATTTTGCTTTAATAAACTTCTTGTGCACAGAACTGCAAGCAAAATATCAAATGCCAGTTTGTGCTTACTTTACAACTAGAAATTTGAGTTTTCGCTGACTCAATTTTTCAACTGAGGAGGCATGAACTAGTAACAGTGAGTAGTTGTTGATTATCATATTTTTTTAATTTCAATCTTTTTTATCGGCACCTGGTCATTGTAATGCTAATGTAAACTTTCTATTTGTTTGTGCAGAGATACATTGGAATGCTCAGCTTAAGGAATTGAATGGAATTATCGAGGATCTTTACAGAGTGTTTATCTTTGCAGGAGAGTTTGAGCAAGGGAAGAGACGCAAAATTGGTGTGTTTATATTTCAATTGCGAGTACTTCCCTCTGTTGTATTTTTATGGTTCTAAGTGGTATCTGGACACAAAAAAAGAAGAAGAAGCCAGGTTGCAAGTATAAGTCTTTCGAGGAAGAAGCAGAGACTAGGGCTACATCTGAAAACTTACGTACTTCTTTGTCATAAGATCTTGAAATCAAGGATCACTCAAGAGTTATAACAAAGCAATCATCAGGTGATGAATCACTTCTTAAATAACCTGAATGCTGATTAAAGATTCTGTATTGACTTTGATTCATTTATATGGCAATGCTAGATTAAAGTGTTGCAAGAAACAAATTAGAGGTTGCAAGAGTACAATACTAGTTTGCAGCAATACAATAGCAATCTTCAGGCTGATGCTGTTAAAAATGGAGAAACCATCCTAAGGCTGCAGAAGGAGAAAAGTGCTATGATGGAAATGCTCACTGGGTTGAAGGACCATGCTAACTTGCTAAAAAATCAGCTGGATTCTTCCAGGGTAAGTGTAGATTTGATGCCCATGTCAGCTTATTTTATTGAACTGTCTCGTGCTATTTTGCATGTGGGATAGGGATATTTTCAAAATAGGTACAAGGTAGTCACATACGTTGCACCAATATGGAAACGGATAAGTTACAAACACGATAAGGATGCAAATCCTCTATAGTGTTTTGTGATGGTGTTCTTATTTAGTACTCTGTAATAAATTCTACGATCTCAATTCTCATCTAGAACATCAGAATTATTGGTACATTTATATGCATGAATGTTTATTTCTTTATACTAGGTATTCATTATTTGGTGGTGCATATATAGAGGCCAATTTGCTCTAATTAAATTAATTTGGTCCCATTAATGATGTTCTTGAACCATTGAACACATGAAACATAATCATCTGTAAAATGTACCTTTATATTATGGTTGTTGCTGGGATGCAGGATAACTTTCTGTTGCCAGCTTCTTTCCCCAACTATACCTTTATATTGTGTTTGTTTTGATGGACGGTGAAGGAAATCGAAACATCCTTATTCCTTCAGGATACTGTTATGTTTCTTCCCTTTTAAAGGCATTGGCGTCGTTGGAATCGGGTTTTTTTTTCTTGCAAAATCTCTGCAATAGTTTTTTATGGTTTCTATATAATGTTATAATTGTTCCCATTTTCATGAAAACTCTTTTCTAAGGGATTATTCTGTCAAGCTTGCTCCAGATATGGGACAAATACCTGATCCCTATCATGACCTAGTTTGTTTTACTCCTTTCTCTTGATATTTCATGATTAGATTTGATTTTTAGGCCTGACAATTATATCGACTGATTTGGTTGTCTTCTCTTTTTCTCAGGATTTTACTGGTGTTCCGGCTATCGTTGATCTTTCATGATTATTGGTTATGTGGCCAAGTTTTGATGTGGACAATTTTGGTAGTTGTAAATATATATATGTATTGGATATTCTATTTTTAGAATGTAATGAAGATGTTGATATATACTCTATTTTGAGAAATATAATAAAGATGGTGATATATAATGTTAAGTTTTTGGAATGTAATATATAATGTGCAGTATAGAGCATTATAAATATGCTAATTTGAATAGTATAAAGTGTTATAAATATGCTATATTGAGCCTATACATATTATCTATTCATAACGTTTTACAAAAGTCCTGAATTGTGCACTATATATTAAATATTCATAACACTTTTATAGAAACTATTCATGGCAGTTTTTTATAATGCTTTTAAAAAACATTTATAACACCCGTTTTCATAATAGTTGCTTTAAAAAAAAGTGTCATGGTTTGTCATTAATGATGCTTTTTAGCCGTCATTAAAAGGGTTTTTTGTTGTAGTATGCAAATATGTATAGGAATAGACTGAAGATCAGTCTGAAAGAAATTTATTTGAGGACGAAATAAGGGACGTTCTGTCTAAGCAGATGGCTAAGGCCAACTTGGTCCTCACGAAGGAATCTAAGGGAAAGTAGGCGACTTTCTACCACAAGAAGAAGGACCTCACTAATCTGAAAGCGAAGGGGACTTCTTTCAAATAACAGAAGCCAAAGTCCCATGTTACTTGCTTCAACTATGGCAAGAAGGGAAACTACAAGAGCAAATGCAGATCTAAGTCCAAGCAATCAGAGAAAGGTAAGTCTAGTAAGGTTTTCATGGTTACTGATGTAATTGTTATGATTGCTCAGGTCACTTCGGTGGGGGCAGACTCTGACTGGTGGGTAGATACTGGTGTCACCTTCCTTGTATGCTTTAGCAAAAAATTGTTTATTACGTACAAACCAACCTCTAAAAGTGTTATGGTGGCAAACTAGGTACAAGTTGAAGTACAAGGGATCGGAACGGTGGTGTTGAAGGAAGTCTCTGACGCTTCAAGATGTGAAGCATGTACCTACTATTGCAAAGAACCTGATCTCTGGAGGCCTACTCTGTAACGCATGCCTAAGAATGGACATCAATGCTGGCCAGATGATGATGTCCATAAAAAGAACATACTTTGGGAAAGCCTTTTATATCGAAGGGATGTTTAAACTTCAGCTTGTAACCCAGGCATATGAAATTAATGCAATCACTCATTCTGATTATACTCTTGAGTTGTGACATAATAGACTAGGACATGTTCATTGTAAAAGAATAAACAAAATGTCCAGTTTAGGACTTATCTCCAAATGTGGGGGTAAGGTAGAAAAATGTAAAGTGTGTGCTCAGACAAATATCATAAAAAACCCTTTTATCGGATTATTCGAAGCATAAATCTTTTGGAGTTAGTACACTCTGATATTTCTGACTTCAAAAATTCTCTACGAAAGCCGGGATGAAGTATTTCATAACCTTCATCGATGACTTCTCAAAATATGCGTTCATCTACTTGCTGAAGTCTAAAGATGAAGCATTCAAGAAGTTTAATGAGTTCAGGGCCGAGGCTGAATGGCAAACTGGACAACAACTCAAAAGAATAAGAAGTGATCGAGGGAGAGAGTATCGGTCTCATGAATTTGCATCATTCTACAAAGAACATGGAATCATCAACGAGACTACTTCTCCGTATTCTCTTCAATATAACAGAGTAGCAGAAAGAAAGAACATAAAGTTGATAGAAATCATAAACTCAATGTTATTGACTACGGGTCTTCCAAATTACTATTGGGGAGAAGCTGTATTGACGGCCACCTTTATTCTGAATAGAGTTTCGTATGCAATTTTGGACATCACTCCTCATGAACTCTGGTTGAAAGTTAGACCTAACTTGAATATCATTCGAGTGTGGGGGTGTCTGATATATGTAAAGCTACCAGATCTGAAGATTCAGAATCTCGGGACAAGGACTACGAAGACGATCTTCTTGGGATATGCCGAAAAGAGTGATGCTCAAAGATTTCTTGATATAGAATCAAATCATATTATTGAATCTCGCGACGCAGAATACTTTAAAGATAAATTTGTAAGGCACAATAATATTATTCTTGCTGACATTCCGAAGAATAGTGAGGGTGCGCAAGAAATTAAAGTTTCCAATAAAAACATAGTCTAAGAAGATGTTGTGGAGGAGACAACACTTGAACCAGAACTCGTTGAGCCGTCAACTAAGCGAGTTAGGAGACCGAAGGACTTTGGAGATGACTTTGTCAGCTATCATGTGGAAGCAGATTCGCTTACCTATGACGAGGCGATGAAGACCAGAGACGCTATTTTTTGGAAAGAGACGATAGACAATAAAATTGATTCAATTACCTCTAGTAACACTTGGGTGTTGGTTGATCTTCCTAAAGGAGAAAAACCCATCGGATGCAAATGGATTTTTAAGAAAAAGATGAAAGCAGATGGAACTATTGATAAGTTCAAGGCTAGGCCTGTAGCTAGGGGTTCTCTCAGAAGCAGGGAATTGACTACTTCGACACGTATGCTCCAGTAGCCCGGATGACCACTATTAGAATGTTAATTGCTCTCACAATAATACATAAGTTACTGATACATCAGATGGATGTAAATATAACATTCTTGAATGGCGAGCTGACTAAAGAGATTTACATGCAACAGCTAGAAGGATTTATCGTCAAGGGTCTTGAAGACAAAGTTTACAAGTTGGTAAAATTCTTGTACGGTCTGAAACAGGCTCCCAAAATATAGCATGAGAAGTTTGACAAGCTCATAAGATCAAATGGCTACAAGGTCAGCAAAACGGACAAGTGTGTTTACACAAAGTTCGCTGATGGAAGAGGTGTAATCTTTTGTCTGTACGTGGATGACATGCTGATCCTAGGTATGGATATGGGCTGTGTCACGGAGACAAAGAAGTTCATCTCGACGAAGTTCAGTATGAAGGACTTGGGGGAAGTTGGTGTGATCTTAGGTATCAAGATAATTCGAACGGATACTAGACTGACACAGTCATAGTCATATTATATTGAGAAGATGATCACATGTTACGGGTATCAGGATCTTCCAGTGATCAATACACATTACAGGTGTGACCTGAAGCTGAAGCCAAATTCGAGAGAAATCGTCAAGCAACTGGAGTATGCAAGCATCATCGAGAGTTTGATGTACGCTACTACTTCCACTAGGCCTGACATAGCTTTCATCGTAGGAATACTGAGTCGATTCACGAGCAACCCAGGCATTGAGCAGTAGAAAGCTATGAAACGGGTAATAAGATATCTTAAGAAGACCCAGACATGTGCATTGTACTACAGCGGAGATCTGCCAGTAGTAGAAGGCTTCAGTGATGTGAGCTGGTGCTCAGAGGTGGAGAGCGAGAGATCCATAGGTGGATTATTTTCACCATGGGTGGAGCTGCTATATCATTGAAGTCGAAGAAGTAGACTATGCTCTCTCGTTCCTCCATGAAATCTGAGTTCTTTACACTTGATTCCGCAGTAGAAGAAGCAGAATGGATTCGAAAGCTCATTTATGATCTTCCAATGGTTGGCAAACAGATGCGGGTAATACCTATATACTGCGACAACCAAGCGACTACTATGGTGACATCAAATGATCTCTTCAATGGAAAGAAGAGAACTGTGCGGCTAAAGTACGGTATAGTGCACGATCTCATCAAGAGACATGTTATTACAGTGATTGATGTTCGAAGTCAGGAGAACCTGGCGGATCCATTCACAAAGGGCCTCAAGCGCCAGCTGATTGAAGACACAGCAAGTAAAATGGGCTTGAAAGCATTCTGATATTGTGTTATTGTAATCATACCATAAAGTTTTATGTTATTTGTTCAAAGAGAAATCTACTAGGAATCTAACTCTTGGTTCAATATAGGATCACTAACTGGAAAAATATCAGAAACAGTGGGTACATGTCCTTGTTTGTCATAACAAAAGCTTATACGAACTTTTTGTATATTAAACATATAAAAGAGTACCATCGATTCCTAAACAGAAGATCAAAGTACAAAATTTTTTGGAGAAGTGTGACGGTGGAGATTGAGCACTACAGCGGCTCCTTTACTCCGTTGATGATCTGACGACGAGTTGAACTTGCTCTGGCTTTCTGGTGCTTGTGATTGGAACTCTGGGGTTGCTAATCAAGAGGATCCCGAAGTTGTGAAGATTTTGAAGCCTCTTTATCGAAGGAAAACTCCTTCTATTTATAGGGAAGCACATATACCATGTGCATAGGGGTTGTGCAGGAACATTACACATATAGATATAAGAGAATCTCGAAGTTGCACGGTGAGGGCTGTTGGTGAGCTGACACGTGGCAGACGCTGGGATTCTCCTTTATCAAGATCTTAGGGGAATTATCAACATGACCGAATAAACGACACGTAGCGTTTGTTTATTATTGATCGGATGAACCTAAGAAGATTCTATTCCTATCCCTGAGGTTGGATTTTGTCTTATCTTAGGGGGGCATTGGTTTAAACAAACCGATTGGATATGGCCCTCGTCTATAAAATCAAATTCCATCCTTATATGTGGTTTAAACAAACCGATAGGATCTTGCTCTTATCAACAGAATCAAACTCTGTCCTATCTTAAGAGCGATGGTTTTTAAACAAACCAATTTGAAAAAGACATAAACACCTATCTGACCATGTGGAACCACGTCACCCTGTAGGAATGTGCTTCTATCCAAGCTGTACTTCTGGCGAGGCTTTGAGGTCGCTGCATTTTTGGGCGATAAATAGACTATACTTCAGGTGACGGAGTCACTGTACTTTTAGACGACGAGTGGACAAATGCTTCAAGTAACGGAGTCACTACGCTTTTAGGGTGACGAGTGGACTTGTCCTTCAGGCAATAGAGTCACTGCGCTTTTAGAGCGACGGTGGACAAGTACTTCAGGCAACGGAGTCACTGCACTTTTGGAGCGACTAGTGGACTTGTGCTTTAGGCAACGGAGTTACTGTACTTTTAGGACGGCGAGCAGATTTGAGCTTTGGGCAATAGAGTTATTGTGCTTGAGGGCGACGAGTACACTTGTGCTTGGACAACAAAGTGTCAGATGAAGGAGCCTTTGAATGGGCTGCAATTTTGGGTAGGATGGAGGGCACTGCGCTTCTGAGTTGAAGTGAGGGCGTAGTGGAAGGAATGAACTAGTTGTGCTTCTGAGTCGAAGGAACTAGTTTCTGTCGAAGTCATAAGAGCAACTAATGACTGATCTTTTGATGGACAAGTCGATCGTCCTCTTCTTTAATTACCGTCTTCATTTGGGGAATTCAAGAAGACTGTGGCCTAGGATTCAGTCAAATGAACCTATTAAATAAGATTCATTGTGCTGAGTCTTAGGTTCATCCCATTAATTTGGGAGTCTTTGACCGACGGCCACATGGCATGTGGGTTGGACCACACTTACCCTATATAAAGAAAAGATTTTCTGAAGGGTTGTGTCTTCGGTCCCTTAACATTCCCACTGTCATGCTCAATCCTGACTTAGCTTTGAACGGCCGTTGGCCTTGCACAAGTCGACTGTTGGTTGTGGATTCCTTCGTTCAAAGAAGCTGTGTCCTTGTAGAAGAATTGTTGCTGAGTTTTCAGATGAACTTGAGCGTTTGGCCTAAGGAGTTCGAACCTGAACAATATCTCAGAGGTCTTCGAGATCCAAGCTTTTGGGTTTGGATTGATTGCCAATCCGAAGAGCCACAGGTTGTGCTCTGTCCTGCTCAATGGCAGTGGAACACCCTGTGCTGTGGACTGAGTTCTTGCTTGGGCCAATAGCTGCTTCAGGAAGTAGCTCGCTCTGACAGTGCTATAAGTCTGGGGGCTGCGTGCATACTGAAGATTAACCCCCTTGTAGACTTTTCTTAAGTGTTTTAGTCCTTTATATGTAATCATGAAGAATCTGTAATAGCCATGATAACCTTGTGTTGTCATAAATCTAGAAAATCTTTCACGTCCATACTACCTCTGAATTGTTATTCTACACCCTAGCAAAGATTGTGCCTACCATTTCCGTATTACCTCTGAGTAGACATTCCTTCCATGACAATCCCCGTGATTTTTATAATTTTCTATAGAACCTTTCACATCCATACTAGCTCTGAATCGTTCTATACACCCATAGAGTATATCCTTGTCATGTACATATTATCTCTGAGTAAGGAAGATCCTACCACAAAAAATCATGTGTTTACCATATCCATATAACCTCTGAGTAAACACCCTATCCCCAGTGGAGTTATCTCTGTTCCCTCATGTCGTACTACCTCTGAGGGAATTCTCACTCTTGTACAAAAGGTATACCGCAAAAAGATAAGCAGAGAAGCAAACCAAAATTTTCGTTTATAGAATAGAAAGGTTTTCTTTCTTTGGCTACAAAAAGAGTCTCTCAAAAAATGAGAAATAGAAGTCTGAGATTTGTTTTGAGTGAAACAAGCATCCGCACAGGTACTACCAGGTAGCACTGCGCTTCAGCAAGTTAGCTTCCGTGCAGATACTACTTAGCAGAGCTGCGTTTCAAATGAGGGAGCATCCGCACAGGTACTATACGGTAATCCTGCACGTCAGCAAGAACTTCAGCACATCTTGCATTCGTTACTTTATGAAAGTAAAATGACCATGTGTATCGGTTGAACGAAGCTTCAGCATATCTACGGACACTCCTCTAAGAGCGAGTGTCCATGCACTCGGCAAGGAAAGCTTTAGCACATCTACGAGACGATACTTCGAGGAGTAGCCGCTCATGTGGATCAGTAAAATAGAGGACCAAAGTTTATTACCTGCGACAGGCGGCCGCATGTCGCTGTGAATTACGGCACCT
Source organism: Iris pallida (assembly GCA_029216955.1). Taxonomy (NCBI): domain Eukaryota; kingdom Viridiplantae; phylum Streptophyta; class Magnoliopsida; order Asparagales; family Iridaceae; genus Iris; species Iris pallida. The sequence continues at coordinate 3,301,648 of JANAVB010010193.1, read as the reverse complement.
ACGTTTTGTGAGTCATCAACATCAACAGCCTCTAATGCGGGCCGCTTTCCTTTAGCTTTCTTGGAGATTGTTGATTTCTTGGGGGGTATGGCAAGAAAAGTTAGGGTCTGAAAGAGGAAAAAGACTCTGATAAAAATCTTCTGTGAGAAGAAAAGAAAGACAAAAAGCTTTTCTCCTTCCTAATAGACCCTACTTATTGGGTACGGTCACGTCAGCGAAAGAAGATAAAAATGCTTCATGAACGAGGAGACTCTTCGGACGACGTGGGAATTAAGACTAAAGATCATGATGACCGTTCCCTAAAAATGAGGAGTTGTGATCAACTTTTAATGAAGCGACGGCTCAAGACATTTAATGACGAAGGCTAAGCGTGATGATAGTCTGTCAGTAAGCGTGCTGGACATTCGCTTGCAAAGGACACATGTTATGCTTCTGTTCAAAGTATTTCGCGCTTGGCTTAAGTTCAAAACACTTTGAAAGGGGTCTTGTAGAAGCATGAAAAAAAGTGCAGACATATCAAAAGCGCAGATGGCGTTCTCACTACACATGGCTTCACAAAAGCGTTGGTACCCCAAAAGCGCAGACAGACAACTAAAGTCACCCAGACGAACAAAAGTGGTGCATAAATAGCTCTTTATTAAAATTAGTCTACAAAAGATCATAGACGTGAACTTCTTTAGGGTGTAGAATAACAATTCACAGGTAGTATGGACGTGAAAGATTTTCTACTGGGGTAGTCATGAAAGAGGTGAACTCAGTAATAGAATCCACGGACACCAGCGGGAGATATGGGAACCTATGCTAATTTAAAGTTTAGACATAGTATTTCTTTAGAAACTTTCCATTGATTGGCATCACTAGCAAGTTGTCGTTAGATTTGGCCAGTCGGTAGGCCCCATTATAGTAGACCGTCTCTATGACGAACGGTCCTTCCCACTTGGGTTTAAACTTGCCAGCTGTCTTGTGAGTCATCAGCATCTATGTTCAACTGAAAAGACGTGGTCACCCACTTGGAATGTTCTTTCCCGGACCTTTTTGTTGAAGGCCCCGAAAATTAGAGCTTGGTAAAGCTCGATTAATTACTAAGCTAGCAGACATTTTTCATCCAACTCCTATAATTCCTGTAGCCGTCAGCGTTGATTGTCTTCGTCAGTCAGCTGGTTGGTGATGGCGACCTGTAGAGACGGAATCTGCATCTCCAGGGAAAGCACTACCTCGCTTCCATAAACCAGAGAGAATGGTATGTTGTCAGTGGGTGTCCGAACAGTTGTACGGTAAGCCCACGGGTATTCATCGAGCTTTTCATTCTAGTCACGCTTATTAGAGGAAACGACTTTCTTGAGCAGCTTGACGATAGTCTTGTTGAATGCTTCGGCTAGTCCGTTCGCTGCAGGATTGTAAGCCGTTGATGCCATATTCTGTATTCGGTTCTTATCGCAGAAATAATAGAGAATACGTGACTCACGAAATGAGGACCATTATCGTAGATAATCCTTCTGGGAACCCCAAAGCGATATGTGACGTGATGCTTGACAAAGGTGATCACGTACGTGATTTTTACCTCGGCTAGCGGTACTGCTTCTGTCCACTTGAAAAAGTAGTCGGTGATGGCAAGTATGAACCGATGTCCTTTAAAGGATGGTGGACTGATCGGCCGATAATATCTATTCCCTATGCTTTAAATGGCCAGGCGGTCGCTGTAGGGTGTAGGCATTCTGAAGGTCGATGGATGAAGTCAGCATGCAACTGACATATCTGGCACTTCTTTGTATAATCAACAACCTCTGCCATCATAGTGGGCTAGTAGTGACCCATACGATGCAATCAATCATGTAACTTAGGACCAGGCTGATGGGCTCCGCAGGTGCCATCATACGCCTCCCGGAGTGCTTCTAGTGCTTCTGTCTTGGATAAACATCGCAGGAGAAGCCTATCGTATGAACGACGATACAGCATTTTTGTAGCTGTATCGTAGAAGAATCGGAGAGAGCATCTCTTGACAGAAGTAGCTTCGTTCGGGTCTTTAGGTAGGATTCCATAGACCACGTAGTCTATAAACTGGAATCGCTAGTCCCAAACGTCAACATTAGTGTCTATTTGTACTGACTAACTTAGACACGCATATAGATTACATTTTGGGCAAACTAGCTTTCGCCCCATTACTGTGACGATATATTGGGTTCCAACAGAAGCTGCCAGAGAAGCCGTGAGGCCAGCGAGTGCGTCAGCCTCCAAATTTTGCAGTTGAGGTATATATTCTATAAAAAACCTTGTGAAAGTGGAAATGATATCGATTGCTGCATAGTGGTAAGGAACCAGATCTTCATGACGGTCCTTGTATTGTCCTCGAACCTGGTTAATAATCAGTTTTGGGCCACTATAGGCCTCGATGCAGTCAACCCCCAACTGTTTAGCAAGATGGAGTCCAATGATGAGAGCATTATACTCAGCAACGTTATTGGTGCACGACTCCATAAGAGAATATGCACGGTAGACGACTAGGCCATCGGAGGTGATGAAAACGACTCTACCCCTGCGATGATCTCGCCTTTGGGTCATGTTCTTGAAGTGCCGTAAAAGAACGTACGCTAAACCGAGTTATTTGAGATGGCATTGGACTCTAGGACTTCATCGGGAATGTGGTCATAGAGCTTCGATGTCTCTGGCACTGGATGTGTCGCCAAGAAGTCGACCATTGCTTGGCCTTTGACTGCCTTTTATGGGACAAATACCATGTCATAAGGAGTCAAAAGTATTGCCCATTTGGCCAATCACGAGTTTAAGGCCCCGAGCTTGGTCATGAGGACGCTGAGGGGGGTTGACTCGTGAAATGACATATATTGTCCAGCCATGTAATGTCGTGTCTTCTGGATGACGAAGAGCATAGTAAGACACCCTTCTCCAAGGATTCTACCAATGCTCGGCCCCAATCATGGTCCTGCTGATATAGTAGATCGCCGTTGTTGGCCTTTATTGCTTTTTTGGGCTAGCAAAGCACCAAGAGAATGGTCCATAGATCGGACGTATAGCAGAAAAGATCTCCCCACTTACAGTGCTACTAGTACTGGAGGACTAGTGAGGTACTTCTTGATGTCATCGACCACGTGCTGGCATTCTTTGGTCCATACAAAAGAAACCCCTCTCTTTATCAGTTTGGTGAAAGGTTGACATCGACCAGAGAGATTTGCTATGAATCTTCTGATGTATGCCAGGCATCCTTTTAGGCCTCGAAGCTCGCAGAGATTCTTCGGGGGAGCCATGTCCAAGATCGCCTTTGTCTTCTCAAAGTCAATATGAATACCCTTGGCTGTGACAATAAAGTCCAGGGACTTGCCACTGGAGGCTCCCAGGAAAGACTTAGTTGGGTTCATCTTTAGGAGGATGCTCCAATCAACCGAAGATGATGGTTCCTCCTCCTTCTTCCTTGCTAGACCCAAGAAATAGGCACCTTGAGGAGGGACAACTGTAACCTTCGTTAACCAAATTCTGAAATATTTTTTGAGTATTTTAAAAACTCTATTTTTTTAAATTTTTCCTAGATCTTTGAAAACCATAAAATTTTAATATGAGAGTACAATTTCTATCGTAATTGGCTATCGATATTTTCTTGAACCATTTGGTTTTATGAAAAACTATTTAATGGGAGAATATATTCTTTTGGAATGCTTTTGTTCATTTTCTAAATTTATATAAGATATAAATACTTATTTTTGAATACATAAATGATTGATAAAATATGTTTCGTAGATAAATATATTTATTAGCTAATTAACTAGTTAATATCTATAGCTAGCTAATAATTAATTGGTATTAATTAACTCACATCTAAATGGATAACATTAGTGGTTAGCAGTTAGCATTAGTAGTTAGCTTTTTCTACTATTTTTTTCTATAACTTTTATATTTACATTTGTGGCCATTCGTGTTTCTGCCCTATAAGTATTGGACATCCCCCAATACTTTACATGATAAATTCCTAATCCCTAGAAATTCCTAGCAGCCACCATCCTCTAACCCCTCCCTAGCAGTCACAACACAACCACCATGTTCACTGCCTCCAGCCCTTGTCTATCTCCGACAGCACACATTGCCATAGCCACCACCATGGCCGGCCCCTCCCGGCCAAGACTGACCCTAGTCATTGCCGGGGCTCCCCTTCTTTTTTTGGCCACCTTGGCAGACACCCAGTGCTGTCATCACGATCGAATTGCCTCTCGGTATTCCCCCCTCATACTTCATCACGCTGACCACCAGCACCTACCACTTCTCTTCACCTCGTCGCTCCGACTGGCCTCGCCTTCCGGCCTAACACACCCAGCCACCGTCTCCATACAAACTACCACCACCACCTCACTCCATTCATCATCTCTGCCAACTACTATGCCCCAAGCATCACACCCCCAACCACCAATCAGAGCCATGCCACCACAATCTCGGAGAGAGAGAGAGAGAGAGAAAGAGTGAACTTCTTACCCGCTTCCCTGCCCCCGGCGCTGCCGCCCTCGACGGAGATGCCATTGCCCGCCTAGCGCCTGACAGCGCGTCCAACCCGGCGCCTTGCTCGATCGAACTCCACGGAGTCGTCGCTCCGACGGCGCAACCCGACGCCGCTTTCGCCAAAGCCCCACTGTGAGTCCGTCCCCCTCCTTCATGTTCTTCTTCCTTGCAGCTATGTGATTTTTGATTAGGGAAAGGAAAGCCCCTTTATCCCTCGTTTATTAGGGATCACCACCAGTAATTCCCCTCCAAACTTTCTCTCTCTGCCTATTATTTATCGTTATATTTAATTAATATTTAATAATAGCAATGAGTTAGAATTTAAATATGAATTTAGGATTTGGGAGTTAAAATCCAATTGGAGATAGCAGCACTTCTTCTTATAACTTATTTTGTGATTTTAATTGTTATTTTATTTCTTTAAGTAAGAAGGAACAGTAACTGTGTAGTTATGAATTTGGGTATTATGGGTTAAAAAAGATAATTAAATAAATTTTGGACTTGGGATTGATGTCAGAACAAGACACAATAGATTTTGGTTTCAAACTAAGCCAGGGCCTCCATGTAGGCAATAGGACCAATAGGGCTTATTTTATAAATTAGGTTGAGTGGTTATTTATTTTATTACTGATCTTGGGTTATATACATATATTGATATATTAGTTGTAGTTTTTATATGACTGAATGGTCTTGGACCCTATATTGTTAACTAGTTATGGGCCTCCCTACATATTTAGCTTAATAGCTTAATTGGACATTAGTCCTACATTAATGGAATAGATCCAAATTGGGCATTGGGCCCTAAATTCTCTTTGATTAACAAATTAGATTATGGGCTTGTATCACAAGTTAATATTTAGCCCTTAACCGTTAAGGATAATATTGATATATTTTAAAATAATATTTTGGCTAAATTAGTTGTATGTTACCAAATCTCTTTAATCAATTTCTCTTCTAAGCTTATTTAATCGAATCACAATCATGACTAATATAGTCGTTTTCTATTTCTTTGATCATGGACTTCTTCTCATCTCGATAATCGTACCAACTCTGAACCTGGACTTCTATATACCAAGTTGGGATTTTTGGACTATTCTAGACTCAACGGAATTGCCTGTGTCATTATTTGAGGCCATCGTCTGGAGCATAGCATCGTACCTATTCCGCGTCAACAAGTTCGTGTCGTGCACGTCGACTCCAACTAAATTAAGGAGAGTACATTCTTTGATAGTTTCCTGTTTACGTTATTTTCTATGTTTCGTGTATTTAGTTTAGATATCCTTGACTTTCTGACACGTTGGTCACATGGATTGATATTTGTCTGGATCCCGTCATGAGATGTTATTTCTTATATTTTTTGGTATACCTTGTGTAAGTCTTGTCCTTATTTCTTGTGTATTGTATAGACACGATTCCTGTGAAGGCTCGCGACCTTCTCAGAGATTTGGTGTCATAACGTGTCATGGTTGGATCTACTGTATCAGTCAGGAACGGGGAGTAATAGTGTAGATATGTGATCATACCCTTTCCGTGCATGACATTGTTTTCCCGTGAGTGTTAATCATACACCGCACGTATGATTAACCAGACCATAAATTCTTGTGTAAGCTTCAAAGTTGATCACATATTAAAGCTAATGCTCACTCACATAGATAGTACAGATTCTTGACCCTTCTACATGATATAACCTACTTTACTCTTCCTTGCTCAAGTTACTTTTTTGCCATGCTGTGCTACTTTCTTGTACACTTTACTTATTCTCGTAGATTCTCCCTATTTATTGTTACATAGTCTTTATCATTTACTAGGAACTGTTGCTGGTGATGTGCTCATTCCAATCCTGACTGGACAAATATTTTTAGGTAATGTTATGTCCCACACTCTGGATTTCATGATGACAGATCTCGACGTTCCCCTGGATCGTGAGTTGACTTCCTGTGAGCTTTAGGCCATATTCTTTTTTGGATTTACGTCTTGTTCATCGGATATATCTTCGATACATTTCTTGATATGTTTGATCATTTATTGTATTCCATTGTTGTCTTTCCTTTATTTCTTTCTTAGCTGTGTGTGATTTGAGTACATGATATTCTAGTGGATCATAGAACTGTTTAAATATTTTTGTTGGGTCCTTGACAGCGTTCTACCGCCGATACTATGATGTAGGCTGGACGTGGCCCACGCACTCGTGCCCGAATATCTGGGTGCGGGTCCTGACTCATTTTTATGGTGGTACATGCAGGTCAGTCTTCGCATCTAGTGCAAAGTCGTGGTAGTACTTAGGCTTAGCCGTACTACTGCGAGCCTGGCTTAGGGTAAATTTTTTACAATCATAGAATATTTCAGGAGATTTGGTACTCAATCATATATTAGGATCTCTTGATAGATTCCAGGGATGACCCCCGAGAATCTTACTTCAAAACTCCACTGAGCCTATTTTTACTTGCTTTTGCTCATTCCAACCTTTGAAAATATGTCCATTGTCGAACCCAAATTCTTGCATTGATATAAGGTATGTAGACTCTAGAAGAAATAAGGAAGTAGAAATTGAACTTATAACCATTCAAGTTGAGAAGAGAAGAGGACTAGCAAGATCCTAAACATGAGGGTTGGGAATCATTTTAGGCTGAATTCTAGAAACTTGAATCTTGACTAAGATATTACAATTGGGGCTTTAAAGATCTGTTGGAATATGTTTGAGAAATAAACGGGAAGCCGTAAAGGAACTCAAAGAAACATAATACAGGTTGCATGGAAATTTCCTATAGATATATTAAAATATTTCTTGACAATTGAGAGGACAGTATGGTATAGACTTTTGATAAAGGGATTTATTAAGGAGGAGCTCTATATGAAAGTTACAAGTGGTAAGAGCCACTGAGGGAGGTTTTAAATCATCTTTCTTGTTTGAGTAGCCAATAAAAAGGCACTAGAATATGAATATTTTACAAGAAGGGGTTTCAAGGTTATAAGGAATCATTGAGACCAAAAATGGTAGAAGGGTTGGTATAGATTTATAGGAGTGGTGATTGAGATTTGGATTGGGACACTTAGGGGTTACTACTTATTTGGAAGATTTGACAAAACAATAGGATTATATAAGACTTGGAACCAATTGTGAATAATTATGGAAGGAGGACTCAACAAGTGAATCTAAGTTTTATGAACAATAAGAGAAGTTAGTTAGAAAAAATAAAGTGTGATAATTTGGAAAAAAATTATGATCTCATTAGGAAACAACAGTGACATGAAGTTAACAATAGTGGATAATGGGAGTAATAGGAAAATTTTGACAAGTCTAGAAGAATTTACGTGGATACCAATTGGATCAAGAACGTTAGGGATGATGATTAGGCAATAGATTTATCGGTAGTTGATAACTAGTGACCTGGAGTCACGAAGAGGGATTGGTGAGTGAGAGTTGATTATTGAAACCATAGTTGAAATCTGATTGTTGAATATGGACAAATTCGAGAAAAAGAAGAAGGAAGGACAACAACTTTGTTATAACTAAATAAGCAAGAGCAAATTCCTAATTACATTTTCTTTATCTTGTTATTTCTGTCCGACTTACATCCATTAAACTACCTCATAACTAAACCCGTTAGCTACACTTTTTTCCATCTTTATCTATCTTGAATTTTCATATATCTGTAATTGAGAAAGGCTGAGGAAGTATCGTAATCATCTCGCTCATAAAGGACAAAAATTATCATGTGGTAAATCTGGTAGAATATGAAAAGATGAGCGTTGGGATAGATTAGTGGGTGAAGGTTATAACTAAGATTGGTAACAAAAATCAAGTGACTGGTAGTATTGATTTGGGAATGATTACTCTTAGGAAATTATTTAGAGTATGGGTTACTTCATGCAAGAGGGAACTTAGGAGAATTTCAAGAAGAAATAACGGTGGATTATACATAAAATGGTAAGAACTATATCTATACTGGAGTTATATTCTTAAAACTGATAAGAAAATTCAAAGACGACTTGATTATGAGAAAACTTGGATGTTTCCTCGTTACTGACTCTCGAGATACTTCATTATTGACTTAAGGCTAGGATACTAAATTTGGGAATCCAAACATATTGAAGAAGAGATGATAACTGCATGCAGTAATGTTACGAAATTGAATAAAGGATTTGTAGGAGAATGACTAAGGACTGGTAGGACACAAAAATCTTGAATTATAGGAGGAATATTTTTTAGAGACTTTGTGGACTTTAAAAAAAATTTGGAAGGAAAATATTGAAGGAATAAGGTTGAAGGAAACGAGAAGGTAAATTATGGTATGGTAGTGGCATTAATACGAGGATTGTAAAATTTGAATGGTGTTCAAGGATTTTATAAACCCTGATTCAGGATTTTGGATCCAGATTAAAGATAAAATGAAAGAATTCAGACTATGTTGACAATGAGAGTAAAAGGATTGAGGATATATAACAAGAGTATGTTCCATGAGTAGTGTCATGGGCATAAGGTCAAGCCTATAGTAGTTACAGAGGAGTGTAATCCTCTTGACTAAAGATTATCATTCATGTGGTAGTATCACTAGACTTCGGATGACCTTGGTAGTGGTCGGAGAAGAATGAGATGATTACCTTAAATTCTCTTAGAAAAATCCTATCTTTTGATTTTCCCATCTTCTTGAATCATTTCCTAAAATCTTATCATACTTGATTTTCGATGCACATTGATCATGACCGATCAATTTTGATTATCCGATCGTGCTAAGGTTCTTGATTCTTAATTATACTCAATGCATTTAATTTCGTGCTTAGACTTCAATCCTAATTTTTACTCATGCCTAGAACTTCAAACAAATCCTTAATAATATCTGAGTTTCTGTCCTAATCATGATAAATTTTTTTACTAATCTGATCATGTTCGAATTCCTTTGGCTAGTCATGCCTAGATGACCTTGCATAACTAGACGACTTTGATTCTAATGATCGTGATTTATAACGATCATGACTATATGTACTACTCATCACCCTAATCGTTCTTAGAATTTTGATTTCGATCACGACTATATGATTTTGATTATGAATTTAGTCGTAACAGAAATTGGCTTCTGATCATACCTGAACAATATTTTGTTCATGCTTAGATTTCGATTCTATATTTGCCCGAGCTAAGGATTCATTCTAAATCGTGCCTATAAGCCTTTAACTTCGAATCTTGATCGTGCCAAAATTTTGTCCTTGGTCAAACAAAATCGCAATTTTGACCGTGCCTATTATACTTTAACTCCGACCTTACCGAGCCCATATTCTATCGATCGTGCTATTATGACTAGTTGTGCATAGGAGATTTTGATCTGATTAATCTTGACCGTGCTAAAATATATCATTCTTCATGATCGTGCCTAAAACTCTGACTATGCTTTCCATCATATTTGGATCTTGGGTTGACCATTTCAATCTTAAATTTCGAGGACACAATTTCTTTAAGGAGGGTTGATTTGTAACCTCCGTTAACCAAAATTTTGAAATATTTTTCGAATATTTAAAAAACTCTATTTCTTTTAAATTTTTCTTAGATCTTTCAAAATTGTAAAATTTTAATATGAGAGTACAATTTCGATCGTAGTTGGCTATCGATATTTTGTTGGACCTTTTTGTTTTATGAAAAACAATTTTATGGGAGAATATATTATTTTGGAATGCTCTTGTTCATTTCCTTAAATTTATATAAGATACAAATACTTATTTTTGAATATATAAATGATTGATAAAATATGTTTCGTAAATAAATATATTTATTAACTAATTAACTAGTTAATATCTATAACTAGCTAATAGTTAATTGGTATTAATTAACTCACATCTAAATGGATAGCATTAGTGGTTAGTAGTTAGCATTAGTAGTTAGCTTTTTCCACTATTTTTTTCCTATAAATTTTATATTTACATTTGTGGCCATTAGGGTTTCTAACCTACCCTATAAGTATTGGACATCTCCCAATACTTTACATGACAAATTTCTAATCCTTAGAAATTCCTATTAGCCACCATCCTCTAACCCCTCCCAGGCAGCCACAACACAACCACCATGTTCACTGCCTCCAGCCCTTGTCCATCCCCGACAGAACATATTGCCATAGACACATTGCCATAGCTACATTGCCATAGCCATCACTATGGCTGACCCCTCCCTGCCAAGTCTGACCCCAGCTATCGCTAGGGCTCCCCTCCTTTTTTCGACCACCTTGGCCGGCACCCAGTGCTGCCATCACGTCCGACCTGCCTCTCAGTATTCTCCCCCCCACACTTTATCACGCCGACCACCAGTGCCTACCACTTCTCTTCACCTCGCCGCCCCGACCGGCCTCGTCTTCCGACCTAACACACCTAGCCACCGTCTCCATACAAACAACCACCGCTACCTCACTCCGTTCATCATCTCTGCCGACTACCATGCCCTAAGCATCACACCCCCGACCACCAGTCACAGCCATACCACCAAAATCTCAGAGAAAGAGAGAGAAAAAGTAAACCACTTACCCGCTCCCCTGCCTCCGTCGACCCCGGCGCTGCCGCCCTCGACGGAGACGCTACCGCTTGTCTGGTGCCTGACAGCTGTGGACACACACAAAAAGAAGAAAAAATGCTATCTTTTCTTTGTTGGCGTAAGGCACCACAAATCGAGTACGCTTGAGAGATCCTGCGCTGAGGATCTCCGAGTACAAAAAACATTCTGGAGAATGGATCGATAGAGATCGAGCGACAGTTGCTCCTTTACTCCGTTGACACTCCGATTACAAAAATAGGAGAAAACCTAAAAAAATTGCTAACTCTCGGCTCACTGGCAAGAAGTACAACAATTTGGCTCCTAAAAATGCTCTCTGTTTCGTGTTTTGAAGAGGGATGAGACCCCTTTTTATAGTCGTTCTTGAGCTGGAATGATATTATATGCCCACATGAGAAAACACACTGGTTTTCATATGGGCACATAGTCCTGCCTTGGGCGCATAGGGTGTAGGTGCATGCAGGCTGCAAGATCGTGGCTTGGTCGTGAAGCTGATAAGCCCTACACTTTTTTGCATATTCAACATCGGCTATCATCGTGGGCCAATAATAACCCATTCGTTTGAGGCGATCTTGTAATTTGGGGCCCGGTTGATGTGCACCACAAACTCCGTCGTGAGCCTCCCGGAGTGCATGTTTGGCTTCTGTGTCTGATAAACATCGTAACAGTAGCCCATCGTAAGAGCATCGGTACAGCATCTTGGTAGCTGTGTCATAGTAAAATCTGAGGGATCACCTTTGGATAGACACTGCTTCCTTCGGGTCCTTGGAGAGGATTCCTTAGACGGCGTAGTCTATGAAAGAAAATCTCCAGTCTTTAATATCGACGTTTGTTTTCGTTGTGTATCTGTGATGAATATGTAAGGTATTTTTCACACAGAATAGTTCCAGACCAGACACTGTGATCGACTGCTAAGTATTGGTAGGGACGATCAAGGAAGCAGTGAGACCGGCTAGAGCATCTGCTTCTATATTCTGTAGTCGAGGCACGTGTTCGATAAAGAATCCGACGAAAGTAGATGCCAACTCGATTGTTGCTCTGTGATAGGGGATGAGATCTCCGTGAAGAACTTCATAATCCCCTCGGACCTGACTAACTATTAGCTTGGAATCGTCGTAGGCTTCTAGATAGTCAACTCCCAGTTGTTTTGCCAGTTACATGCCAATTAATAGGGCATTATATTCTGCCACATTGTTGGTGCATGGTTTGATGAATAACCAGATGATCAGGTGACACGAGCACGACGCCAACTCCGGCCACAATATTTCCTTTTGGTCATGTTCTCGATGCACCGTCAAAGAACATTCGCCAAATAGGGATTTCTTCAGTTGCAGTGTTAGACTCCACTACTTCATCGGGTATTTCATCATAGAGTTTGGAAGATTCTGGCACCGGATGAGCTGGTTGTAGCCTGAGAACCCATCCATGAAGGACATCCGCTCGAAGCCGTAAGTATTGTCGATCATTACGTCGGTGATCGGTAGAGAAAACTCATCTTTCGGGCATACATAGTTCAAATCACAGTAATCGATACAGACTCGATCTTTATTGTTCTTTTTCATGACTGGTACGATGTTGGCGACCCAGTCAAGGTGTTGTTCTTCACGAATAAATCCACTGGCAATGAGCTTCTTGACTTCATTCTTGATGGCCTCCATGACATCTGGTCGGAATCGTCGTTGTTGCTGCTTCACTGGCTTAGCTTTAGACGAAATATTCAGGCGGTGCATGGCAACTTTAGTGTCCAGGCCTGGCATGTCTTCATAGCTCCATGCAAAAAAGTCGATGTATTCTCTTATAAGCTGTATAAGAGGTTGGCGTTCATTGTCAGATAGACTTTTGCTGATGAAGATTGATTTAAAAGATGATTCATCTCCTAAATTGACTTGCACGACTTCATCTTCCGTAGGTGGTTCACGTTGTTCAAAACGTAGCTCCCACCTAGTATCCATCTTTTGAGCCTATTGTTCAAGCTCGATTGATTGGACATTGTTCGCAACTTGGTCAACGGAAACCATGTTAACGGACAGAGTTGCTTTGAACATGTCGCCAATGCTGGAGTCTGAGTCCCAGAGGGAGGAATCAGAAGAATGAAAACAATGATCTACTTCATCATCTGATCTTTCAGGAGTTGTTGGAGGAGTAACATAACCAAACCAATACCGTTTCTCTAATAGTAGTTCTCGGGTTTGCCGGGAGAGCAAAGTGTCGTATTGGCAACCGTCGTCCCCGGCCGTAATTTAGCCCTTGGTCGTTTTTGATGTCATATCCCATGTTCTGGATGATATTTTTGGCATGCCAACTATACCGAAAAAGTTGAATTTTCCCAGAGTCATAGTCAGCTTCTGTGTTGTGCTTGGGAGAAGTAGAGTCCGGAAAGAACTTTTCTTCGCCAATTATTCGACCGAAGATGATTAGTTCTTCATCCTTCTTTCTGGCTGGAATGATGAAGTATTGGATATCTTCTGGATAAACTTTTTCCTGCAGGTGAGGCATCGTGATCGACATACAGAGGTGTGGTCCTATGCCGTGCTCTAGAGCGTATATCGTATCTATATAGTGGTTTAAAGATTGATAGACATCGGAGTAATTCAAAGATAAACCTTTACTAAGAAAATACGCAAGTTCTTCTTCAGGGATAACATCATCCGTTGAAGGTACATTATTATGAGTATTGATATACTCATTGAGAGGATCATCATCTGGAAGAGGAGCTACAGTCTTGGCCAAGTTCACCACATAGGGTAATTCTTCAGGATTGGGAGGACGGACTTCGGCAGGTTCCTCATGAGGTTTAACCTTGTTAGGGTTCTTGCGGAGAGTGATGGTCAATGGTTTGGGTCACGACCCGCACCCAGTGTAGGGACATGAGAAGTGGGTACGTCTAGCCTATGCCGCAGTGTCGGCGGTAGAACCCTGTCGTAGGTTACTATCTAATCAACAACTCACGCAATTATATAATGTACTTGTCAAATCTCAACTCTGAACGGAGGACAAGTATAGATATAATGAATCTCAATCACAGTCTAAGCACGATATGATGACAAAGAAGTTTATAACTAAGACTAAATAACAACAACAAACCAACTACTAAATAATAATAATCTCAAAACAAACAATATCTCAACTTATTACAATTCAAGTTCTAAAACATGAAAACTAAACCAAATCAACTAGCTAGTCTCCCGATCACTCCTGAGTGTCGGAGCCAAAGGTAGATAAGCCATCTCCTGGTCCATAGTAAGTAGGGCAAGTGTCCTCGGGGCAAGCATTTGTAATATTTTCAACAGGTCCGGTCAGGACAGGAACGAGCACAACTCATCAAGAAATCCCAAGTAAATGACAGAGAACTATAAACAGTTATAGACAGTTGTATTAATGAACATGGCAGTTTATATGAGTAATGATGTAGAGAAACAGTTAAGGTACAAGGGAAGTAAGGTAACTAAACAAGAGGAGAAGCATGGCAATAAAGACAATAAAATATGATCTAGCTGAACTAGAGTAACATGATATAAGTCCAGACAGTATAATATGAGTCATGTGTAATCCCAATGTGAGTCCAGACAATATAAATCTAATACCAGATGATTCCAGTACAAGATGAGTCTAGTATAAGTTGAGTCCAGTCAGTGATCAAAGATTCCAGGGTGAGTCCAGACTATACTCTAACAGTGTGTTTTAAAATATCGAGATCGACATGTAAATGGCTGTAGGTAATACGGTACATCGCACACTCGGCCAAGTGTGGGATGGCTATCATTCCAGTATAATTCTAAGGGAGTGGTTTCAGTATTTGGGAATGTTCATATGTCTACTCCAATATTTCCCCGCCCAATAAGTACAAGTGAATCCGTAACCCGATACGAAATAAGTATAAGTCCAGACAGAACATGAATGATACCAGTAAATGATTCCAGGGTGATTCCAGTAGGTAATGCCAGTAGTGGTTCCAGAAATGGAGGCCAGACATAAATAAACGAGTGTCGCATGAAATGGATCCAGCAATATCAAATCGTGTTTGTAACAGAGAATCAAATAGAACTAACTAGAACTGAAGTAGAGTAATCGACATTTAAATGAAAGAACTATCAGAGAATGTACTCGCCTGATACTCTGAAGAGAGTAGTGTAATATCAAATGTCTGCACCGGAGTCACATTGTCCTAATAAAGCAATATGGGTTATAATGTGTTTAAAATAAGGTAAATGAAGTTTACAATACAATTTACATAATTTCTAGGTCAATCTAGGTTAAAGTCAAACTTGGTCAACTCTGGGTCAAACCAAGTCAATACTCTAGTCAACTAGGTCAAATTGGTCAACTAACATCTATGGGTCGGTCAAACTATAGTCAATAAGTCAATTTAGTCATTAAAGTCAAACCTTAGATAGCTAGCCTATATATAACATATATCCTAAGGTATGTGTATAAGAATAAACTCTAGGATTTCTAACCTATATATATATATATATATATATATATATATATATATATATATATATATATATATATATATATATATATATATATATCCACACATCATTCGTCCAAACCCAACCTATTTCCTTACCTATATGTATTACACTTAGGACTAATATGGAAATGTAAATATGTACACAAGACATATGGGCGAAACCCCCATATCAAGCCATATCACTAAACATTTCCTTTATATCCTACATATAGGATACTCTCCTCATCTCTCAACTCAGTCACCCTATACTAACTCACTGTCACACTAACACACTACTACTCATACACTAACATATTATTTATGCCTCCAACCAAAGGGCTAACACTCATACTCACACTACATGGGACAAGGGGGCTGCCTAGTGCAGCCCCTACTGCTGTTGTAGCAATAAACCATGCCAACCCAGGCCAAGGCTTCTACTGCACTGCTGTACTACTCCCCCATCCTCTATTTCCTGAGAATAACTCACCAACTATAAATCCTAAACTCTCTCATAGTTCATTCTACTGAACCTAGAACCCCTACCCTAGCGTTCAGTCCTGGGACTGAGTTATCCCCATCTCAATGACTGAAATAGCAACTCCTCCCCCAGCTCTTACTAATACATGGATCAGTTTTAACTGATACCACATACCAATAGACATATCTACATATATATTCATATATTTATAACTCTACCTATATATCTAAACCTATGAACTAATACAAATCGAAAACTAACATGTATCTGAACTCCCAAGTTCCCCCCTAAACTCTAACATACAATACACAATATATGAAATCCTCACACACAAACTCAAAACCAACAACATTTGAACTCCTTTGAAACCAATTTCGAATTAACTCTTTTGAATTACATTTTGAAAACCAACATTTAAGTATCAGACAAAAAGAAACCTGCAATTCGAATCCAACATTTGAAAACCCAATACAATCTTGAAAACCCAAGTTTTTAAAAACACAATGAACCTAAGTAAATCATATGAAACTCATTTGAAAATCGAATTCGAAATCTCCCCTTTAAACTCATATGAAAACTGTAACAATAGTATCAGAGAATTCCCTTTTTTGAAACTAAAACCAAATAAAAAAACCCAACAAACATTCGAATCAGGGAGGGTTTGATGTGTGCCAGTATAGGGGGCCTAGTCATATCCTATAGTGTTACAATCGTGTCCAATTCGTGTCCCAGTGCGGGTCGAACTGGTGTCAGAGACAGTGCAGTGCACTGTCTCGTGCACGCGTGTCGAACTTAATAGGACACGACGTGTCCTATCCTAGGTCTCGTAGTCGAGTCCAGAGCTAGGTCAAGTCTAGGGGTTTGTGTCTAACACCCTGAAATAGGCCAAAGTGTCGTCATGTCCATGAAATGAACCCGTGTCAGTGGGCTCATACGCGCGCGTGTGTATGTGTGCGACCCGTGCAGTCGGAATTTCTCCTAACATACTAGATAAAATCAAATGAAACTTTGGGGGCATGTTGTCAGACATTGCCCCCACATGTCCATTAAATTTTGTGTCCAATAAAGCTGTGTCGTGTCCTACAGGACACTCAAGCAGCAGGGGAGCACAGTACTCCCTTGTGCAGTATCCAACAGCAGGTTCGTGTCCAATTTTGGACACGAACAGGGATCCAAAACCAACTCAGTCCTACACTAATCAAATCCCTATATATTAGGCTACCCAAATCTGAAATTTATTTTGAAATACAAGAACAAACAGTCCACAGTGGCATTCTAAAAAACACATGCACATACACATTGATACGTGTCCGATAAGGACACCAAATGGATACGGTTTCCTACCAAACTTGAGGGATAGCTAGGGGACACCTAGATCTAGGCTATTATGCAAAGAAATCAGAATTAAAACATAATTTAGAGGGTTTACCTATAGTGTGTCAATGACAAGGAAAAAGCCCCAAATAGTATAATTCTCCTTGCAAGCCAATAGCTCCAAATTGTACCAAAACTGAGATTTCTCTCCATAAACAGAAAATAGAGTAGGATTAGACTCTAATACAAGAAACTAGAGTCAAAAAGGAATTAAAATGAAATATTTATGGATTAGGGAAGAATGACCAATACCTTTCTTTTCCAAAAGTTAGTTTGATACAAAAGAGACAAGAACAATAGGAAGAGAGACATTATAGTGGGGGGGATCCCTACATGGCTGGCCATAAAGGGGAAAATTAGGGTTTGGGTTATAACTAATAGGCTTGGGCCAAGTTTTAATCATAAAGGAAATCACTCCTTAAGTCAAAAGTCCATGAACTTAATCTTTTATTCTCCTATATGAAACTTGATTCTAAATGACTTAACATGGGTTGACTTAAATTAGACAAGGGTCCCACCATGTTATTCAAGTCACCATAGCTAGAGTCAACATCTAGGTTAGTCTCTTAAGTCACAACTAGTAAAAGTCAAAATTAACAGCCATCAATCCAATAATTAATCAAATAATTCCAATAAGTCAAAATGACCAAAATATCCCTAGGTTAAAAATGATAAATAAATATCCCAATCACATGGTTAGGCTCTAGGTTAGTCAGTCTCTAGGGTTTTACGAGCAGCACATCAAAATCATAAGTCATGGTTTTTAAATAGTTTTAAAATGATTAAAAATCACCAAAAATTATAATATGATATAAATATCAATAAATAAATAATTATAATTATAAAAGTTCAAAATTACCCTCATTTGGAAGACTGGGTGTTACAGTTTGACCTTGTTAGGGCTCTTCTTTTTCACCCAGATTGTGAGAGGCTTCGGAGTACTTTTTGGAGTAGTACGTCCTTTGACTCGGATAATGAGGGGACCATCATTGGAGGATAAACTTGTTTCAGCTTGATTGTCAGCTTCGTTGCCGTCATCCTTTGGGGGCTGAGATTGGTAAAGTACCGAATCTCCATAGCAGGCTTCGATGCCCTTAAAAGGATCGACATCGGCAAACTCCGTCTTCACGACACCATCGCTGTTGACGTACTTGAAGCACTAGTGAAGTGTGAAAGGAACGATCATGTTCTCGTGTATCCATGGACATCCCAACAAGATGTTGTAGGATATATTGGCATCGATCAAATAGTAGGAAATCTCCGTTCGGAGATCACCGATCTGGCACTTAAGATGGATCTTGCCCAGCGGGTGGCTTCGACCAGCAATAAAAGCCATGATAGTTGCATTGGTTGCAGATAGCTTATGCAGAAAGATTCCCTGAATTTGAAGTAAACTTCTAGGAATGATGCTGAGGGAGGATCCTGGATCGATGTTCATGCGGTCCACCTTGATCGCACTGATATACCTTGTATAGTACAGGGGTCTATCATGACGATTATTTTTGAGTAGCATATCCTCCTATGAAAAGGTGATGTTGGGCACCACTTTCATAGTACTGTGGCAGTGTGGACATGAGACAGGGTCTTCAGCGGAGGCTTTGACTTCAGCGAGATAAGAGTCGGTATGTAGTAATGTCTCGCTTAAGGCCTTCCACGTTTCTTTGGAGAATCACAATAGATTGAACGGAGACAACCTGGCAGGTGTATTGGCCAGCTGTGCCAGTATGTCAAAGTTGTAGGGCCGGTCCATGCCTTCGGGAGCTGGCGCCTCCAGAGACTTGTCAAACTGCGTCTCCTTCTGCTTGGCTTTGTCAATAGTTAGAGGCTTAGACGGGCCGGCTTCTGAGCTTGTGAGGGTAGCAGGAGCTTGAGAAGGTACTGCTTCTTCTTGTGCGTTATCGTACATCCGAAGATAAGTCTTCCTCGATCACGTTTTGCCAGATAGAACCTCGTAGATGGAAGAAGACACCATATGGCATGACTTGTATTTCTTGTCCCTTTTTTCTTTGGGAGATACCACCCCCTTTGTCATCTCTTACACAAGGTCCGGATGGACCCATATGATCCCACCATGTTCAGTCATGAGTGGCACCAGGGTTGAGTTGCGAGCTGGCGGTAGGTTGACGACTTCCATTATTGCCTTGGGAATCGGGATCACGCCGTCTAGGACTTCTGTGGGAGGAAAGTCACCAAACTGAAGAGAGATCATGTTAGAAGATACGACCTTGTCTTCAGCTTCGAGGTTGATTACTTGGCTGTCGATGAGCTGTTGTATCTTCTTCTTCAGGGCGATACAGTCCTTGTTGGAATGATGCACGTACTGATGACAGAGACAGTACTTGGGATCGTTGAGCTAGTTTGCCTCTACAGGATGTCGTGGTGGAGGCAATATCAGCTTATTACCCTTCGTCAATGTGTGAAAGATGGTAATGACATCGTCTTCGTCAAAGGAGAAGGTCTCTTTAGGCTTGTCGGAGTTGCCCTGAGAATAGAAGCTCCCTTAGAAGTGTCGACCTTCATGACTTCTTTTCCTTTACTGTTTGCCATTGATTATCTAAGAACAGAAAAATTTTATGGGAGGACTGAACTTTGATTCACAATTACAAACTCGTTTGTACAAAAAGAGCCTAGGAACAAAACCTAGGAAAAGTAATCTAAGTACAATTGTTTAGTTTTTTATTCTGGTGGGTGACGGTAGAGGCTCGGGAAAGTGATATCAACCCTGCCTTACTCCTTGGATGATCGAACGCGGCCTTGCTCTGGCGAAAAAGTGCTCTCTCTCTGCGTATTGCTCTGTGGGATGCTCTCTGTGTATATCTCCTGCTCTGTGTGCTTTTCTCTGTGTATGTGCAAAGGAATAATCCCCTGCTATTTATAGGACTTAGTGATGAGTGGGGTGTGCAGTAACTGCACCTTAAAAAGTGGGTGGTTGGAGATTGGTTAAGAATAACCTGGATCTGTTTGTTGGAAATCAATCTGGGCTGTTGCGTTGGTTGCAATAAATCTGCATTATTATGAGGTTGGTTGTAATAAATTCGAGTGGATAAGACTTAGTTAATCTTCTGCCACGTGTTCGAACTGCCATTGTGCTGTGAGCCGTATGAATGGGGCGTCCTGGCAGAGCCGCATGAGTGTGGTCTGGTAATTGAGCCGTATGCGGGTGGCCTCACAAGCGAGCCGCATGAGGATGGCCTCACAACTGAGCCGCATAAGGATGGCCTCACAACCGAACCGCATGAGGATGGCCTCACAACTGAGCCGCATGAGGGTGGCCCCATAACCGAGCCACATGAAGGTAGCCTCACAACCGAGCCGCATAAGGTTGGCCCCCCAACTGAACCGTATAAGGGTGCCCCCACAACCGAGCCGCATAAGGGTGGCCCCCCAACTGAACCGCATAAGGGTGCCCCCCTACAACCAAGCCGTATAAGGATGGCCTCACAACTGAGCCGCATGAGGGTGTCCCCCACAATCGAGCAGCATGAGGGTCACATAGGCGGTCCGCATAGAGAACTTCTTTGGATTTTGTGAATTGGGCCGGCTATCTCAGAGATTTTCTCGTCTTTTGATGAGCCTGACGCGTCTCTTCATTATGTCAGAGCCGTCAGAATTGTCACTTTGTGTCAGAGCTTTTAATGGCCTACTGCAGTCATTATGGCCAGCTGTATTGGCCTTCTTCGAGCCGCATGAGGCCACGTGGCTCTTCCTGAGTCACACAAAAATTCCTGAGCTGCATGCGGCTCTCTGGGACTTTCCTAGCCGCATAAGACTCTTTTAGCTTTTGAGACGCATGCTGAATCTGGGCCGTATATGAATTACTATTCTTTTTCATGCTTCTACAAGACCCCCTTCAAAGTTTTCAATTTAAAAAATTGAAATACTTTGAATAAGAAGCATGTCCACGTAATCTCTCCATGCCACATAGACTTCTCTGTCCGCATAGGACTTTCTAGCCGCATAGGCTGCTCTGGCCGCATGGACTGCTCTGGCCGCATAGACTTCCTAGCCGCATAGACTTCCCAGCCGTATGGACTGCTCTGGCCGCATAGACTTCTCTGGCCGCATGCCGTCCTTAATGCCATGTAGGCGTCTCATTAATTGCTCTTGATTTGTTTTGATTTAAAACCATATTTTGGGTAGGATCCCAAGAGTCGGCATTAAATATTTGGATTTGCCTTGATGATTCTGAGTATTCTTTTTTGCATGAGAGGGGATAAAATCCCAAGAGTCGGTTTTATCTTCTAGGCAGCACATGATTCGAAGCGTCGATCGGTCTACGTGCCCCCCGTCTGCCTATAAATATGAGTAATTTTTAGAGAGAGACTCTTTACTCTCTTCTCTTGTTCAAGCCTTCTCGTCTTAGTTGTCATCTCTTCTTCTCCTTCGATCTTTCATGGCTCTCAAGACTTCCTCCAGCGCTGCGGCGAAGGGTAAATGAGCGGCTTCCTAGTCGACTGTGGCACCCATGGTTCATCCTGATGTTCACCCCGCCATTGATGGTAAGGATATTGGGAGAAATTGTATGGACTCAAAACCCTAACCCTAATGGCTATGCCACATGTTTTATGTGCGGGCCTTCTTCGCCTTTATTGAACTATTTAAGTTTATTGTGATGAATCCGCATACTGTGCTGCATGTGCCGTATGTACATCTCATGTCCGAGCCGCATTAGCACTTTGTAAACTGGGCCGTATGAAGACCCATCGAACTGTGCCGCATGAGACCCCACCAAATCAGAGCCGCATAAGCTCTTTTAAACTGGGCTATATGAGCACCCGCTAAACAGAGCCGCATAAGCTCACTTGAACTATGCCGCATGAAGTTCCAACAAACAGGACCGCATAAGCTCCCTCGAACTGTGTTGCATGAGACCCCACCAAATCAGAGCCGTATAAGCTCTTTTAAACTGGGCCGCGTGAGCACCCGCTAAGCAGAGCCGCATAAGCTCACTTGAACTGTGTCGCATGAGGTTCCAACAAACAGGACCGCATAAGCTCCCTCGAACTGTGCCGCATGAGACCCCACTGAATCAGAGCCGCATAAGCTCTTTTAAACAGGGTCGCATGAGCACCCTCTAAGCAGAGCCTCATACGCTCACTTGAACTGTGCCGCATGAGGCCCCGCTAAGCAGAGCCGCATAAGCGCATTTGAACTGGGCCGCATGAGGCCTGCTAAACAGAGCCGCATAAGCTCACTTGAACTGGGCCGCATGAGACCCTGCTAAATAGAGCCTCATAAGCTCATTTGAACTGGGCCACATGAGGCCCCCCCCAAAAAATAGAGCCGCATAAGCTCCTTTAATTTGTGCCGCATAAGGACCCGCCTAATCAGAGCCGTATAAGCTCGAAAACACTAAGCAGTTTTCCCTGGCCATCTTCTAACTTGTTTCTTTTGTCCTTTTTTCAGTGAATCTGCAGGTCAATCCTGCGGGAGAGCCCTTGATAGGTCACGACCAATCTGCTGTGGGCGTTAGGTTCGACTACATAGTCGAGTATGTGGTGAACTAGCTTCACAGAGACAAACCTGTGGAGAGGCTGAGAGACATTAAAAACAAGTCCTTCTTCTTCATCTCGGGGATGATGAACTCAGGTCTGCTGGAGGGCAAACACCTGAAGCCTGCGTTCCTCTTCGGGGATGCCTTAACTGTAAAGAACTCCCAAGTTCTGGATATATCTGAAAGTTGGAGTTTTACTTCCAACGGGATGGCGATCCATATTCCTCAGATAGAGCGTCACTTCCCACTGTCGTGGTTCAACATGCTACCGATGGACAGAAAGATGGAGGATTCATTGACTCCGAGTCGATCTGGGATGTTTATGGGCAACATTCATTATAACAACAACTTGGGGTCAGTGTATGCGGGCAAGGTACCGGTCAGTCGCTACGTGATGGGGTTAGCCCCGGGCAATTTCTTGAATGTGCAGGGTCCTAACTTCAAGTTCTCCCAAGCTGACACTTTCATGAACCAGCTTGCTCAGAAGGGGTCCTATCCCATTGGCCGGTTGTCGCTACCGAGTTGGGTAAACCCTATCCCTTCGTGGACCAACCTGTCTATGTGGATTGTGCGGACATACGAGACTCTCCTGTGCGAGATTGGTCTCTATCATGTTATTCGGGGCACCTGTCACGGCTTGCCCATAAACAAGAAATTGTTCATGGCTTTGCTGGAGATGTACAACCGCCGTACGGGGACCTTCTTTACATCGGTAGGGGAGATGGAGCTTGATCTCCACGAGATGCATGACGTCTCCAAGCTGCCTTGGGGAAATAAAGTCTTTGAAGTATACACTCCTACGAATGAAGAGTTCGAGGAGTTGGAGGAGAGGTTCCCGAGTTTTGTTGTCGTCTACCGGGAATTGCTGTGTCATCACAGCACGTGCCAACAGATGTCGAAAAAAAAGAACGATAGCTCGGAAGGGAACCTTCCTCACACAAAGGCCTGGCTCACTTACCTTTTTAAGCTCGGTGCCTCAAGCCGGGTTTCTTCCCGAAGTCCTCAAACTCGGAAGGAGGTACAGGACCAGGTGTCAACCGCCAAGAGGGTAAGAACCACCGGTGATAGGTTCAGGAGTCAATCTGACTCGTTTGCTTATTTTTATCAAGACACTCAGCAGTTGTCCGAGAAGCCTCCTCTAGCAGGATTTCTGATGGTGTGGCTACGAAATTGCATAGTTTCAGGAGGGGCTGGTTCTATTGAGAGAATCAGTCGTAACTTTATCCTCCCTGCTGTAAAGCTGGTCTTTAGGGTCAGACTAGCTCTTCTCCCGGCCATGGTGTGCAGCATACATCGTGGCCTTCATACTTTCTCGTCCAAGGTCATCGCCCGTGACATGATGAATGACTTTGAATGCATTGAGCTGCCCTATCATTATCTGATGGGATGGCTATTGATGCATTGCTGGTCTTTGATGAGGCTTGGCCCCGAAGATGGCGTAACTGCTGATGATGCTTTTATCTTCCAGTATCGCCGCATGCCTTAGGATTGCGAGACTATGCGTGCCTGTCGGATGGCGCTGGCAAGAGTGGACAGATACACTTTTTTTGTGTTTGTTCCTCAATTTACTGCTGAGGAAGTGAGGGCCGTACATCTTGATGGTATTGGGCCTCCTCACTTCTTATCCGACAAGATGCTCCTTTGGTTGCACAACATTCGTCCAGCTCACCTGGTATACCACAACCGTAATACTGTCCACTTGGAGCCTTACTTGCCCAGTAGGTTCTTCCGACAGTTTGGGTATAGTCAGCTATTCTTGGACAGTCCCAGCTCTTGCTTGGGTTTTGAAGGTAGCGTCCTGTCATGACCCGCACCCACTGTGAGGGTACAAGAACGTGACAACGCCCAGCCTACGTCGTAGTGTCGGCGATAGAACGCTGTTCTAGATCATGAACTATAACTACATAACATGAATATACTCTCGAAAAGGAGGCCAACACAGAGGTACAACTCAATCACAATCTAAGGTAGAATGTAGCACGATGGAAATAGATAAGAAATTCTCAACAGAGGTACAGCAGAAATAAATAACAAGTCTCAACATCTATAAAATATACAACTCTAAAAATAAGACAACAGCTAAACATGAAAAGAAAGGACAGTCTAAGCTATCTACGCTATACGAGGTATCATCCTGAGCAGCTGCCTGAACCTCCCCAGGGGTCCAGGTCGCGAGTGTCAACTAGGCAAACTCCAAGTAAGGGTGCAGGGTTCCTCATCATCCTCTGTATTTCAACAGGTCCAGTCAGGACGGGAGCGAGCACAAAACATCTCACGCAGTTCATATCATGTTAGAAAATATAAAGCATGCAATAGAGTAAGGTACATGAAACGCTGAAAGAAGAATGTATATGAAAACAGCAGAGATTTGATAATGGAAAATATCTATATATGATAAGTAAGAACTGTAAGCAACATGTGATTTAGAGCACAATATGGTTATGTAAACGGGTTAGGTTATACAATAAAATGGGACTCCTTTGTACGTGGGTGTACAATGGACATATACAATTTCTTATACAATAGGATTGATCACATAACCAATTTTACTCTCCCTCCCCAATCAATACACAAGGATCCAATTCAGTTACGTTACCTTATACAATGGCTTGTACAATGGCTTATACAATGGCTTGTACAATGGATCAATGTGATAATGAGGGTACAATATGCACAATGAGTGTACAATGATAAGGGTATTCAATAAATACAATATGTAAGTGAAACGCACATCACAATATGTATTTAGTGAATACAAGGAGATAACATCTCAGAATAAGATCCACATAGTACCAATTCGTGATAATGATCGTGTCAGCATCAAGTACAGTAATCTAGAGCAAGAATGTAAATCCAGACAAGTATAAAATGGTCAGAGAATGTACTCGCCTCGTATCTGAATGTCTGAAGTAAATGTACTATCCGAGATGAGGTACCTGACTCCTAGTTAGAGCAACACAAGTCAAGATGTATACAGAGGGTGATATATGAAATATATAATGCATCTGCATGCTGTCTAGGTCAAACTAGACCAAAGTCAACACTTGGTCAACTCTGGTCAACTACACTAGTCAAACTAGGTCAACTAGGTCAAGACTGACTCAACAAGTCCGATAAGTCTCACTAGGCCTAACCAAGCCTAGTCTAGCAATCACACACCAATCACAAGGCTATACAAGCCAAACACAAGCCATCACATTCAATATTACACATAAGAGAAAGAAAGCTAGCATGTAAAGCTATGTGTGTGTGTGAACATGGAGGTGTACATGAAAAGAGAAATCAACACTAGTTATGAGTTTACACTACACATGGCACAAAGCTAACCCATCTATATTACATATGTATTATACTTAACATGCATGGCTACAAGTATACATCTATATACATTAGAGTAGATACTATTTAAGTTATAACTAACATGCATCTATATTTTACATAAATCTATATATATTATAGCAATCATTTAGAGAAGGGTTACATGGCATGGTGGTTGATATAGAGTGGGGTGTCCTTGTGCAGAGGGTGAAGTTCATTCTCAGTTTAGTTCCACATTTACATATAAACTAAAGTGAGCTATCCCATAAACTGGTGTAACTAACCACATAAAATAAACCATGTTATCTGAAATCTGCCATTAAGCCAACATCCCATATGTATACAACTCATGTATTGTCTAATACTGAAATTAACTAACATTTCGAATTAAGGGGTTGAAGGTTAACATTACATTCATAGACATTCCACTATATTGAAAACTGAAATTGGCTTGGCAATAGGAAAAGAAAGGTATATATGCTTACATGGACAGTTCAGTGTTCGAACAACCTAAAATGAACTAACATTCAATCTAAATATTAGCTATGCGTTGGTTCTATGTCTACATATGAAATCTGATATTGTATTTACAATATTTATATATTATGCATTCATATCTATCATTACATATATACCTTTCATTTATATCTAGCATTTATTATATACTTTCATGCATGCATTGTATATCATTCTTTCATTCATGCATTTATGCATTGCTTACATATATTATATACTATGGAACCTACATATTCATTACAAGCCATACTTATACATGCTTACATTAGATATGATACTTACACCTCATACATCATTTATTTAACCATTTACTCATGCTTGCATTCTCTATTTAATTACATAATGTATATACATTAACATGGGTTAAAATCAAATAGAACATTATATTACACACAAGGGTGCACAAAATGCATATGCCGAATAGTAACTCCTACTACTAATCAATATTGTACCATCTCAGCATGAATTAAAATCTAGGATTAAAGTATGTTATAGATCTATGTGTTAGCTTTCCGAAACTTCAAACGGATCGCGTTTTCGTTTCTGAAAACTCCCGGAATCGCAAAAACACCGAGAACGCGTTTGTCTTTCGTATAGCTGACACTCAAATAATTCTCCAGAAAGATACAGAAAGAATTAGGCCTATTAATACATCTTTTTGGAAAGCTAACTTCAATACGCTTCTTTTAAAAAAAATGAGAGATTAAACCGAGCTTTGAGCTAGAAGTTATGACATTTCTAAGTTAGGGCTGGAATTAAAAACGTGGATAAAAATCATGACGGATTTGGGTAGTTTGAGACAAAAGAACGCAAGTATATAACATAATATATCAAGAACTCACTCTCTACACTAATATATATATATAAGACACTATAGAACACATCTCCAATACAAAAATATGAGATTAAACATGTAATAATTCATTCATACATAACAACAACACATAGTGTGTCCAAATTTGGGATTTTCCCACATGGACACAACCACAACACAAAGGACACTCCTATGACCTCCAAATAGACACGAAATGGACACAAATGGAGATACAACCATGGGGGTCATTCCTATGGATTCAAAATAGACCTATATGCATGAGAAAATGAAAAGGAGAAGGGATTTATACCTCCCGGTAGATCGAATCGAAGAAAAGCCTTCCCGGAGCGACACCGACACGTAGAGATTCCAAAAGGATACTAACGAGCTCCGAATCCTCCCAAACTTGGGTAGCTTCCTCCTTGGCTAGAATGGAGAAGGAAAGAAGAAGATTTGGGGGCGAAATGGAAGGATTTGGTGGAGAAATTGCTAGGGATTGCTCTCTAGAAATTTGGGGAAGAACAATAGAGAGATGAGAATAATGAAATGAACTTGAGCCTATCCTCTCCCAAAGTGGCTGGCCATATGGGGCTATTTGTTCTATTATGGTAAGGTCCAAAATGCCCCCATTAACCTATTCTATTAGTATTAGGAAAGGGCTAATTGATTGGGGCTAAATTAGTCATTCTAAAGTCTCTAATCACACTAACCTTATCCATAATAATTAGTCTAACCTCTAACTAAAATTAATATCATGTGGACTAAAATTAATATCATGTGGGCCATGCCTAACTAGTATGTGGGTCCACTAAAGTCAACACTACCCTCGGGTCCCCGTTTCAAGTCGGATTGAGCTGAAATTCGAACCCGACTCAAATAATCCCAAAACAATATCATAAATAATAAAATAAATTTCAAAAATATTTTAAAAATACAAAATGACAAAAATACTCATGTTCCTAAAAACTGGGGATGACAAATTCCTCGAAATTAAAACCAAACAATAGTAAAATATCAAAATCACAAGTCATAATTTTAAATAGTTTAAAAATGATTAAAAATTACCAAAAATCATAATATAAAATAATTATCAATAAATAATAATTATAATTACAAAATTTCAAAATTACCCTCATCTGAAAAACTGGGTGTTACAATCCTACCCACCTTATAAAAATTTTGTCCTCGAAATTAAGATGATCGCACCCCCTTCTAGGTCAAACATAGTCAAGGGTCAATCACTAGTCAATTTCTCAACATCCAAGTACTTGGTCATCAACTGGTCAACTTCTTAGGGTTTTACCTATGCTAGCTATTTAGGTGTTGGCAACTAGAATTTAGCAAAAGAGAAACTCTATAATAGACTAGCTCTTAACTTTCCAATCCTATCAAGTCACCTATAACTAAATACCTACAAGCTAAGCACATGAATACCAAATACCATATATATATATATATATATATATATATATATATATATATATATATATATATATGCTCAAGAACAACAACCCATCACATATATCCTAAGTATATCATCTATATATATACATAACTGATCAACTAAGGGTTAAGGCAGACTAAACTTATAAGGGTCTGAAACAATGCTTAGAACTAGGCTAAGGATGAATGGTCTGAATCAAGGGGACATGGTATCTAGTGAAGGGTCTGCACAATGCCTATAAAGGTGATCAACACAAAGGAACTCAACACGAAGGGAACTTAACTAAAATGGAAAACTGAACCAAGTATAGGCTAAACAACATGTTTATAATCCTATACAACAATGGCCTATAGATACCAACTAACCTATATTCCATATGCCAATATCATCTGTAATCTATCTATGCAAATAGACCTCTCGGTCTTAGGTAAAACTACAACTATACTCAAAGGCAGGCTCTGGTCATGGGTGCCTCACTGCAAAAGGTAAGGGAAAGTAGTAATAATCATCAAGGATGTAAGGCATACTAACATCCTATGTGTAACTGGTTGGTATTATAGATAACAGGAGAATTATCTGCAATGGGTTACTATTCTAACACCAATGCTAACTATCACCTCTAGGGTACAGACACTCTACAAGTCATCATACCATTATACTATGAAGGAACTATATATGAATAAGCTCTACAAAACTAAATATCCCTACTCCTAAGTCATTTATAACAATCAAAAGGGTATGATGTTAAACCTTCTCAAGATACAATCTGTTAATCATATGCGTCTGTCCAAAATCATGTTGTCCAGAGTCTTCGTCATGCTAGTGAGCAAGGCTACGATAATCACAGAGTCCTTGACTAAGGTACGTACCTCTAGGTTCATGGTATTTAAAATTTTCGCACTACCACATGCGACGGCGAAAACCTTAAATTCCTATACCCGAGAATACATCCAAAATCTGACTACATGTCCTCACTATGCCAACTAACACGACTATCGAGGATTATAGATCCCATGATTTAGGCGACCTAGTCTATATGATTTTCTCAGAAGAAAAAAATAAACACAACAAAAGAGTAACATGACAAAATTAATCAATCAACAAGGAACAGATGGAATCGGATTTCAAGGTAATTATAAAAGATAATTGCGGGAATGGAATTGAGAAGAACGGAACTTGCGGCAAGATCTCCAACGGTCTGTGCATCCTCGACTGTCCTAATGATAGCTCGTTCTGCTGGTTTCCTCCAGCCTGATGCTGATACTGCACAAATCTCTGATGCTGATGCTGCATGAATCGCTGCTGCTGAGAGAAACCGGAAATGAAAGGAAAAGTCTCTGTACAGACGGAGGTGCACCTCCAATATAGCAGAAATGCCAACCTGAGTCGGCACAACAGAAGCTACGGTCTCGAGGCCCTGATGAACAGGACGAGAGGTGGCCAGCCTCTCGATAGTATCCTCCAAAATGAAGCGATGAGATCATGTCTTCATAACCATCATGAAGACAGATCAAAACAAGAAGCAATTTCTGAGAATGAAGCAAAAATTCAAAGGAGAACAGTTTATATTCAAGGGAAGTCAATAAGCAACAATTTTAGACAAAAGGAATTAGATTAAGAGTTTTTCCTAATGTGATTGAGTACCTCCAAAAATATCCTAATCCAACTGCAGGCTGTAGTGATACTCTAGTTCGAATACCACTATATAAAGTCGACCTGCATGGGCCACCACTAAAAATGTGTCACGACCCGCACCCACTATGAGGGTACAAGAACGTGACAACGCCCAGCCTACGTCGCAGTGTCGGCGGTAGAACGCTGTTCTAGGTCATGAACTATAACTACATAATATGAATATACTCTCCAAAAGGAGGCCAACACAGAGGTATAACTCAATCACAATCTAAGGTAGAATGTAGCACGATGGAAATAGATAAGAAATTCTCAACAGAGGTACAGCAGAAATAAATAACAAGTCTCAACATCAATAAAATATACAACTTTAAAAATAAGACAACAGCTAAACATGAAAAGAAAGGACAGTCTAAGCTATCTACGCTATACGAGGTATCATCCTGAGCAGCTGCCTGAACCTCCCCAGGGGTCCAGGTCGCGAGTGTCAACTAGGTAAACTCCAAGTAAGGGTGCAGGGTTCCTCATCATCCTCTGTATTTCAACAGGTCCAGTCAGGACGGGAGCGAGCACAAAACATCTCACGCAGTTCATATCATGTTAGAAAATATAAAGCATGCAATAGAGTAAGGTACATAAAACGCTGAAAGAAGAATGTATATGAAAACAGCAGAGATTTGATAATGGAAAATATCTATATATGATAAGTAAGAACTGTAAGCAACATGTGATTTAGAGCACAATATGGTTATGTAAACGGGTTAGGTTATACAATAAAATAGGACTCCTTTGTACGTGGGTGTACAATGGACATATACAATTTCTTATACAATAGGATTGATCACATAACCAATTTTACTCTCCCTCCCCAATCAATACACAAGGATCCAATTCAGTTACGTTAACTTATACAATGGCTTGTACAATGGCTTATGCAATAGCTTGTACAATGGCTTGTACAATGGCTCAATGTGATAATGAGGGTACAATATGCACAATGAGTGTACAATGATAAGGGTATTCAATAAATATAATATGTAAGTGAAACGCACATCACAATATATATTTAGTGAATACAAGGAGATAAAATCTCAGAATAAGATCCACATAGTACCAATCCGTGATAATGATCGTGTCAGCATCAAGTACAGCAATCTAGAGCAAGAATATAAATCCAGACAAGTATAAAATGGTCAGAGAATGTACTCGCCTCGTATCTGAATGTCTGAAGTAAATATACTATTCGAGATGAGGCACCTGACTCCTAGTTAGAGCAACACAAGTCAAGATGTATACAGAGGGTGATATATGAAATGTATAATGCATCTGCATGCTGTCTAGGTCAAACTAGACCAAAGTCAACACTTGGTCAACTCTGGTCAACTACACTAGTCAAACTAGGTCAACTAGGTCAAGACTGACTCAACAAGTCCTATAAGTCTCACTAGGCCTAACCAAGCCTAGTCTAGCAATCACACACCAATCACAAGGCTATACAAGCCAAACACAAGCCATCACATTCAACATTACACATAAGAGAAAGAAAGCTAGCATGTAAAGCTATGTGTGTGTGTGAACATGGAAGTGTACATGAAAAGAGAAATCAATACTAGTTATGAGTTTACACTACACATGGCACAAAGCTAACCCATCTACATTACACATGTATTATACTTAACATGCATGGCTACAAGTATACATCTATATACATTAGAGTAGATACTATTTAAGTTATAACTAACATGCATCTATATTTTACATAAATCTATATATATTATAGCAATCATTTAGAGAAGGGTTACATGGCATGGTGGTTGATATAGAGTGGGGTGTCCTTGTGCAGAGGGTGAAGTTCATTCTCAGTTTAGTTCCATATTTACATATAAACTAAAGTGAGCTATCCCATAAACTGGTGTAACTAACCACATAAAATGAACCATGTTATCTGAAATCTGCCATTAAGCCAACATCCCATATGCATACAGCTCATGCATTGTCTAATACTGAACTTAACTAACATTTCGAATTAAGGGGTTGAAGGTTAACATTACATTCATAGACATTCCACTATATTGAAAACTGAAATTGGCTTGGCAATAGGAAAAGGAAGGTATATATGCTTACATGGACAGTTCAGTGTTCGAACAATCTAAAATGAACTAACATTCAATCTAAATATCAGCTATGTGTTGGTTCTATGTCTACATATGAAATCTGATATTGCATTTACAATATTTATACATTATGCATTCATATCTATCATTACATATATACCTTGCATTTATATCTAGCATTCATTATATACTTTCATGCATGCATTGTATATCATTCTTTCATTCATGCATTTATGCATTGCTTACATATATTACATACTATGGAACCTACATATTCATTACAAGCCATACTTATACATGCTTACATTAGATAGGATACTTACACCTCATACATCATTTATTTAACCATTTACTCATGCTTGCATTCTCTATTTAATTACATAATGTATATACATTAACATGGGTTAAAATCAAATAGAACATTATATTACACACAAGGGTGCATAAAATGCATATGCCGAATAGTAACTCCTACTAATAATCAATATTGTACCATCTCAGCATGAATTAAAATCTAGAATTAAAGTATGTTATAGATCTATGTGTTAGCTTTCCGAAACTTTAAACGGATCGCGTTTTCGTTTCCGGAAACTCCCAGAATCGCGAAAACACCGAGAATGCGTTTGTCTTTCGTACAACTGACACTCAAATAATTCTCCAGAAAGATACAGAAAGAATTAGGCCTATTAATACATCTTTTTGGAAAGCTAACTTCAATACGCTTCTTTTAAAATAAACGAAAGATTAAACCGAGCTTTGAGCTAGAAGTTATGATATTTCTAAGTTAGGGCTGAAATTAAAAACGTGGATAAAAATCATGACGGATTTGGGTAGTTTGAGACAAAAGAACACAAGTATATAACATAATATATCAAGAACTCACTCTCTACACTAATATATATATATATGAGACACTATAGAACACATCTCCAATACAAAAATATGAGATTAAATATGTAATAATTCATTTATACATAACAACAACACATAGTGTGTCCAAATTTGAGATTTTCCCACATGGACACAACCACAACACAAAGGACACTCCTATGACCTCCAAATGGACACGAAATGGACACAAATGGAGATACAACCATGGGGGTCATTCCTATGGGTTTAAAATAGACCTATATGCATGAGGAAATGAAAAGGAGAAGGGATTTATACCTTCCGGTAGATCGAATCGAAGAAAAGCCTTCCCGGAGCGACACCGACACGTAGAAATTCCAAAAGGATACGAACGAGCTCCGAATCCTCCCAAACTTGGGTAGCTTCCTCCTTGGCTAGAATGGAGAAGGAAAGAAGAAGATTTGGTGGCGAAATGGAAGGATTTGGTGGAGAAATTGCTAGGGATTGCTCTCTAGAAATTTGGGGAAGAACAATAGAGAGAGTGTGGATGAGAATAATGAAATGAACTTGAGCCTATCCTCTCCCAAAGTGGCTGGCCATATGGGGCTATTTTTCCTATTATTGTAAGGTCCAAAATGCCCCCACTAACCTATTCTATTAGTATTAGGAAAGGGCTAATTGATTGGGGCTAAATTAGTCATTCTAAAGTCTCTAATCACACTAACCTTATCCATAATAATTAGTCTAACCTCTAACTAAAATTAATATCATGTGGACTAAAATTAATATCATGTGGGCCATGCCTAACTAGTGTGTGGGTCCACTAAAGTCAACACTACCCTCGGGTCCCCGTTTCAAGTCGAATTGAGCTGAAATTCGTACCCGACTCAAATAATCCCAAAACAATATCATAAATAATAAAATAAATTTCAAAAATATTTTAAAAATATAAAATGACAAAAATACTTCCGTTCCTGAAAACTGGGGGTGACAAATTCCTCGAAATTAAAACCAAATAATCGCAAAATGTCAAAATCACAAGTCATAATTTTAAATAGTTTAGAAATTATTAAAAATCACCAAAAATTATAATATAAAATAATTATCAATAAATAATAATTATAATTACAAAATTTCAAAATTACCCTCATTTGGAAAACTGGGTGTTACACGTCCTTGACGGCATCAGGGCTGACACTATTATAATACAGTTCACACCTGTACCAGCTTCTCAGTTCCTGATGCTGGGGAGTCAGGGGAGATTTTGTATTTGGCGGCTCTATACCATGTCATGGCGAACAAGCCTCATATTTATTTTGACCCGAGTACCAGCTTTATTATTGGTACTGGCTTGGAGGAGAAGCCCAAGGGGTCCAAGGCGAAGGAGAACACGGTTACTGTGTTGGACTCAGAGTCTGCCAACGTGGACGAAGAGGATGACGAACATGATCCCGATTACTCTCTTCCTCATGTAGATGAGGTGGTGGCGGATCAGCCGCCTGTTGTGCCTGGTCCTTCACGCAAGCGAAACAGGCGTGAGTCTGCTGTTGGTGGCATAACTTACTCCGTAAAACGGGCTACGGTTAAGCCCCGTGGGCTGCTCATTAGGGAGATATACGAGGATGTTGATGCCATTTTGGAGGTGAATCGAATTGCAACCATCTTCTTCTTTAGTTCTTCTTTTTCCTGAACTATGACCTAATCACTTTTCTTTTCTCGGTAGGCGTCAGGAGAAGGGGACTCTCCAGAGCTGGCTGCTGCCTCTGCGGTCGACCCGGCTCTAACTACTCTAATTAGAGATATGAGTGCCGAGATTCTTACCGTCGGGATTCTTCCAGCGACGGCTGAGGTTCCTCCAGTTGTTGACGTCCCAACCCAGGGCGACGTGGGTTTTGCTGAACCCATCCCCGAAACTGCTGAACTTCAGCCGGGTGATGCTGATCCAGTTGTATCTCCTTTCAGGGTGGCTGGGGTAGAGAAACCAGCTGTATTCGACTCGGATGTCGCTGGTGAAAAGGCTACGACGGCTGTGAGTGAACCTCAACCTCAACAACTCCCCCTGGTAAGATAAGCCAAGTCTTGACTAGTGAGGAGGCTTATTTGCTCTATCATCACATCCTTCGGGTTAAGCTGATTGATGGTTGCTCCGGACATACAAGTCTTGCTCCTTCACTACCAACGATAGACATTATCGGGGAAGAGTTCACCAGAGGGGATCTGGTAGAAGAGAATATGCTTCCTCCTCCTCCAGCTTACATTGAGGGGCCTCCTGCTGGATCGAGTTCAGGAAAGCAAGCGACGGAACGGCCGGAGCAGGGAGAACTGGTCCCTGCACCCTCCTCTGTTCATGTGGCTCCGGGGGTCGACCTTTCTGCCCTGCCGAGTCTCAAGATCCTTCGGGCTGCGAAGGAGGAATTGGTCGCTATTCAAGCATCTTTTTGCTCGAAATTTGTTTCCCTTTTGGCAGGGGCATCAAGTTCTGGTGCATCTTCTTCGACACTGTCAGCTACTCTTCCTTTGACGCCGTCTTCTTCAGAAGTCCTGGATGAATCGTCAAAGGATGTGGTTGACAGTTTCTACTGCCACCTGAAGCGAGGGACTGAGGCTGCCGTGGAGAGGGGGACTTCTTTTGCCTTGGTTCGTCAATGCGCCCGTGGCCAAATTGAACTCCTTAGAACCCTCCCCGGTGGGGCAGGGATAGTTGAGCTTCTGGAACCTAAATTGCTAGAGGCAGATCAGCTTGTGGCCTAGTTTTAAGTACTACGGCAAGTTGATCTGTCTTCAGCAATAGATCCGGAGCGTGTCTTCCTCATAACTGCCATGGAGAAGGTAAGGGTTGCTCGGGATACGTCCAAGTCGATTATAATAAAGGACCTCCACAATTTGTCTCTGCAGTACGATCAGTTGAGCCGCAGGGGAGAGGATTGCATTGCTCGGTAAGCGGTCACCTCCCGTGGGATAATTGATACGAGAGAGCAGATCCTCGAGCTCCAGAGGAAATTGACTTTCTTGGAATCTGAGCTCGAGGCCTCCCGTACGGATAAGGAGCTAATTGTTCAGGAAGCCGACAAGGTCACCCGAACTTCTACTGGCTTGGAGCGTGCTCTGAAGAGGCTTGAAGATGGCTGACAGGCACACGCGCATCTAGAGGATGCTGAGAGGTTGACCCAGGAGGCCGAACGCCGGGCCAAGCGGCAGTTTGAGCGGTCGACGGCCCTACTGAAGGAACGTCTTAGAGAATTATGTGTCGCCGAACCGTAGTCGGCCTTTTTTTTTCTTTTTTTTCTTTGTTATTTTCTTCTATTTTGATAGGGACGCAGTCTCTGAACATGTAGTACTTTTGTTTTTCAATAAATGACTATGTTTATACCATCCATCATCTATTGTGCTAGTACCATATTTTTGGTATTATGATGTTTGCCCTACTGGGAGACATTTTGTAGACCTATTACCCTTGGCATACCCTGGTCTTAGGTATGGATAGTAAGTTCGATAGAGATATCTAGAATGACTCTGTGGTGAGACATAGAAGTTCTTGGTATTGGACAAAAGAATGCCATAGGACAGCTGGGCTCCAAAGGCATATGATAATGAGAAGAGAGGCGCATGTACTAGGGGACCTAGTATAGCATTTGTGGTCAACTGCAGACATTTGTGGTCAACTATGGACATTTGTGGTCAACTGTAGACATTTGTGGGCCTATTATCCTTGGCATACCCTGGTTTTGGGTACGGATAATAAGTCGAGAGAAAACCAACATACTTACTCAGAGGTAATGAGGACGTGGTAAATATGAGGGTTTCTTCAATGGAGTCTTTCTACTCAGAGGTAATGAGGACGTGGCAGGAGTGGACACCATGAAGGGTACATAGAACAACTCAGAGGTAATATGGACGTAGAAGTTCTACATGAGGGGTGGTTTGTTTTTGATGGAAGTAAAATAACTCAGAGGTGACATCGACGTAGTTTTTTCGAGAAATTTGTGGATCTGTTACCCTTTTTATACACTGATAGTGCGGGTAAATAGATCATGAGGAAGATGCTCTTTTAGGAAGAAAATTTAGAGGTATGATCATACATGACTTACTACCCAGAAGATGCGATATGGATTCATTTGGAGTGACCAGAGTGTAAGTTCAACGGTACCTAACGGCACATAACTTAATAGTCTGGTAGATTTGGAGGATGTCGTTTAAACATAATACTTCTTTAGGAACTTGTCGTTGACAGGCATCATGAGCAAGTCTCCATTTTGGTTTGCGAGGCGGTAAGCACCATTGGAGAAGACAGCCTCGATGATGAATGGGCCTTCCAACTTTGGCTAAAATTTGCCGACAATTTTGTAAGTCATAACCATCGGCCTTCGAACTGCCAGAACGAGATTGCCCACTTGAAATGTTCTGAGTTTAACCTTCTTGTTGAAGGCTCCAGAGATGCGTACTTGATAAAGCTCGATTCGTTGTTGAGCTAACAGACGCTTCTCATCTAAGGCCTCCAACTCTTGTAGCCGGTGACGATAATTATTATCCGTCGTCAATCGATAGGTGAGGGCGACACGGAGCGAAGGGATTTGAGTCTCCAGTGGGAGAACTGCCTCACTTCCATACACCAGAGAGAATGGTGTGTTCCCGATGGCCGTTCGGACTGTAGTACGGTATGCCCATAAGCATTCGCCAAGCTTTTCATTCCAGTCGCGTTTGTTTGAAGACACGAACTTCTTGAGCAGCTTGATTATAGTTTTGTTGAATGCTTCTGCCAACCCATTCGCCGTCGGATTGTATGGTGTTGAAGCAACATTCTGGATTCGATGTTTGTCACAAAACCGATAGAAGGCGTGGCTTGCGAACTGTAGGCCGTTGTCGTGGATGATCCTTCGGGGTAGTCCAAAGCGATAGATGACGTGATGCTTGAGGAAGCTGATCACATTTGATGTCTTCACCTCTGCAAGCGGGATAGCTTTCGCCTATTTGAAGAAGTAATCTGTAATTGCCAGTATGAAGCGGTGCCCTCTAGATGAAGGTGGGGTGATTGGGCCAATGATATCCATTCCCCACGCCTCAAATGGCCAGGATGCCACCGTCGGGTGTAGGAATTCGGATGGTTGATGTATGAAATCTGCATGGACCTGACAGGCTTTACACTTTCTTGCATAGTCTATCGCATCTTCTACCATCGTAGGCCAGTAATAATCCATGCGGCGAAGGCGATCTTGCAGCTTCGGGCCAGGTTGATGGGCCCCACAAACGCCATCATGAGCTTCGCGTACCACTTCTTTGGCTTCTGTATTTGACAAACACTGAAGCAGTAGTCCATCGTAAGATCGCCGATACAGCATCTTTGTTTCTGTATCGTAGAAGAATCTGAGGGAATGTCTTCTAATAGAGGTGGCTTCTTTCGGGTTCTCCGGTAAGATGCCGTAAACTGCGAAGTCGATAAATGGGAGCCTCCAATCCTGTGTCTCATCAACCATCAGGGCGGAATGACTCTCAACAAATTAGATGTTGTTCTTCGGACAGACCAACTCATGGCCTATTACGTCCACCAAATGATGAGTATATTTTGGGACAGCCAGGGAAACGGCCAGTCCTGCTAAGGCATCGGCTTCAATGTTCTAGAGTCTCGAAACATGTTCTATAAAGAACCCTTTCAGAAACGTAATGATGGCGATCGCTACCTGATGATAGGGGATCATGTCTTCATGACGAACTTTATATGAACCCCGGATCTGATTGATGATTAACTGTGAATCTCCATATGCCTCTAGGTACTCTACCTCCAGTTCTTTTCCAAGTCGGAGGCCGATAACCAAGGCGTTGTACTCGGCCATGTTGTTCGAGCAAGTTCTGTAAGAGAATATGCCCGATTGATCACCAAGCCAGAGGAAGAAATCAGTACCACTCTGACCCCAACGACAATGTTGCCCTTGGGCCCGGTTCTTGAAGCACCGTCGAAGAATATTCGCCAAACGGAATCATAGGAAACCATATTTGAATTGGCGACCTCGTTTGAAATCTCTTCATATATTCTGGTTGACTCCAAACTTGGATGGGCTGCTAAAAAGTCTGCCAGAGCTTGACCTTTAACAGCCTTTTGCGGAACGAAGATCATGTCGTAGGGAGACAATAATATCGCCCAGGTAGCGAGGCGAGAGCTGAGTGCACCCGGCTTGGTCATGAGGACCCTGAGGGGGTTAACTCTTGATATGACATGGATGGTTTATCCTGTAACATGTCGCATCTTCTGGATAGCGAACACCAAAGCAAGACATTCCTTTTCCACGACAGTGTATCTATGCTTAGGCCCAATCATCATTTGGCTGAGGTAATAGATAGCTTGTTCATGCCTCGCATCATTGTTTTGTGCTAGTAGAGTACCGAGGGAATGCTCCATCGCCCGCACATAAAGCAAGAACGACTTTCCAGCAACCGGGGCCACCAGAACTGGAGGATTTGACAGATGTTCTTTGATGTTGTCGAACGCGCATTGGCACTCTTCATCCCATACGAATGAGACGCCCTTCTTCATAAGGTGGGTGAATGGTTGACATCGCCCGAAGAGGTTAGAGATGAACCTCCTGATGTAAGCTAGCCACTCTTGAAGGCCTCAGAGTTTACGAAGATTTTTCGGAAGACCCATCTCCATGATTGCCTTCGTCTTCTCCGGATCTATATGAATTCCCTGGGCAGTAATGATTAAACCCATAAATTTTCCACTAGATACGCCCAAGAAGGTTTTGGTAGGATTTATCTTCAAGTTGTACGCTCGTATCAAGTAGAATACCATCCTCAGATCTTGCTGATGGTCTCCCTTAGAGCGGCTTTTGACAGCAATGTCATCAAGATAACACTCCACGGTCTTACGCAAGTGATATCTGAAGATGACACTCATGGCTCTTTGATATGTGGCGTCGGCATTCTTTAAACCAAAGGGCATGACTGTGTAACAGTACACGCCAATGCGTGTTCGGAATGATGTATGCTTTTCGTCGTCAGAAAATATCTTGATTTGGTTGTATCCTGAGAAACTATTCATGAATGACATGCGCTCAAAGCCACATGTGTTGTCGATCATGATGTCCATGATGGAAATAGAGAACTCATCTTTAGGACATGCTTCATTTAGATTTCGGAAGTCGATGCAAATTCGAATTTTCCTATTCTTTTTTAGGACTGCCACTATGTTGGCGACCCAGTCTGGATGTTGCTCCTCCCGGATGAAGCCGCTGGCTATCAGTTTGTTGACCTCAGCTTCGATAGAATTTATGATGTTCGGGTGGAACGTCTTTGCTGTTGCTTGACCGGCTTTACGTCTGGATGAATGTTGAGTTTATGAAGTGCAACCTCAGGGTTTAGCCCTGGCATGTCTTCATAGCTCTAGGCGAACACGTCAATGTACTCTCGAACGAGTTGCAAAAGCGCCTCCCACTCTTCGTCTGTCAGGCTTTTGCTGATGAAGATTGACTTTGGAGAGGACTTATCGTCGAGGTCAACTTGCATAACCTCATCTTCAGTAGGAGGGTCACGGAGTTTGAAGTGTTTCTCCTACTGTGCATCTAGTTGCTGGACCCAAGGTTCTAACTTAAGAATT
Source organism: Iris pallida (assembly GCA_029216955.1). Taxonomy (NCBI): domain Eukaryota; kingdom Viridiplantae; phylum Streptophyta; class Magnoliopsida; order Asparagales; family Iridaceae; genus Iris; species Iris pallida. The sequence continues at coordinate 3,260,539 of JANAVB010010193.1, read as the reverse complement.
TTGGGTGCGTCTTCGTCTTCTTCGTAGGCATCAGCAAAGGCCATATTGACAGACAGAGCTTGCCTGAATACGTCCCCGATGCTGACATCCGAATCAGAAGTTGGTGATATGGTTGAGTGTGAATGCCAGTCACATTCCTTATCTGAGCTTTCACAGGTTGTTGCAGGTGTAACATAACCTAGCCCACATCTGGTCTTGTTGTAGTAATCCCACGATTTTCCAGCCGGGACTGGCAACTGTAAGGGTAACCGCCGACCAGTACCGTAGTTTAAGCCTGGCGTAGTCTCCAGATCATACCCCTGTTTTTGCATGAGGTACTTAGATCGGGAGCTATAAAGATAAAGAGGCAGTCTTCCGGTGTCGGGTTCGATCTCAACTTCTTCTATCCTGAAGGGCTGTGGATCATTCTTTCGGCTGAAGATGATTGGATGATCCTCTCCCTCGACTATGAAGCAAGCATCTTCCACGGGAGTAAGCTGGTTTGCGGTGTAGACATTTGTCACCTGTGTGTGTAGGTAGGTGCCTATACCGTGTTCTACAGCATATATTGTGCAAAGCTTATTAAGCTCGAGGTAGTTCAAAGATAGCCCTTTATTAATGAAGTAAGGTATCTTTTTCGGTAGAATTACATTATCTGTGGACGAAACATCAGTGTGAGCAGCCACATACTTGGCCAGCTCTAACTCTTTTTCGGCCACCCCCTGTGTTAATGAAGACTGGAAGGATGACCTGGGCAGCTTAATCATCAGGGGTTCCACTGGTGGAGCAGAACGTGGAGTCGTTGGCGCACTAGCGACCCCCAATTCGGTGCTCGGTGCTATGCGGGGAGTTGTTGGCTCGCTAGCGGTCCCCGTCTTAGCACTCGGCTGTCGACTCATTCTGGGAAGATGAATCGTCATCGGCTTGACAGAGGGATTGAGCTCCTCTGTTTGTTGCTGGCCGGCTCTCGGCAGCCTGACAGTCAGTGGCTCCGTCGTGGGTCTTGGCCCTTGGCCAGTCCTTGGCAGTCGGATTGTCATCTGCTCCTTCTGTGCGGTGAGCACCGGGAGACTAGTCGTTTCTCTACGCAGAGTAGCTGTAAGAGGTGCAGTCCTGCCTGGTTTGCGAGGTTGGAGATGGATCCTCAAAGGTTCCTCTGACCCCACAATGGCCTCCGTCTGCTCTTGGACATCCTTCTTGATCAGGTGCCTTTTGGATTTCTCGTACAAGCAAGAATCAGAATAATAGGATTTGACCCCTTTAAAGGGATCCATGTCGGCAAATTCCTTCCTCACGAAGCCGTGCTTGTCGACGTACTTGAAGCACTGGTGCAATATAAAAGACACGATCATATAATCATTTATCTCCGGATGCCCCAGAAGAATATTATAGGAGGTGTCTACGTCGATGACATAGCAGGTTACTTCCGACTGAAGGTCGCCAATTTGGCACTTCAGGCAAATCTTTCCGATGGGATAGCTTCTCCCTGAATTAAAACTGCTAATTGCGGTGCTGGTAGGAGTCAGTCGATGCATAGGGATGCACAGATGGTGAAGCAGGCTCTTTGGAATAATGCTTATCGAAGAGCCGGGATCAATGTGCATCTGATCCACCTTGATGTCGCCGACGTATCCAGTATAATACAGAGGGCTATCGTGTAGGTTGGTCTTAATAAGTATGTCCTACGGAGTAAAGACAATATTGGGCATTGCGCCTGTACAAGCGCTGTCCTGGAGATCCGCTGGCGAGTTCTCCCCTGTAAGATTGGCCGGAGCCAGATATGCGTCGGTATTCAGGAGTGCTTCGCTCAGTGTGACGCGAACATCTTTGGAGAGTCTCAGGAGCTTGTATAATGATAATTTGGCCGATGTGTTGGCCAATTGTGCCAAAATGTTAAAATTGTAGGGCTTCTCCAGCCCGTGAGGAGTGTCTTTCCGGAGCGGCTTGTCAAAGCGGGTCTCCTTTAGCTTGGGCTTATCAGCCGGCGGAGGCTGAGAAGGTCCTGGGGCATCAGCAGTAGCTGGCTGACGTTCTTCAGCCGAGTTGCCCGGCACGGATTGAGTTTGTGCACCAGACCGGGTAACGACAGCTGTCGCTTCCTCGATGTCGGTCGAAATTGTGCGGCAGGATTTGACTTTCCCGCCCTTCTTTTTGTCGATGGAGGGTGGTGCGGACTGAGTCACTTCTGGTACTAGGTCCGAATGGACCCACATGATCTCCCTTCGTGATGTGGTAAGGGGCACTAGACCAGCAGCCTGGTCTCGGAGAGGTGGAAGATTAGCGACCTTCATTTTTGCCTGGGGGACGGGTACTACTCCATCTTGAGTCTTTGTCGGAGGGAAGATGCCGAATTGGACCAACACCATGTTGGCGGCGACCATTACCTCCTCGAAATCAATGGCCAGGGCCTTCGAGTCAATGAGATTCTGGATGTACCGCTTCAATTGGAAGCAGTCTTGTGTAGCATGGTGGACGTAGCGATGGCAGTGACAGTACTTGGGGCTCTCCATCTCTGCAGGTCGAGGTTCACGCCTTTGCGGAGGGATCTGAATTCTGTCTCCTTGTACGAGCATGTCAAAGATTGGCTTGACATGACTATCCTCGAAGGAGTAAGTCATCTGCGGCCATTGCTTTTCTGCCTATTTTGGTTCAGGGTTCGAGGCTGTATCGGCCACCATAGCATGTTTCCCTTGTTGTCTCGGTTGTTGGAGGAGTTACCGCCATTGTTGTTGTTGGCATTAAGGCATTTGCCCTTGTCATCTCCCTCCGAGATGTGTAGTCCCAGTTGGCGAGCTTTCTTTAACTTGTCTTCTGTGCTAGTGGCACTGATGATGAAAGTCTTCCAGTCCTTAAATTGACTTTCGCCCATCCAGAGACTAATTATGGGAAGCAGCCTCTTTTGGCAAATTTCAATTAAGGAAGAGTCCAGGTTACCGGAGGGCAACTTCATCGCAGTTTGGCAAAACCGCTCAATATAGTTCCTTGTCAGCTCCTTCTTGCCTTGAACAACATCCATGAGGGTTCATATTGTCACATCCTGTCCTACCTCATAGAACCTCTCCAAGAACATACGCTTGAAGCCGGCGAAGGAATGGATGCAGTTGTCCGGCAAGTTGCGGTACTAGTCGAATGCGACCCCTTCTAGTGCCCCAATGAACAACCGCATAAGGATAGCGTCGTCATACGACAGATGCAGATGATCTGTTGTAACCTCAAAGTAGGTTATGTATCGGCTTGCAGAGGTCTTTCCATCATATGGATTAATGTTGAATGGCTTGTACCATGGAGGGAAGGGGACATCTCTCCATGCAGCGGGATACGGCTGTCGTATCCTGAGGTCTTGAGAGTTTTTTCGGGCGTCAAACATTGCCCGAAGCTCCTGGACCTCTCTTCTTGCCTCCCTAGCCTCGTTTGCAGCTTTGGGAGCCGTCATTCCGGGTGGATTGTCACCCGGGGTTGGTGCAGTTGTGTTTGAGTCCGTATTGACGGCGGGACCCAAACTTGTTTGGCCAGGCGTCCTTCCTTGGAGAGTCGACAGGGCTGCCTTGATCTCGTCTACTGACTTGACCAGGGTATGAAGTATGGCCTCAAGAGTGTCGAGGCGCTGTCGATCGTTGGGACCGTCCTGGTTATTCTCAATCATAAATACTGTTCTCACACGAGGAACAGTGGAAGGAACTGTGGAGGATGTGCTCTCCGAATCATACCCCCGAATGGAGAAGTCGTCAGGATATATAGGAATATTCTCCTCCGGTTCAGACTCGGAGGAAGTGCTACCTCCTGCATAGGAGGTTGCTTTATTTTGGCACCCCTGGATGTTTCCAGGGGCGTCTGGTTCTGTTGCATCTGTGGGGGGAACTGTCTCCCCTGGTTGATCTTCTTGGAACACCGGATTATCGTGGATGTTCCGGGGAGTGCTATCCCCAGCTTTGGCTAACCCCTGAGGTGCAGTTGACGAATCTCCCAGTGTTGAAGATTTCGTCTTTGAGCGGGTGCCCTGGTAAACTCCTCCTGAGGTGTTTGTGGACAGCCGCCTGGATGCAAGTTTTCTGGTCACGCCGACTGAGATCGTCGGACTGGAAACATTTATCTTCTTCCCCGCCTTACCGGGATCTTTCGAGCAGAATTGCAGGAGGCGACATGAAGCGCCTTGTCTCATGAGCTTTGTTGCAGGACCGGTGCTGGCTGCTGCAGTCGTTGGAAGACGGACTCCCGGTCCTTTTGTACTGCCGCTTTGCTGCAGCAGCAGTTGACAATGACTTGAGTGCAGTGATGTCCATGAAAGGACTCTCTGCACACCAAGCTTTCTTCTCTTTCCTTGCGCTTGTGAAGAATCACATCACGTAAGTCACTCGTTTTGTGGGCCCGGGAGTCCCGAGCATATGAGTGTGTTGGCACCATGTTTGCTCCCTAATTTGGAGACTCTTGGGAACCACTCTGTCCATTTGCCACCGGGGGCTGGACACGGTCGGTTCTGTATAACTTTCCATCAGAGGCTCGCCTAATAGTAAGCGGAGCTCTCTGATGGTCAGAGGTTGGGACAGCTGACTGAGCTCGACGAACCCGTGCTGCCCTAGACTTCTTCCCTCTAGGACCCAATGGCACATAGTAGAAAGAGTCCAAATTGTGCCGCACAGAGTCTGGTACATCCTTATAGGAGCATCTGAGGTCAGGACAGCATGAGAGGCGGTCGAAGACTGAACCTGAGCCGCATGGAGCAGATGGTCTGCTGTTGGGATTGGTGGTCGCATAGGCTGTCTGCATGTGGCTGGCATTTGTGACCGCATGAGCAGTCTGCATGCGGCTGGCATTTGTGGCCGCATGAGCAGTCTGCATGCGGCTGGCATTCGTGTCCGCATAAGGCATACGGCTGGAAGCTGTGGCCGCATGAACCTTCCGTATGCGGTTGGAAGTTGTGGCCGCATGAGCCTCCGCCATGCGGCTGGAAGTTTTGGCCGCATGAGCCTTTTGCATGCGGCTGGCTTTTGTAGCCGCATGAGTCTTCATGCGGCTGGCGCCCTTATGTAGCTTTTACCTGGACCGCATAGAGTCCCTCTTTGCCCCTGCAAGTCCAGCTTCGTAGTATTTTCCTCTGTCAGACTTGGGGACAGCAGAGTCCTCTACGGTCGAAAGTAGGGCCGTATGAGAGTCTTCTCCGCTGTCTTGGGCAGGAGAGAGCATTTCTTCAAGAGCTTGGGGAGGAGCAAATGATTTGGGCCTCCACTCCCTGCGGGCCTTCTTCGTGCGGGCCCGCTTTTGGACCGGGCTAGCGCTCCTGTCGGAGAGCATCTCTTCAAATGCTTGCTGGTCGAAGCGAACAACCAGCATCTGTTGCGTGGAGCCAAGCTTGGTTGCGTTCGAATACGTCACCAACTTCTTAGCAGTGAAGAAGTTAGTCTCCAGCAGAGTCGCCATCGTATTTTCTATTGACTATCTAAGAACAGAACAATTTTATGGGAGGACTGAACTTTGATTCACAATTACAAACTCGCTTGTACAAAGAGAGCATAGGAACAAAAACCTAGGAAAAGCAATCTAAGTACAATTGTTTAGTTTTTGATTCTGGGGGGTGACGGTAGAGGCTCGAGAAAATGATATCAATTCTGCCTTACTCCTCGGACGATCGAACGCGGCCTTGGCTCCGGCGAAGAAGTGCTCTCTTTCTCTGTGTATTGCTCTGTGGAATGCTCTCTGTGTATATCTCCTGCTCTGTGTGCAAAGGAATAATCCCCTGCTATTTATAGGACTTAGTGATGAGTGGGGTGTGCAGTAACTGCACCTTAAAAAGTGGGCGGTTGGGGATTGGTTAAGATTAACCAGGATCTGTTTGTTGGAAATCAATATGGACTGTTGCGTTGGTTGTAATAAATCTGTATTATTATGATTGGTTGGTTGCAATAAATCCGCGTGGATAAGTCTTAGTCAATCTTCTGCCACGTGTCCGAACTGCCATTGTGCTGTGAGCTACATGAACGGGGCGTCATGGCAGAGCCGCATGAGTATGGTTTGGTAATTCAGCCGCATGAGGATGGCCTCACAACCAAGCCGCATGAGGATGGCCTCACAACTGAGCGCATGAGGATGGCCTCACAACCGAGCCGCATAAGGATGGCCTCACAACTAAGCCGCATGAGGGTGGCCCTATAACCGAGCCGCATGAGGGTGGCCTCACAACCGAGCCATATAAGGGTGGCCCCCCAACTGAACCGCATAAGGGTGCCCCCTACAACCGAGCCGCATAAGGGTGGCCCCCCAACTGAACCGCATAAGGGTGCCCCCCACAACCGGGCCGCATAAGGGTGGCCGCACAACTGAGCCGCATGAGGGTGTCCCCCACAACCGAACCGCATGAGGGTCACATAGGTGGTCCGCATAGAGAACTTCTTTGGATTTTGTGAATTGTGCCGGCTATCTCAGAAATTTTCTCGTCTTTTGATGAGCCTGACGCGTCTCTTCATTAGGTCAGAGCCGTCAGAACTGTCACTTTGTGTCAGAGCTTTTAATGGCTTGTTGCTGTCATTATGGCCAGCTGTATTGGCCTTCATCGAGTCGCATAAGGCTACGTGGCTCTTCCTGAGCCACACGAAAATTCTTGAGCCGCATGCGGCTCTCTGGGACTTTCCTAGCCACATAAGTCTCTTTAAGCTTTTGGGCCACATGCTGAATCTGGGCCGTATATGAATTACTATTCTTTTTCATGCTTCTACATTTACCCCCACGGACATGGATAGTTTGAGGATGCTTGCCCTTGTCTTCAGATTTAGGTGTTTTCAACCCCAGTAGTTCCAGATTAGGAACGTCATTTTTAGCAGCATCAGCAGCCCCAATGAAAGCGGGCCATGTATCTTACTTATGTATATCCTGACAAAACTTTACCGTAGGAAGGAAGTTATGTCGACAAGTATCCATAAGTTCTGAGTCTGGTATGCCGAAGGGCATCTTCAGTGCTATCCGCCTGAAGCATTCGATGAAGGCAATGACAGACTCAGTCCTCCTTTGCTTGGTCTCAATGAGGGTGGACATGCTAACATGCATGCCACTTTCGTAAAACCTGTTGAGGAACAACCTCTCCAAGTCTTTAAACGAATTGATACAACTGTCAGGAAGACTACAGAACCATTCGAAAGCTACCCCCTGCAAGGTGCTAATAAACAGCTTTGACAAGAATGGATCATCCCTGGGTAAGTGTAGAGTCTGCGTGTTGAAGTATGTCATGTGTTGACGAGGAGAAGTTAACCCGTCGAATGAATTTAGCTTCAACAGCTTATAGTTAGGAGGGCAAGTAGCATTCTCCCACTCAGTGGGATAAGGTTGAGATTCCCCATCTTCTGAAGCTCATCTTTGTGTGAGATGGTATCGAGACAGGCAACCAGGGAATCAATTGCATCCTGTTGATTAAGCAGGTATTAGGAAACGGCTGCTGAACGATTGTCAGGCGTCGTTGGCGAAGGACCACCACCAGCATTTGCAAGATTCAGGGGAGGCGCAACGAAATGATACTCCATTTGTATTGAAGGAGGGTTGTTGCTATGAGCCGGACTAGCGTGAGCCAAGACGTTTTGTTGGGGTGGAGGAACGATTTGTAGGAACGAAATCGTAAAGCAGAATACTCTAGAGGGGGGTGAATAGAGTAGACAGCAGAATATTGCTAATTAAAAACTTATTAGCAGTTAGATCACAGAAATAATAATAGTCACAAAGTAAGTAACTGTAATGAAAAGAGTGATCATAAGGCAAACGTAAACCTAGAGATTTATACTGGTTTCCCTCTTGTGAGGACTAGTCCAGTCGGAAGAACTCTACCTTCCAGTTGAATCCACTATTAGAAAATCTCATAAGTTTTTATACGAAGTCCTTGCAACTTCTACAGACGCGAGCTTTGATACGAAGAACTCGACCAACTTCAGTTTTGAAGAGCCTTTCTTCAATCAAGCCTCTGATTATAATTTCTCTGAAATCTTCTAGACCGCACCGTACCGGCAAATTGACTAGAGTATTGTAACTGGCTTGGGATTTGAAAATGGAAGCTTTTTAGAACTCTTTGGAAGAAACATAAGCTTTAGAAGAGAAGAGATGAAAGTGAATTGATGTTTTTAAAAGATCAAAATCATTCTCTATTTATAGTTTTTCCAAAGGCAGAACTCTGACAGAATTCAGGCAAAATTCGGACAGAACTCTTTGTAACCAACCGCAACTGAAGGGAGACCAAGTTCAAAATCAAACGTTCACATAACGTTCACCATGGCCGAACTCTGGCCGAGTTCTGTCAGGGTTTGGTCAGGTTGATTTTGTGAAAAATTGTTTTGGTTTTTTGAAAATCCTTCAGAAGCTTTTTGTAAAAGAGATGTTTTTCAAAAACATAGGTCATTTTAAAAAGATAGGTCAATTTTGAAAAACGATTTCGGATAGCAAATTTACTAGTACGACTTGGTGTACAATGTATTCCTAGACTCAATAAAAATAGAAATTACATTGCGTAAGGAAATACAGTCTTGAGTGGCAAACAGATCTTCGGTCTTGAACTAAGTCTTGAACTGAATAGATATCCAATCTTTGATCAGTGTCCAAAATGTCGTTAGTAAACATCTGAATTGATTCGTATATCGAGACAGAGTTTGATCAATTATTAAAATCAGGTTTGACCATGACCAATGGGCCAACAATCTCTTCTATTTTGATAATTGACAAACCTTGACCGATATAACATATTTGGTCGATATCAATTCAAAATAGTACTGAAAAAAAAATTCATAACCTGTATTCATGAAGATGTTAGATCTTATTTCTCTTCCATTGTCACTTAGAAAAATAATTGCAAAAGAGAAAGCTCCCCCGCAATAATTGCATAAGGAACAATCAGTGAAGAAACACAAAAAAATAAGAATAAATTCATTCAACACAGGCATGGTATAAACAACACAGACAAAAATAAGAGAAACATATATGGTATAAACAACACAGGCATGGTATTTGTCACAGGCAGTTTATATGGAAGCATTAAAGAAAGATAATGCTATAATAAAACTGAATAAAATAAACTAAACTGAGTTATATGGTAAACTAAAGCAGAAAAACATGTCTATGTCTATCAAATGTTACAAATCATATCCAAATAAAAAGAGTACTGATACTATCTTGGAATGTCGGAGCATTTCCAAGTAAACATAAGACAAAGTCATCAGCCTCAAAAAGTAACAACTCAAAAATCATCCTCATCCTCATCATCATCGGCTGTAGTGCCAGCATGTCCAGATGGACCAGCTCCAGAAGTTCCAGCTCCAGAAGTATGTAGAGTAGCACCAAAAGTATGATACCAATCGTATATGTTTCCTGGCTGGAACAGAGAGTGGACCACCACATCATCAATACGGTAGCCAGATACAGAAGGGTCTCTAGGAAGAGATCTAGCAGAGTGACCCATCTGTGCAAATCTAAGATCGACAAAGGAGTTGGCAATAGCCTGGAACTGAGTCACATCACGGAACTCATGTTCCCTGGAAGTGTCAACAAAGAATGTCTGCAGATCTGATAAGTGCTGATGGATACACTCAAAGGTCACAGGGTAAGACTGAGGAGGACCAGGTGCAGTAGGAGCAGGTACAAGAGGTAGAGGAGCAGGGGCAATGCTATGACAAGAAAGCTTGAGGAACTTGGGCTTAGGGTCCAGAGTACAAGTGCATAAGTCAATATCAAATCGCTAAAAGACGTGTGGGATAATCATCGCATAAGAGAGGTTACGATCTACCGCGATATCTACCCATATCTGAATGATAGTCTTAGGGGCAGAAAAAGGAATCCCCTTAAGAATGTGATATAAAGCAGAAAGTTCTAGGGCAGTGACATCATCTTTGGAAGTAGAGTGGAATAGATGATACGATGTAATTCGTAGTTAAACAAGTTCAAGTTATTGGCCTTAAACTTTCCAGGACGAGTACGTGCGGGCGCACAAAGCTCATTCTTGAAACTAACGACAGTCGTGCCCTCGGGGAAATTGAAGTTAATGATGTCATCGAGCGGGGCACCTTCGTTTGGAAGTCCAAGGATTTCTGCTAGAGATTCATGATTGAACTCGATATCTATTCCGCTGACACGAGTTCTTGCGGTAAAAGTGTCTAACACAAAGTTACAGTAAAACAATCTAATGGCATTAGTGGCGATAGGAAATTGTAAAGTAGCAAAGTGATGTAACCCTAATGCCTTAAAGTAAGGATGGTGGTCAGAAAATATAGTCCACTTGATCGGAGATCCGGTACATATCGTACGCATAATAAAATCGGCACACCAAAGTAATGCTTGGTCGGGAGTTTTGAAATAAAACTCGTCCGATGCACCATCATCCGATTGGACCGAGGAAAAGAGAGAATCCGTGTGCGGATCAGAAGACGATGCCTCTTCACTGGCATGGGTCTTCTTCCTCTTGAAAAGATTGAATCCCTTAGGCATTCTATCCCAAAAACTAGGAACCCTAAAAATTTGAAAGTGGAGGTAAGAAGGAATTATACCTTCTGAGAATCAAGTATGCTGTAGAGGACGTGATTCTCCGTATGAATCCAAATTTTGGATGAAGATCTCCACGTAGAATGGAAGAAAGAAGGTGGAGAAGAACTAGAGTTTTCGGGCGACTAATGCTGCTGTGATGTGGTTTTGGAAGAGATGAAGAAAATGGGGGCCTCGCGTTCTAACTGAAATATATATACACCTAGCCGAACTCTGGCCGAATTCGGACCGAACTCGAGCCGAATTCGCCAAAGGTTCTCCTGGCTATATAAAAAAAATTTGTGGGCCATATCTTTTTTATTAATTTATTTCAAATATTTAATTAAAAGTTTAGTAATTTTAAATTTTAAATAATATAATTAATATTAATTTTATAAATTAATATTCTTTACTCAACATCTATTTCAGATTAGCTGTAGGAGTACTGTCCCAGCTAACGGAGGTTCACCGGAGAACTCTTAAATACCGCTTCGCTTCGACCGTAGCCATGGTGACAGACAGACTCTTTTTAAGCTTGTCTCAAAAACAGTTATTGAGTATTGAATAAATTAATTAATAAAACAATATTAATTAATATTATTGATATCTAAAATTCCTAATTCTCGACGTAAATAATTAAAACGATCTTCCGCTAGAGATTTTGTGAGTATGTCAGCCAATTGATTCTGTGTGTCTATGTATACAAGGTCTATATCTCCATTTTGTTGATGATCTCCAAGAAAGTGATGTCGAATCTCGATATGCTTAGTACGAGAGTGACATATTGGATTCTTAGTCAAATTAATAGAACTAGTGTTATCACAGAAAATGGGTATGTGTGTAAAATGCAATCTATAGTCTTCTAAAGTTTGTTTTATCCACAAAATTTGTGCACAACAACATCCTGCGACGATATACTCAGCCTCGGTTGTTGATAATGCGACAAAATTTTGCTTTTTGCTAAACCAAGAGACTAGTGCTTTTCCTAGGAAATGACATGTACCGTTGGTACTTTTTTCTTTCTACTTTGTATCTGGCAAAATCAGCATTAGAATAACAAGTTAGGTCAAATGACGTGATTTTGGGATACCATAAGCCGACAGAAGAAGTTCCTTTAGGGTATTGGAAGATACGCTTAACTACACACAGATGTGATTCCTTAGGATTGGCTTGTAAACGTGCACACAAGCAAATACTAAACATAATGTCTGGTCGACTAGCAGTTAAATACAGTAAGCTACCGATCATACCTCGATACTTATGTATGTCGACAGGTTTGCCTTGTTCATCAATATCAAGCTTGGTTGAAGTTGCCATTGGAGTGCTAAGTGGTTTGACTGCTTCCAGGTCGAACTTCTTTAATAGATCCTTTGTGTACTTTGCTTGATTTATGAACGTCCCATTGTTGGTTTGTTTGATTTGCAGTCCGAGAAAGAATTTTAGCTCTTCCATCATGCTCATCTTAAACTCATTCTGCATACACTTTGAAAATTTTTGACAAAGAGATTCATCAGTAGATCCAAAAATAATATCATCTACATAGACTTGAATCAAAAGAATATTGTCTTTCAAAGATTTTATAAACAATGTAGTGTCAATCTTTCCCTTTAAAAACCGTTGTCAAGTAGAAAAGAGCTTAGACGATTGTACCAAGAACGAAGAGCTTGTTTTAAACCGTATAAGGCTATCTTCAACTTGAAAACATAATCAGGATTTTTGAAATCAGTAAAACCGGGAGGTTGAGTGTAACACCCAGTTTCTGGAATGAGGGTAATTTTGAAATTTTGTAATTATAATAATTATTTATTGATATTATTTCATATTATGATTTTTGGTGATTTTTTTAATCATTTTTAAACTATTTAAAAAATAGTTTAAGTCATGGCTTGTGATTTTGATACTTTGCTAGTGTAACCTGAGGGACTGCCTGACGTAGAGCTTGATCACGTCATTAGGATGATTTATTTATTTTACTTTTGAGCATGAGAGTATTTTGGTCATTTGGCCCCTTTGAATTATTTTAGGATTTATTGCATTGGTGATTGTTAATTTGACTTTTTGCTAGCTGTGACTTAAACAGACTGTCCTAGACCTTGACCTTGACCTTGGTGACTTAGCTAACATGGTATGGACCCTAATCTAACTCAAGTTGGTCTTGGTTGACTTAAGTTGGCTAAGTTTCATGAAGAGAATATGAGGATTTTTGTATTGGACCAAAGGCTAAGGACTTGAGCTAGTTAGCTAGCCCTAACCCTAATTTTCACTTTATGTCCAGCCACTAGGGCTCCTCCTTCCCTATAAATAATCTCTTCATTAGTTCTTGCCTCTTTTATGTCATTTCAACACATAGAAAAAAAAGGTTTGTCCATTCTTTCCCAACCCAAAGATTATTCATTTTAAATCATTTTCCACTCTAGTTTCTTGCAATAGAGCCTAATACTCTTATATTTTCTGATTGTGGAATTTAATCTCAGCTTTGGGACAATTTGGGAGCATTTGGCTAGCAAGGAAGAATCCCCCATTTGAAGCTTTTCTAAGCTTTTTGCACATATAGGTAAAACCCTTTAAATTGATTTAAATTTTGTTTCTCTTTACATTTAGGGCTAGATCTAGGAGTCCCCTAAGTGTCCCCGAAATTTGGGTAGATTTCGTGTCCGTTTGGTGTCCGTATCGGACACGTGTCTTAGTGTATACCTAAGTGTTTGATGAATTGCCACTTAGAAACCAAAACTATTTTCTTCCAAAACAAATTACATTTTTGGGTAGACCTAGACTTGTAGGTCACAACCCTAGTTGACTGAGCACAAAACTGTATCGTGTCCATGTCCAAATTGGACACGAACACGCTGTGCACACCCACGCACACTGTCCTGCTCACTGACACCTTGTGTGCACTGTAAACGACACGTGGACACGTGCCACTTGACACGGACCTAGGGGCAATGTCTGACAAGATACCCCTAAAGTCTTGTGTCGATTCGTGTCGTGTCGAGTGAGAAAACTCACTTGCACTGGTCGAGCACGGCCTGTGCATGAGTGCACAGACCTCACTGACACGGCTTTAAAACATGGACATGACACGTCTTGGACTTCGTGCAGGCACCTAGAATTCTAGCCCTAGTCCCCCTCTACCTCTAGACACGATCACGATGTGTCACGTGTCGTGTGTCACACAGACGAGTCTGTGACACGCCTGTACGAGGCTCCGCATCGTGCCTGTGTTCTCCCATGCTACTCGGGCACCTTGTAGGACATGATACGGACTCTTTTGACACCAGTTTTGGTGGACACGAGGGGGCATACACTAAATGCATGCCCCCAAAGTTTGGGTCGAATTGGTTTGGTATTCTAGAAGTTATCGAGCTCGCACCGACTTTGTACAGACACCCACACACGCAGAAAACCCTCACTGATACGCGACACAAACCCGGATACGACACGACCCTGGCTCAATGCAGGCACCCTAGGACCTAGACCTATGACCCCTCTAGTACTGTACACGTGCACATGGTGTCTCATGCACTGTGTCGAGTCCATTTCGACTAAACACGCGTGCACGAGGCTGTGCCTATGCGCGTTTCAGTCACACATGGACACTTGGGTTTCGACACTGTTGGGACACAATTTAAATCCTTGTGGACACATGGACACGTATGAGTGTCACACACATGACCCCCCCTGACATATGTGTTGGTTGATAATTGCATGAGTTTAGGTTGAGTTTTGAAGTAATTAATTTATGTATCAGTCATCATTCTAGTATTTAAACTGACAGTAGATAGGAAACTGGGTTTTCTAAGAATTCCAAATGCAGTGCATGTTCATAGCATGTTGCAAATGTGTTATGTTGTGTTGACTGGAATTTAGATTAAATGTTAGGAAATCTAGGATGTATTAAAATGGGATTTACAGGTTGTGGTGTGTACAGTGAGTTTTTAGAGTGAAAAACTGAGAAATCCCAATGTATGCAAACCTGAGAATATGTAGGTAAACCTGAGATGCAAAACTGAGATTAAATGGAATGTTGAACAGTATTGTATGTTTCTGAGATTAACATTAACTGTGAACTGAAATCGAGTTCAGGTTTGGTTCAGTTGAATATGGGTTAGATTTTGTTGAGTTCAGTCATTTTTCCAGATTTATTAATGTATGTTGGCAATACATTATTGTAAACTAAAACATAGGTATACATGTATGTATTGTGGTTTGTGAGTTATGCCTATATGTGAGGCTATGGGAAGTATAGGCATATATGGTATGTATGTGTATGTTAGGTTGATTAGCTTGATGTAGGTTCATATATATGGATAGGTATTGAGGGTTCCTATATCTGTATATGTGTGTGTGAGTGTCATAACTTTTAGATTATATCTGTATATTGAGGTGGTGAGGTAGATATCGGTAGATTATATATGTGAGTGTATATATATTTGTTAATTGTTATTCTATAATAGGTTTTGGTTTAAGACTTGAAATAGGAATTCATGAATCTAGCTTGATATAGGGTTTGACTAGATAGTTAACCCTAGATGAGCCCTCAACCTAGATATATGTATGCATTGTTGAGTTTACCCCCTTTAAGTGTATACCTATTTATATGAGTTATATATATATATATATATATATATATATATATATATATATATATATATATATATATATATATATATATATATATATATTGGTTTAAGACTTGAAATAGGAATTCATGAATCTAGCTTGATATAGGGTTTGACTAGATAGTTAACCCTAGATGAGCCCTCAACCTAGATATATGTATGCATTGTTGAGTTTACCCCCTTTAAGTGTATACCTATTTATATGAGTTATATATATATATAAATATATATATATAAATATATATATATATATATATATATATATATATATATATATATATATATTATATAATATATATTGTATATATATAATATATATATATTATATATATAATATATATTATATATATATATATATATATATATATATATATATATATATATATATATAAAATATATATATATATATATATATATATATATATATATATATTATATATATACAATATATTTTATATATATATATATATATATATATATATATATATATATATATATATATATATATATATATATATATATATATATATATAATGATTTGATTTAGGGTTAACCTAATCTAGATAGACTTGACCTTGACTAGAGTTGACCCAAATGTCTAGAGTTTGACCAAAACCCTAGATGTTGACTTGGTTGACTGAAGGTTGACCAAGGTTGACTCTTTAACCTAGATTGGACTAATTGACCTAATTTGACTAGAATGTTGACCAAAAGTCAATATTAAGTCTATATATGACCAATTGACCTAAGTTGACTAGAGTCTGACATAGTTGACTAAGATTGACCTAGTTGACCCAGTTGACTTTGACCCAAAGTTAACCAAGTTTGACTTTGACCTAGATTGGCTTATAAATTATGTAGATTGCATCGTAAACATCATTTACCTTATTTAAACTTATTATAACCTGTATTTCTCTGTTTAGGACATTGTGACTCTGGTGCAGACATCTGATATTATACTACTCTTTTCAGAGTAGCAGACGAGTACATTCTCTGATAGTTCTTCCATATTTGTCGTTTACTATATTTCAGTTGTAGCTAGTTCTATCTGATTCTCTGTTTCAAACACGATTTGATATTGCTGGATCCATTACATACGACACTCACTTAGTTATGTCTGGCCTCTATTACTGGAACTACCTACTGGAACCACCTACTGGAACCACCCTGGAATCAAATACTGGAACCATTCGTGTACTGGCTGGACTTATACCTATTTTGTGTCGGATTATGGATTCACTTGTACTTGCTGGGCGGGGAAATATTAGAATAGGCATGTGAACATACCCAAATACTGGAACCACTCCCTTGGAATTATACTGGAACGATAGCCATCCCACACTTGACCGAGTGTGCGGTGTGCCGTATTACCTACAGTCGTTCATATGTCGATCCCGATATTTTAAAATACACTGTTAGAGTATAGGCTGGACTCATCCTGGAACCTTTGATCACCGACTGGACTCACCTTATACCGGACTCATCTTGTACTGGAACCACCTGGTATCAGATTCATGTTGTCTGGATTTACTTGGGTTTTGCACTTGTTTACATTTATATTCTGGACTTATATCATGTTGCTCTAGTTCAGCTAGTTTCTATTTACAGTGGTTATTGCTATGATTTTTCTCTTGTTTTACTTACCTTACTTTCCTTGTATCTTAACTGTTTCTCTATACCATCACCTGTAAACAAACTACCATGTTCATCAATAAAACTGTCTATAACTGCTTTATAGTTCTCTGTCATTTACTTGGGATTTCCTGATGAGTTGTACTCGTTCCTGTCCTGACTGGACCTGTTGAAAATTTTACAGATGATTGCCCTGAGGACACGTGCCCTACATATTATGGATCAGAAGATGGCTTAGCTACCTATGGTCCCGACACTCAGGAGTGATCGGAAGTTTAGCTAGTTGTCCTGTTTTAGCTTTCATGTTTTAGAACTGGAGTTGTATATAAGTTGAGATTTGTAGTTGAGATTGTTTGAGATTATATTATTAGTTGTTGGTTTTATTTCTGTTATTAGTCTTAGTTTTAATCTTCTGTGCTATCATATCGTTCTTAGACTGTAATTGAGATTCATTATATCTATACTTGTCCTCCGTTCGGAGTTGAGATTTGACAAGTACATTATATAATTGCGTGAGTTGTTGATTAGATAGTAACCTAGGACAGCGTTCTACCGCCGACACTGCGGCATAGGCTGGGCGTTGTTACGCACTCATACCCTCACAGTGGGTGCGGGTCGTGATATTGAGCTACATAAACTTCTTCTTTTATAAAACCATTCAAAAATGTGCTTTTGACATCCATTTGAAATAACTTAAAATTATGAAAACATGCAAATACATATAACATGCGAATGGATTCTAATCTCACAACTTGGGCATAAGTCTCATCATAGTCGATACCTTCTTCTTGATTGTATCCTTGAGCTACGAGTCGAGCCTTATTACGAGTCACTAAACCATTCTCGTTCAGTTTGTTTCGGAATACCCAACGGGTGCCAATGACCGGATGATCAATGGTCTTGGGAACAAGTTCCCAAACTTGATTCCGTTCGAATTGGTTTAATTCCTCTTGCATAGCATCTAACCAAAAATTATCACTACATGCTTCTTCAATATTTTTGGGTTCAAGCTGTAAAATAAAAGCAACACAAGAAGCTATATCTTTACTAGAGAAACGAGTACTTACACCCTTGGTAATCTCACTAATTACCAAGTCCTTTGGATGATCTGCCAAGAATCTCATCTCTTTTGGCGTATCCTCAGGATTGCTGGTTCCGGCTTCTTTGCTTACATCTTTGTGTGAAGGTTTTGCAGTAGCTGTACTTGGTGTAATCACATCTTCATTGTCGTCATCGTCTAAGTGTTGATTTAGCTCATCAAACTTGACATTAATTGATTTTTCGATGATCATGGTTCTTTTGTTGAAGACTCTGTACCCTTTGCTTTTTGCTGCATAACCTAAAAATATACTTTCATCGGCCTTTTCATCAAATTTACTCAGATTGTCTTTAGTATTAAGAATAAAGCATTTACAACCAAAAATCTTGAAATATGAAACAGTGGGTGTTCTATCAAACCATAATTCGTAGGGAGTCTTCTTTGATATAGGTCGAGTTAGAACTCTATGAAGAATATAGCACGCTGTATTGACAGCTTCAGCCTAAAAGTATCTGGGTAGACTAAACTAGTTCAACATTACTCAAGCCATTTCAGATAGAGTCCTGTTCTTACGTTCCACAACTCCATTTTGTTGTGAAGTCCTAGGACAGGAAAATTCATGCAAATAACCATGTGTGTCACAGAATTGCTTGAACTCTGCATTCTCAAATTTGCCGCCATAATCACTACGAATGCGAGTAATCATAAAACCTTTTTTATTCTGTACTTTCTTGCAAAAGGTGATGAATTCTGACAATGCATCATTCTTGCGTACAAGAAAATATACCCATGTATATCTAGAAAAATCATCTACAATGATAAATGCATATAGCTTACCACCTAGACTAGCAATTCTACTTGGTCCAAATAAGTCCATATTCAACAATTGTAGAGGCCTAGTGGTACTTACAGCGTTCTTGGATTTAAAGGCGGATCGGGTAGCTTTGTTCTTTTCACATTCGCTACATACTATATCTTTCTTGAAAGATATGTCCGGTAAGCCGTGTACCAACTTCTTTGTAGATAGTTTGAAATTGTATCCATGTTTGCATGACCGAGTCTCATATGCCATAGTTGACTCTCAATGCTTTTGGCCATCAAACATCTACCTGCTTTGTTAGCATCTTTTAACAAATAGAAAACATATATGTTGTCTTCCCTGATACCTTCAAAGATAGTACTACCAGTTGTTTGCAAAAACAAAATTTGTTTATTCCAAACTTGTAAAAGAGTAATTTAATTCTGGGAAAGTACAACTTTAGGAATCTGATCAGAAGACGATCACTTTATCCCTTGGACTATGTGAACTTGAAGACTGTAGACTCTGGAGAATGTAGCAGCAATTTTGTAAGAGTTCTTGATCTCCGTCTTTGTATGTATATGTTCATTTCACAATGATTGGAAACACTTTTTATAGAGTTCAGGAAATAACTGTTTTAGCAGTTATTCTGATATGCGTAAAGCTGGGTTGCGCCATATTGGGTTGCGCTAACCTCCTGTTGTGCCAACTTTCATTCAGTTGTCAATCGTGTACTAACTGTATTTAGACGCATGGCATCATATGATTGAGATGTGCGTGGTCGTGTACAGGATAGTAGACATGTCTTAAGAGATTAGTGGCATGTGTGCCACGTTATCCTGCTTTAGAATGTAAGTTGTCTCAACTTTATCTGGTTGCGCGAGCTTCAGTCAACAAGTCAAACTGCGCTTGATTTGAGCCGCGCCTACACACGTGGCAGCTTCTGAGAAAAAGTCGTTCAGGTTGCGTCCAGGCGTAACTAAGGATTTTGTTTAGATTGCGCCTGGGCGCAACTCACGAAGCGTACAGGACAGCTGTCTACCAACTTCTCTTGAGCGACACAATTTACGGGATTCGAAGAGAATTTCCTCGTTCACTGTTGTGTCAGTCATCAGTGTTGTCAGGTAATTATGACCATTAAGTGTCAGATGCTACGTGGGTTTTGGCACAAAAAGACTGGGCAGAGTCTGATATATGACACAACCTGATCAGCGGCGCAGTCTGTTCTCTAAGCTTCATATCAGTGGCACAACTTGATTTTTGGGGCACAATTTGATCACTGATTTGTATATTCAAGGCGCAACTTGATTTTTAGGCTCTACAAGACCCCCTTCAAAGTTTTTAAAACTTAAAAATATTATAAAGTTTTGGAATACTTTGAATTTAGAAATTTTTTGACTAAGTCAAGTTGCGTCGGTCAATGCTCGGTCATCATGATTAAATACCTTTCTCGAAAATACTCAATCCTCTCTTCGTCTTTCGAAGTTTCATTGATTACTTTTAGTTTCCTATGAGGAATACGAAGAGTCAACTTGTTGATATATATGTAGTAGTTGTTCTCTGTGCTTTGTTCTTCACTTTTGTTCTTTAATGGCCCCCAAGAAGAAAGAGATGGAGACCAATGCTGACACCACAATCAAGTCTCCTGAAGCAGGACATGATGTTGAGCCTACAACTTTTTGTTAGAGGTTGACCCAACTTTGAGGGCAATAAACTTTTTGAACTATTTCGGTTTAACCCCGTCAGTCTTCAATCGCTCGAGTGGTGTATCATCCTCTGAGGAGCACGTCAATTCAGAAGGATTTATTAACCTGATACGTCGCTCGGGGATCCGCACCATGCAAGAATTGGATGCCGCCCTTCGTTAGACTGATGAAGGCAAGGACAAAAAATAATGTTCTAGGTAGAACAACTTTTTATTTTTATGTCCTTGACCACCCGTCTTTATACAATGAAACCTAAAATTTCTGATTTTGTGTGGCTGTGATTTCGAATGGTGCTCATGGACATATTCTTTTAGCTAATTCTTCGTTTTACTGTTTCTTCTGAAGAACACGTGGCAGTTATTACACGGTTTTAGATACCTATTTTTAGTTCTTTCCCAAAATAGGATCCTAGAACGACGCACCCACCTCATCTTTAACCTCTTTAAAAAGAACATACAGAAATGAAAGAATCATTCATACTCTCTCAAAACAAATGTCTTCCCACAAGGTTTCACTTGCGCCACTTCATTCTGATATTATTTGCTTGCATGTCGTGTCTTCAAAAATTGTTAAGTCTCGACGAAGAATCAATAGTATGAATATTCTTCTTTCGTACCACTTCTGAAGACAGGTATTGATCTGCATGTTGTATACACTGTTGATATGCGCTAACTATTTCTAAGAATAGGCGCACACTGTGGTCCAGTGTTTAGCTCTGATCAGAGGTATGTATTACTGATATACACTTGTTTGATCAGTGATTAGTGCTGATATGCGCCCATTTACAGGCATATTGCTGATGTACGCCTGTTTGTAGGCGCATTACTGATGTGCGCCTGTTTATAGGCGCAATGCTGATGTGCACCTGTTTATAGGCGCAATGCTGATGTGCGCCAGTTTGTAGGCACAATGCTGATGTGCGCCTATTTGTAGGCGCATATTGCTGATAGATTCTGCTAACTTCTCATGTTTTATTGATATTTGCAGAGACTTGGTTAGTGAGCTTCTTCAGAACTGGCATTGATGATTTGGATGTTGCAGAAAGCATTCTTCTCACACTCACATCAGACAGCTCATGTGGTTCTGACACTCAAATCAGACAGCTTAGGACTCTTCATGTTAAGAAGGGTCTTCCTCAGATGGTAGGAAGAGCCTATACACATGAGAGTTGGATGGTGGAGAGACAGAATTAGGAATCGTATCACAAGGGTGATCTCGTTCCTATTTTCCCTGGCGGGCCGTCTCTTTCCACCAGTTGTATTGACAGCAGCTCATCTTTGGGCTGCTGTACTCTGTGGTTCTCCTCTCATATTTCTGAAAGAGAAGACCAGAGTTGATTGCATTGTCCGGCTCGTTGCTTCAGGTCGAGACGACAAGGAATTGCCACCAACAAATAAGAAGATCCAAAGATGTAATAGACCTTCATTATCGATGGGAAGATCCAAAGATGTAATAGACCTTCATTAGAATAAAAATCCAAGATGTAATAGATTTTCATAAAGATGTATCTATGCTTTTAAAGAAGGAATAAAGAAATAATTGTCTCATTATTCTCTTTTTTTTTATATAATTTGATTTTGCTATGCTGTTATAGATAACAGAATCCATAGAGGATTATGAATGTGGCGAGTTATTTTGACGTGAATATTTGGAATTCAAGTTCGTAAGAGACATGACCTCTCACTATGATGAATGAATGGGTGATCATTCACTTCAATTTTCGAGGAAGAAATATTGAATGAATGAATGGTCGTTTAAACTTTCGAAGAAGAAAGCAAATGAATCAAGCACGTCGGTTTCGAAGAAGGAAAGATGAAGTGTCGGTTATGAATGAACTGTTAGAAATAAACGAACAGTTGTGCCTCTTTCCAGAAGTCGCATCAGTTCTCAAGGCTGATTACTTAGTTGTTCTGCCTATAAATAGAACAAAACTTTTGTAAATATTGTCAATCTCTTTTCTTCCTATGCAAGAAAAAATATCTTCCAAAGATTTAATTGCTCCGAAGACTGAAGAAGAGACCAAGACTTCCCTTGCTGAGCCTCCAGTGCCTTCTCAAAAAAAAGGGGTAAAGGTTCAACTGTTCCTCCTGCACCAGGACAGGATTTGATCTCCAAGTTGGTGGAGCCTGGGAAAACTGCCGAAGAAGAAGCATTGAGGATGGCTGCTTGCGAGTTTTTCGTGAGTTCCGGCAATGAAATGTTTGAACGGTTGGCGAACTTTATATTTAATCAGGAAGGGTCAGGGCCTCCTCCCCGTCCTTAATATTATGTAATTCCATTCTGCTTTTGAATAAAAAAATAAACTTGTATTTACATCATGTCTCTAAAAATAAAGTGCATTTTGTCTTTATACATAATATTTCTTGAGAAATTTGCCATTGATGGGCATCATAGCAACTCTGACGTCCATATCTGTTAATTGATAGGCTCCATTAGAGAAGACTTTATTTATCACATATGGTCCTTCCTATTTTGCCCCGAACTTACCTTTCTTCATATGTATCAAAGTCATAGGACGTCTGACTGTAAGAACCAACTCGTCTTCTTGAAATGTTCGCACTCTGACTTTATGATTGAAAGCTTTTAAAATCTGGGCCTGATAAAGTTCGATATGTTGTTGAGCTAATAACCTTTTTTCGTCGAGCGCCTCCAATTCCTGAAGCCGAAGATGATCATTATTATCTGTAGTAAGCTCATTAGCAATGGCGATTCTCAATGATGGAATTTGAATTTCCAAAGGTAGCACAGCTTCACATCCATATACCAGAGAAAAAGGTGTGCAACCTGTGGGGTTACGGACAGTAGTACGATATGCCCATAGACATCCTCCGAGTTTATCACTCCAATTACGTTTGTTAATAGAGACTAACTTTTTAAGGAGTTTGATAATGGTCTTGTTGAATGCTTCAGCCAACCCGTTAGCCGTAGGATTATAGGCTGTAGAGCCGACATTATTGATTCTGTTATCATCACAGAACCTATTAAACTTATGGCTGATGAATTACGGCCCATTATCATGAATGATTCGGCAAGGGACACCAAATCTGTATATCACATGATGTTTGATAAAATTGATAACACTACTAGTTTTTACTTCCGCCAAAGGTATAACTTTGGCCCACTTGGAAAAATAATCGGTTATAGCTAAGATGAACCGATGTCCTTTAGATGAAGGAGGATTGATAGGGCCAATTATATCCATGCCCCAAGCTTCAAAAGGCCATGAGGCTGCAGTTGGATGAAGAAATTCCGACGGTTGGTGAATAAAATCCGTATGAATTTGACATGCACGATAATCAATAGCATCTGATACCATAGAGGGCCAGTAGTAGCCCATATGTCGGATACGATCCTGTAGTTTAGGACCAGGTTGATGTGCTCCACAAACACCATCATGAGCCTCACGTAATATCTGTTTTGCTTCATCACCAGTGAGACACCTCAAGAGTAATCCATCAAAAGTTCTTCGATATAGTATCTTAGTAGTATGATTATAATAGAATCGAAGTGATTGACGACGGATACTTGTAGCTTCTTTAGGATCTTCTGGCAAAATGTCATGTACTGCAAAATCAATGAAAGGTACTCTCCAATCTTCGCTAAGGATATTGACTTCAGTTATGTTACTGAATTCAATGTTGTGGTTGTTTTCAACACAGAATAATTCTTTATTAGAGATAACAACCATCTGTTGCCTTTTGACTGGAACTGCCAACACTGCAGCTAGGTTAGCTAAGGCATCAGCTTCTGTATTGCATGCCCGACGTACATGTTCGATGAAGAATCCTTTAAATGAAAAAGATATCCTGGTTGCTGCTTCATAGTATGGTACCAAATCTTGATGTCGGACTTCATATATGCCTTTAACCTGATTAACAATCAGCTTAGAGTCGCCATATGCTTCGAGATATTCAATATCCAGTTGTTTAGCCAATTGGAGTCTAATGAGCAAAGCATTGTATTCTGCTACATTGTTAGAGCATGATTCGTCTAAAGAATAGGCCCTCTGAATAGTTAATCCCTCGGATGAAACGAGAACAATTCCCACTCCCATAACAAGAGTACCTCCAGGTCCAATTCTAGAAGCTCCATCAAAAAATAATCTTCAAGTAGGAAATTCTTCTAAGATCATATTTGATTTCAAAGTTTCATCCGGAATCTCATCATAGAGTTTAGATGTTTCAGGAACATGATGAGCTGCTAAAAAGTCAGCAAGTGCTTGGCCTTTCACAGACTTTTGAGGAAGATAAACCATATCATATTGTGCTAATAATATGGCCCATGTGGCAAGCCTAGAATTGAGTGTACTTGGCTTCTTCATTAAAACTCGAAGAGGATTAACCCAGGATATGACATGAATAGTTTGGCCTATGATGTAATGTCTGGTCTTCTGAATAGCAAACATTAAGGCTAAATATTCTTTCTCCACCAGACTATAGTGATGTTCGGCTCTAATCATTGTTCGGCTAAGATAGTAGATGGCTTGTTCATGACCTTCCTTATTTTTCTGAGCTAGCAATGCTCCCAATGAATGATCCATTGCCTGGACATACATTAAGAAGGGTATTCCTAAAATCGGTGGTACAAGGACCGGTGGACTCATTAAATACCGTTTTATGTCATCAAATGCTCGTTGACATTCTTCCGTCCAAACGAAAGATATACCTTTCTTTATTAATTGAGTAAATGGTCTGCAACGTCCAGACAAATTCAAAATGAACCGCCTGATGTACGCAAGCCGACCTTGGAATCCTCGTAGCTCTTTTAGATTGCGTGGAGGACACATCTTTTGAATGGCTTTGATCTTCTCGGGATCAACGTGTATACCTTTAGAGGTAATGACGAAGCCGAGAAATTTACCACTAGAGACACCCAAGAAAGACTTGGTGGGGTTCATTTTGAGTTGATGCTGGCGCATTAGATTGAAGATAGTTCTTAAATCTTGAATATGATCTTCTTTGAGACGATCTTTGACAGCAATATCGTCAACATAGCATTCGGCAGTCTTTCGTAAATGATCTTGAAAGATAGTACTCATAGCCCGCTGGTAAGTTGCACCTGCGTTCTTAAGACCAAACGGCATGACTGTATAATAATACACTCCCTGAGGAGTACAAAATAAGTATGTTTTTCATCTTCAGGATTCATCCGTATTTGATTATGTCCAGAAAACCCATCCATGAAAGAAATTCGTTCGAATCCACATGTATTATCGATCATAACATCAGTAATTGGGAGAGGGAATTCGTCTTTAGGGCAAGCATCATTGAGATCCTGAAAGTCTATGTAAACTCGAACCTTTCCGGTCTTATTCAGGACTGGAACGACGTTGGCTACCCAGTCAGGATGCTGTTCTTCTTTGATAAATCCACAAGCTATAAGCTTTTTCACTTCATCATCAATTGTATCCATCATTTTAGGCTTGAATCGCCGTTGTTATTGTTTGACCGGTTTGGCATTCGGCAAAATGTTAAGCTTATTAGTTGCAATTTGAGGATCTAATCCCGACATATCTTCGTAACTCCAGGCGAAGACATCGATGTATTCACGAATAAGGTGAATTAATTCTTATTTATCATCCTCTGGGAGATTTTTGCTAATGAAGATTGGTCGTGATACGCCTTTCTCTCCAATATCGATTTGGACCAGTTCATCCTCAGTAGGTGGTTCTTGTTGTTCAAAACGAAGTTCCTACTGATTGTCCATCCTTTGTGCCCAAGGGTCCATTTCAATAGCTTCTTCAATGTCACTTTCGTCATCTTCTAAGAATTCGGCAGACACCATGTTAGAAGATATATCACCTTATGAACATGACCGATGCTGGTATCAGAATCCTATGAGATAGAATCAAAAGAGTTTGAACGTTCTTCTTCATCAGATTCAGAAGGTTCTGGAGTTGGAAGTGGTGACATATAACCTAGTCCTCATTTCGTTTTACTGTAGTATTGTTGTGATTTTCCTTTTGGAACAACAATACGAAGAGGGGTTCACCTTCTTTTACCATTGTTGAGACCTGTTCCGATATTATAGCCCATTTTACGGATGATGGCTTTGGATTGTGGACTATAGCATCGTAATTGTAGCCTTCCTGTGTCATCTCTATTATCATTATAGAGCATGATTTTTGGTTCTTCTCTTTTATTGAAGAATATAGGCTTTTTATCTTTCTTTCGAGACGGTACTAAGAAGTACGACTCTTGTATTGAATCCAGTGATACCACATTTCGTCGAGATGTTACGACTTCTATTATAAGTGGTTTAAAGCTATCTAGCATATCCAGATAACACTGAGTATAGTAAAAGACATCAGTATACTACAAAGGAGATGCTTTATTGATTTTTACACCATTATTTACAACAGGGACTTTAGCCTTAGCAGGCTTAGTCAGATTGATGACAAGAGGGGAAGAAGAAGAACGAAAAGGATGAGGGAGCTTCTTGCGACGAAGATCGATTACAAGTGGCTCAAAAGAGGTGAGCTTCCTTTGTTCTTGACTATCACCTTTAGGTCGCTTCTCATGGGAAGGAAGATAGATAGTCAGTAGTTTGGAAGACTGAGGACAGGAGGTACGTCCTTTGACCAAAATCACCAGAGTATCATTAGGTATACTCTTCTATTCTTCATCTGTGTCCATTGCTAGTACCACCTTCATGTATTCCTCTTTGTATATACGAGAATCGTTGCAGTACTCTTCAACTCCTTTGAAAGGATTCAGATCTGCAACCTCTTTTTGGATTTCTCAACTACCATCCACATATTTGAAACATTGGTGGAGCGTAGAGGGTACAATATTGTGTTCATGGAGGAATGGCCTTCCCAACAAAGCATTATATGAGCCATGATTGTCAATAACATAGAAAGTTACCTTTGTACGAAGATTGCCAATTTGAAGTTTTAGGCGTATCTTCCCCAAAGGTTCACTTCTTCCTTGATTGAATCCCAGGATGGTAGTGATAGTTGTAGAAAGATTGTGTACTGGGATTTTCAAAGCATCCAGTAAGGACTTCGGCATGATGCTAAGTGCAGACCCGAGATCAATCAGAATGCGGTCGACTTTCATGGTGTCCACATACCCCATGAAAAAGAAAGGACGATCATGACGATTATCTTCTAATAACATGTCATCTTGTGTAAAAGTGATATTGGACATTAATTCAAATACACTATGACAATGTGCACAGCTGACTGGCTCCTTTTCGGGCTTTTTGAGACGAGTCAAACAAGTGTCAGCCTGCATCAAGGCTTCACTTAACGTCTCACGAGTTTCTTTTGAGAGACGTAAAAGTTCAAAGATTGACAATCTTGCTGGAGTATTGACCAATTGAGCCAATATGTCAAAATTGTAAGGCTTTTCAAGTCCAAGAGATGATGACTTCTTCAATGCTTTATTAAAACGAACAGGTTGCTTTCCCTTGTCCTCTGATGTTGGCTTAGGAGGAGATGGCTCAACTACTGGCAAGGTTGTAGATGGTGTATCTTCAGCAGAAGAAAATGATGGAGGAAGAGCATCCGAGGATGGAGCAGGGTTCCCTTGATTTTTAGAATACTCCCGAAGATAGGGTTTCCCAGATCTAGTGCCCATTAGAATTTCTTCTTCTGTTATTCGTTCAAAGGATACCATATTGCAGTTCTTGGATTTAGACTTGGAATGCTTCTTTTGCTTAGAAGAGGAAGGCGTTTCAAATTCTGCCACTAGATCTGGATGAATCCACATAATCTCTCCTCTGTCAGTTGATATCGGAACAAGACCTTCATTTTGAGAATGTGGGATATTCACAATTTCCAGAGTAGTCCTTGGAATGGGGACAACACCATCTTGTACGAGTTATGGTAGAAAATCACTAAATTGGAGAGAAACCACATTAGCAGTCACCATTTTCTCGTCCTGCTGTAGAGTAATTGCTCCAGAGTTGACCAACTCCTAGATTTTGCCCTTGAGCACATAACATGCTCTGGTTGGATGCCCTATGAATCTGTGATATTTAGGGTGATCAGTTTTACCAACTTCTTCTGGTCGATTTGCCTTTGGAAGCTGAAGCTTATTACTTTTGATCAAACAATCGAAGATGCTTAAAGTATCATCTTCATCAAAAGAATACTCTTCTTTTGGACGAGTTGACTTTTGCAGTGGTGCTGATGGGGTGGATGCCGTCTGAGTAACATTGACAGCCAAAGACTCTTTGCCTTTGAGATTAATGGCCAGTGTTTCTTTATTCTTGCGGTTATTCTAGCGATTACTACCCCCGGGTGTAGAATGTTCATCTTTGTTAGGATGAGTCATCTGGACTCCTAACTGCTTAAACTTTTTGGCACTCACTTCTGTAGCCTTTGTATTAACAATGAAAGAAAGCCAATCCTGGAATTGTGTAGATCTCGTCCACATACTAATAATAGACAACAAGTTTGATTTGTAATTGTCTATCGTTACAGCAGATGGAGTACCTAAAGGCATTTTGAGTGCCTCTCGGCGGAATGTTTTAATGAAACTCTCTGTGGATTCATTGTGCCTCTGTTTAATTTTAATGAGGGCATACATCATCATGTCATTGACTTCCTCATAAAATCGTTCCAAGAACATTTGCTTGAAACCAGTAAAGGAAGTGATACAGCCATCAGGTAAGCTACAATACCAGCCTTATGCTGTACTGACTAAACAACCGACGAACACTCTGGTAAGGAGAGCATCATTTGGCTGTAATTGATCAGTCATCACATCGAAATGATTGATGTACTGACTTGAAGAAGTGCTGCCATCAAACAGCATAATGGTTGGAAGCTTATACTTAGGAGGAAATGAAACTTCCTTCTACTCTGTAGGATATGGTTGTTTTATACCTAATCTTTGTAGGCCATCCTTCTGCTTGAAGGCCTCAAACTGAGTGCGTAAGAGTTTTACAGCTTCATTAGCATCCCCTGATGTTTGGGAATTGGTAGGCTGGTTAGAAGTGTTTGGAGGAGGAACAACATGGTAATTACCACCCCAGGTACTAGACTGACTTGGATCAGCTTGAATTGGCACAGAGGCAACCTGAGGGGCTGGTACCCCCAGACTAATAGGTACAGAAGATGCTATAAGCTCAGGATTTGTAACAGTGTTTACAATCGGAGGCACTGTATGTTGAGCCACCATTATGGTGTTCATGCTTGCAACCATTTCTGCTATGGTTTTTAATTTGTCTTCTAATGCAACAATTTGTTATTCTTGGCTGGTTGACGCAGAGGCATCTTGATCTTCCGTAATGGTATATGCCGTCACTTCTCTTGCTGTTATTGATGAGATAGTTTGTTCAAAACTTTCACTATCTGTATCAAACTCCGAAAGAGGGTCCTCTTCCACATGGGTGATAGGGAGATCTTCTTGATTAAAGACACCTTGGTTCAAATGTCGATTTCTCGATCTAGTGTATTGAAAGACACCTTCATTGGATGCATGGATCCGATCTAAGTATTGTTGACTGGGACTACGGGATGTATTATGTCTTGGACGTTTTCCACCCCCGGTACCTTAAGAAGTCATGTTAACAAAAGCATATAAGAGTTCATCTTCGTCTTCTATTATATGTTCAGGAGTTGAAGCATAGTTCAGATGATCGAAGACAGATCGTCGAGCCGATTGGCAACAACAGTTGATGACAACTTCATGTAGGTAGTGGCGATTTGAAGCACGATTTGGAGGTAAGGAAAACATTCTCGTAGTCTTCCGCCTTTGTGTAAGACGTTGCCGAAGATCAGTTACAACCACAGGACGAGAAGAAGTCGGAGGAACATATTCCTTAATGATGTTTGGAACATGTCTCCTATTCTTCAGGTGTTTAGTTCCTTGAGTGTACAAAGATGTACTCAACTCATTAGCATAGGTAGATGGGTCTTTCTTTTCAAACTTTGACTTTTGGTGCAGATTGGCTTTTGGCATAGGGTTCTTACGTTATGCCAAAGTTGATATTGGTTGAAGCCTATTGAGATAAGCGCGTAAATCTAAAAATTCTGCTCCCAGTGTCTCTGTTTGTGATATCCTTAATTTTCCTTGCTTGGATCTTGAAATTTGTAAGGTAGGAAGGTCTTGTCCAGATCCCATAGGGGTAAGTAAGATACCTCTCTGATCAATATTCTTTCTGGTATCAGAGATCCGAGGACCTCTATTTACAGGAATAGAATCTGAAATGCCTTCCTCTGAGTCATAGACCAGGGAAGTTTAAGCAAAGACCAAAAGGTGCTTTTCTTTATTTTGAATAGGGTTAGCTAAGAAGCATTTTCCTTCGTTCTGTTGTGTGACCATTTTTGGCATAGATTATGCCAATTGAGGAAATGTCATAGGACTTTTTCCTTTGTTCTGTCTAGTGTTGGTACTAGGACATGAATTCTCCAAGTTCAGAACTTGAGAATTTGAGGAGGGAATAGCCAAAAGACTAGTTCCCTTGAGTTGCGCCAGAGTAGCAGATTGTGCCTGGGTTGCCGATTGCTTGGGTTGCGCCATAGTCCTACGGACTACTGATGGCGTCTTGGCAACAACTTTGGTAGACTGTGCCTCACAGTAGCTTGAACTGACTGCACCTTGGCAGCAAAGATAGTAGTAGGCTACGCATGGGCAGCAGGGTGGGCAGATTGTGCCCTAGCAACAGAAACAGGCTGTGCTGGAGCCACTGAGGCGAATTGTGCCTTGGTCATTGAGTACTCAAGTTGCGCCTGGGCAACAGCTACTGTAGGAGATTTAGGAGTCCACACAGACCTGTTCTTGGCGAAAGCCACCGTGCGCCTGTTGCTCTTGGTGTTGATCATATTCTCGTAGGCTGCCTGGTTGACTTGAACAACCAGAGTCTTCTGCGTCTTGCCGATCGACGCAATATCACATTGAGTTGTCACTTTCTCGTCGGAGGAGAAAGTCGTCCCCAGCAGAGTCGCCATTTTGTTTATTTCAAACTTGTAAAAGAGTACAAAGTACAATAAATTCTAGGGAAGTACAACTTTAGGAATCTGATCAGAAGACGATCACTTTATCCCTTGGACTACATGAACTTGAAGACTGTAGCCTCTGGAGAATACAACAGCAATTTTACAAGAGTTTTTGATCTCTGTCTGTGTATGTATATGTTTATTTCACAATGATTGGAAACTCTTTTTTTAGAGTTCAGGAAATAACTATTTTAGCAGTTATTCTGATGTGCGCGGAGCTGGGTTGTGCCACATTCGGTTGTGCTAACCTCCTGTTGTGCCAACTTTCATTCAGTTGTCAATCGTGTACTAACTGTATTTAGACGTGTAGCATCATATGATTGAGATGCGCGTGGTCGTGTACAGGATGGTAGACACATCTTGAGAGATTAGTGGCATGTGCGCCACGTCATCCAGCTTTAGAATGTAAGTTGTCTCAAATTTATCAGGTTGCGCGAGCTTCAGTCAACAAGTCAAACTGCGCTTGATTTGAGCTGCGCCTACACACATGGAAACTTCTGAGAAAAAGTCGTTCAGGTTGCGCCCAGGCGCAACTAAGGATTTTGTTTAGATTGCGCCTGGGCGTAACTCATAAAGCGTACAGGACTGCTGTCCAACAACTTCTCTTGAGCGGCACAATTTACGAGATTCGAAAAGATTTTCCTCGTTCACTGTTGTGTCAGTCGTCAGTGTTGTCAGGTAATAATGACCATTAAGTGTCAGATGCCACGTTGGTTTTGGCGCAAAAATACTGGACGCAATCTGATATGTGGCACAACCTGATCAACGGCGCAGTCTGTTCTCTAAGCTTCATATCAATGGCGCAACTTAATTTTTGGGACGCAATTTGATCACTGATTTGTATATTCAAGGCACAACTTGATTTTTAGGTTCTACACCAGTTGAACTATCAACTATAGTACATTTGTCTTTGACGAAATTAATGCCATAACCGTGATCAGCTAAATGGCTTATGCTGAGCAGATTATGTTTTAACTCGGTAACTAGACAGACATCTTTAATCACAGGATAGGAAGCCTTACCAATGTCATCGATACCGATTATGTACCTTCTTAAATTATTATCGAATGAGACGTATCCTTTTTTATTCTTCTTCGACAGTGTTGCAAATAATAAAGCATCACCGGTCATGTGCCGTGAACAACCGCTATTGAAGATCCATTTGCTTCTAGCATATGAAGGGCGTTCCACCTACAAAATAATTTGCAGATGAAACTCTTGGTGTCCATTTCTTGTAGGGTCTTGACTGGTTAGTTTTTTATATCCATGCATAAATATTTAAATCTACTATCTTTCTGATTCTACAAGCAGAAGATATATGACCAATGAGACCACAATAATGATATTTTGCATGTTGAGTGTTGAAAGTTGTGTGAGGTGCATGATTGGTAGGTTTTGGTTTTCTAGTATAGAAGAATGCATGTCTATTAGTCTTCTTGGTTATAGGTTTGGTATGGTTTAGTCTGACAGTGTTTGGTTTGGGTGTGTTCCGATAATTCAGTAATTGACACGTGTTAGAATAAGAAGCAGTAACTTCAGGCCGTTTTTCTAAACTAATTTTCAACTTTTTGGAGGTGTCATATAGTCTAGTGTAGTCAGATGTAAGTGTTTCTATTCTGACTTGTGCATACTGGAGACTCTTTCTCTCCTTAGATAGGTCTTCCTTTAGCTGGATGATGGTTTGGTCTTTTTCTTCGAATAATTTCATAGTCTCGTGTAACAACAGCTTAATAGATGAAAGCTCACCAGACTCAATTGAAGAGTCATTATTTCTAACATGATCTAGTTGGTCGGTAAGTCTTCCCATCTCACCTTTGTACTCTTTGAGTATCTTTTTAGAGGTTTCATATTTACTACGCAGTTTCTTGTAATCATTTAACAGGTCACTGAAAGTCTATCCTAGTTGCTCAAAGGTGAAATCATCATAAGGATCAAACAGAGGATTAGTGATTACCTGATCGCAAGCCATCAAGCAAACATTTGCAGCGTCATCTGATTGTTTATCTTCTGAATAGCTGGCTTCGCTTTCATGCCATATGCTTGTATTAGCATACTTCCTTGATGTAGATCTCTTCAGGTAGCCTTTGTCATATTTGCTACTTTTTCTTGTTGATGATGATGTTGTTGGACAATCTTTCTTCATGTGTCCTTTCTTCTTGCATCCATAGCAAATAGGATCTTCCTCGTTGTTGTTGCTATTGCTATCTTTTGTTCTCCTGTTGAATCTCATCAACTTTTTAAATTTTCTTACCAGAAGAGCTTGATCTTCAGAGTCAGAGTCGCTGTCGTCAGAATCATCTTCGATAGTTCTTCTATGTTGAGCCTTGAGAGCGATCGACTTTTCTGACTTCTCCTTTGGTGTAGCATCTTCAAAGTCTTGAAGTTCTAACTCGTGAGTTAGTAGCTTACCCACGAGTGTTTCCAGAGACATTATTGAGAGGTCGTTTCCTTCAATGATTGCTGTCGCCTTTGGAATCCAGTTCTTTATGAGAGCTCGTAGAAGTTTGTGAATCTTTTCATGGTTACTGTATTCCTTGCCTAATAAAGACAAAGGATTTACAATATCCAAGAATGTCGTAAACATCTGAGTGACTGATTCACTTGGCTTCATTTTGAACGCCTCGTACTCCTGAGTAAGTCTGCTGATCTTTGACTCCTTGACTTATGTTGTTCCTTCGTGGGTTACTTCGAGAAGTTTCCACACTTTATTTGATGTTGTGTAGGTAGACACCCTATTGAATTCAGTTCTGTCTAAAGCACAAAATAAAGCGTTAATAGCACGTGTGTCAAGACTGGCCTATTTCTTTTCATCCTCCGTATATTTGTCATGGGGGTTTTCAACTAAAACTCCATCAACATTAATAGGAGGAGGCTTTTTGTAGCCATCAATAACTACAGACCATAAGTCAAAATTAAGGGATTTTAAGAAAAAACTCATACGTGTTTTCTAATAAGTGTAGTTTGTGCCGTCAAACAGTGGAGGTCTATTTGTGGCTTGGCCTTCACTTGTGAATTTCACAGTTGCCATGTGTAATTCTGTGATCTATCTAACAATTAAAAAATAACTAAATATAACTACAATTTTACCTTACTTTACCTGTATAACCCGCTCTGATACCAATTGTAGGAACGAAATCATAAAGCAGAATACTCTAGAGGGGGTAAATAGAGTAGGCAGCAAAATATTGCTAATTAAAAACTTGTTAGCAGTTAGATCACAGAAATAATAATAATCACAAAGTAAATAACTGTAATAAAAAGTGTGATCAGAAGGAAAACGCAAACACAGAGATTTATACTGGTTTCCCTCTTGTGAGGACTAGTCCAGTCGGAAGAACTCTAGCTTCCAGTTGAATCCACTATTCGAAAATTTTGCAAGTTTTCATACGAAGTCCTTACAACTTCTACAGACGCGAGCTTTCATAGGAAGAACTCGACCAACTTCAGTTTTGAAGAGTCTTTCTTCAATCAATCCTCTGATTACAATTTCTCTGAAATCTTCTAGACCGCACCGTACCGGCAAATTAACTAGAAAATTGAAACTGGCTTGGGATTTAAAAATATAAGTTTTTTAGAACTCTTTGGAAGAAACATAAGCTTTAGAAGAGAAGAGATGAAAGTGAATTGGTGTTTTTAAAAGATTAAAATCCTTCTCTATTTATAGTTTTTCCAAAGGCAGAATTCGGGCAGAATTCGGACAGAACTCTTTGTAACCAACCGCAACTGAAGGAAGACCAAGTTCAAAATCAAACGTTCACATAACGTTCACCATGGCCGAACTCTGGCCGAACATTGGCCGAACTCTGGCCGAGTTCTGTCAGTGTTTGGTCAGGTTAATTTTGTGAAAAATTGTTTTGGCTTTTTAAAAATCCTTCAGAAGCTTTTTGTAAAATAGATGTTTCCAAAACATAGGTCATTTTAAAAAGATAGGTCAGTTTTAAAAAACAATTTCGGATAGCCTATTTGCCAGTACAACTTGGTGTACAATGTATTCCTAGACTCAATAAAAATGGAAATTACATTACGTAAGGAAATACAGCCTTGAGTGGCAAACAGATCTTCGGTCTTGAACTAAGTCTTGAACTGAGTAGATATCCAATCTTTTATCAGTGTCCAAAATATCATTAGTAAATATCTGAATTGATTCGTATATCGAGACAGAGTTTGATCAATTATTAAAATTAGTTTTGACCATGACCAATGGGCCAACACAGTCCCAGCAGCTTGGACCGCCATAATACTAGTCAGTATATCAGTGATCTTGGCGAATGCTGTTTCAAGACCCTCTAGCCGTTTGCTGGTCTGTTCACTAGCTTCTTTAGGTCTTTCTTTGTCTGCCATGTATGTAGATAACATGCGAGGATGAATAGAGAAAACAGTACAACTGGTGCTGATACTGTCTGTCCCTGAGTTGATAAGTCCTTCATCTTCAGGTAGAAGAGGTAGATAGTCACCATCAGACTCGAAGAGAACGTCGTACTCTGGAAGGCTACCCCCAGTATGAAGGTCATCCGTTTCAGACTCTGAGGGAATACTACCCCCAGCTTGGGAGTCTTCGTCATCCATACGGAATCTCACCTTTGACCGAGTACCCATATAGACTCCTTCAGATGTGACAGCCTACTGGCCATCTGTTGGTAGACTTCTTCTCCTTCTTCTCACGGAACTGAGAAAGAAAGTCGGGTTCGTGGTCCACCGTCTTTGATTGGGGCTTCCGTAAAGGGGACCCCATGAAGCCATGTTGGATGAGACACACAGCGACTTTTCATCGTCAGAGAAATGCAGCCATCGAAACACGGACTGTCTCTGAGGCACTCTTGTTGCTTTGGAGCAGCAACAGTTGATGACAATACTGGTGCATAGATGTGCACTATGAATTGTTATGTCCTCCTTCGCTTTACGCTTTTGATTTATCATGTCGCGTAAGTCAGCGGAAGGGAGTTTTGCCTTACAACCCATATTGTATGCATCCTCGAGCTTTGTATGCGGGTTCATAAGGAGAGTTGGCGCATCCAAAATTAGTTCACGTGCAGGGGCAACCTCCTCACCTAAGTTCTGTAATGTCCTTGAAGACAGCCCCGTGCTATACGCATTGGGGCCTGTCTTTTTGCTGTGGGCGCATAGGCCTTGGAGACTGGATTTGGGCGCATGCTTCTTGGTAGCGTGTCTGAGCCTCTTTGATATGGGCGCATGGTATGAATCCAATGAGCCTGGGTGCATAGCCTTGGGTGCATGATCCTGGATGCCTAATCTGTTAAAGACAGAAGCATTCTGATTTGAGTTATGCGCCTAAATACCCCCTTGGGCGCATAGCTTTGGGCGCATGCTTGGTGGAGCAGCGCTGTTTTGTTCCAGCTTCACCTTCTTCGTTTGTGAGCCTCGCTGGTTTGTCCAGAGTGTCGAACACTCTGATTCTTGG
The DNA here is from genome assembly GCA_029216955.1 of Iris pallida. Classification (NCBI taxonomy): domain Eukaryota; kingdom Viridiplantae; phylum Streptophyta; class Magnoliopsida; order Asparagales; family Iridaceae; genus Iris; species Iris pallida. The sequence goes on along the minus strand of JANAVB010010193.1, from coordinate 3,223,919 downwards.
CATCGTAGTGATTTCCTTTGCCAAGTCTCGAGCGTCGAACACTCTGTTGTTGGTTGTGCAGAAAAGAAGTCACTGGGCTAGTAGAGCCCGGAATGGTGTGATCCTTCTCCATTTGGGGAGCTTCTATTGCAGAGTCATGCGCCTATGTGACAGAGTCCTCCAGTTGTATATCTGCTATGACACTAGCAGGATATGCACAGTGAGCCTTCGGAAGCCAAGTCTTGCGAACCTTATTTGGCTTTGCTAATTTTGAGGGAGTAGAGCCATCCCTCAAGAGCATCTCTTCGAACACCTGCTGGTCGAACTTTACGATCAGCATCTGAGTGCTCCCCACTTTGTCGGTATCGGATTGCGTCACCATCTTCTCCTCAGAGGAAAAAGTAGTCCCCAGGAAAGTCGCCATTTTTGTGGACACACACAAAAAGAAGAAGAAATGCTATCTTTTTTTTATTGACGCAAGGTACCATAAATCGAGTACGCCTGAGAGATCCTGCGCTCAGGATCCCCGAGTACAAAAAAGAATTCTGGGGAATGGGACGATGGAGATCGAGCGACAGTTGCTCCTATACTCCGTTGACACTCCGATTACAAAAGTGGGAGAAAACCTAAGAAAATTGCTAACTCTTGGCTCACTGGCAAGAAGTGCAGCAATTTGGCTCTTAAAAATGCTCTCCGTTCCGTGTTTTGAAGAGGGATGCGACCCCTTTTTATAGTCATTCTTGAGCTGGAATGATGTTATGCACCCACATGAGAAAACATACTGGTTTTCATGTGGGCGTATAGTCCTGCCTTGGGTGCATAGGGTGTAGGCGCATGTAGGCTGCAAGATCGTGGGTTGGTTGTGGTATTGACGTGGCCGCCTGCTTCGATGCACGACTGTTCGTAGAGACTGACGTGGCCATACGCTTCGGTGCATGTTTTGATCATGGCTTTGACCGAGTCAGGCTTTGGATGCATAGCCTTGTTTTAGGCTATGCGCCCTCCTTCACAGGGTGGCTTGGGCGCATATAGCTTCACAGGATGACTTGGGCGCATAGAGCTTCACATGGTGACTTGGGCGCATAGATCTTCACAGGGTGACTTGGGCGCATACGAGTTCACTTGGGCGCATATGTCCTTATTGGCTTAGGCGCATAAGGCTTTATTGCTGAAATTTTCATGCTTCTATAATAGCACGTCCAACCCGGCACCTTGCTCGACCAAACTCCCCGGAGTCGTCGCTCCGACGGTACAACCCGACGTCTCTTCCGCCAAAGCCCCATCGTGATTCCGTCCCCCTCCTCCTTGTTCTTCTTCCTTGCAGCTGTGTGATTTTCGATTGGGGAAGGAAAGCCCCTCTATCCCTCATTTATTAGGGATCACCAGCAGTAATCCCGCCAAACTTTCTCTCTCTGCCCATTATTTATGGTTATATTTAATTAATATTTAATGATAGCAATGGGTTAGAATTTAAATATGAATTTAGGATTTGGGAGTTAAAATCCAATTGGAGATAGCAGCACTTCTCCTTATAACTTATTTTATGATTTCAATTGTTATTTTATTTCTTTAAGTAAGAAGGAACAGTAATTGTGTAGTTATGAATTTGGGTATTATGGGTTAAAAAATGATAATTAAATAAATTGTGGACTTGGTATTGACGTCAGAACAAGACACAATAGATTTTGGTTTTAAACTAAGTCAGGGCCTCCATGTAGGCAATGGGACCAATAGGGCTTATTTTATAAATTAGGTTGAGTGGTTATTTGTTTTATTACTGATCTTGGGTTATATACATATATTAATATATTAGTAATAGTTTTAATATGATTGAATGGACTTGTACACTATATTGTTAACTAGTTATGGGCCTCTAGCCCTACATCTCTAGCTTAATAGCTTAATTGGACATTAGTGCTACATTAATGGAATATATCCAAATTGGGTATTGGGCCCTAAATTCTCTTTGATTAACAAATTTGATTATGGGCTTGTATCACAAGTTAATATTTAGCCCTTAACCTTTAAGGATAATATTGATATATTTTAAAATAATATTTTGGCTAAATTAGTTGTATGTTACCAAATATTTTTAATCAATTTCTCCTCTAAGATTATTTAATCGAACCACAATCATGACTAATATAGTCGTTTTCTATTTCTTTGATCATGGACCTCTTTCCATCTCGATAATCATGCCAACTCTGAACCTGGACTTCTACATACCAAATTGGGCTTTTTGGACTATCATGAACGCAACGGAATTGCCCGTGTCATTATTTGGGGCTATCTTGTGGAGCATAGCATCGTACCTATTCCGTGTCGACACGTTCATGTCGGGCACGTCGACTCCAACTAAATTAAGGCGAGTACATTATCTGATAATTTTTTATTTATGTTTTTTTTCTATGTTTCGTGTATTTAGTGTAGATATCCTTGACTTCCTGATACGTTGGTTATACGGATTGATATTTGCCTAGATCCCGTCATGAGATGTTATTCCTTGCATTTCTTGGTATACCTTGTGAAAGTCTTGTCCTTGTTTCTTTTGCATTGTATAGACACGATTTCTGTGAAGGCTCGCGACCTTCTCAGAGAATTCGTGTCATAATATGTCATGGTTGGATCCACTATATCAGTCAGGGGCGGGGAGTACTAGTGTAGATATGTGATTATATCCTTCCCATGCATGACATTATTTTTCGGTGAGTTTTAATCATACATCGCACGTATGATTAACCAGGCCATAAATTTTTGTACAATTTCCTAAGTCGATCACATATTGAAGCTAGTGCTCACTCACACAGATAGTACAGATTCTTGACCCTTGTACCTGGTATAACCTGCTTTACTCTTTCTTGCTCTAGTTACAGTTTTACCATGCCATGCTACTTTTTTGTACACTTTACTTATTCTCGTATATTCTCTCTATTTACTGTTACGTAGTCTTTATTATTTACTGGGAACTGTTGTTGGTGATGTGCTCGTTCCAATCCTGACTGGATAAGTATTTTTAGGTAATGTTATACCCCACACTATAGATTTCATGATGACAGATCTCGACGTTCCCCTGGATCATGAGTTGACCTACTATGAGCTCTAGGCCATATTCTTTTCTAGATTTACGTCTTATTCATCGGATATGTCTCCGATACATTTCTTGATATGTTTGATCATTTATTATATTCCATTGTTGTCTTTCTTTCATTTCTTCCTTAGCTACGTGTGGTTTGAGCACATGATATTCTAGTGGATCATAGAACTGTTTAGATATTTTTGTTGGGTACTTGACAACGTTCTACCGCCGATACTACGGCATAGGCTGGGCGTGGCCTACCTTTTCGTGCCCGAATATCCGGGTGCGGGTCCTAACAACAACTCGGCTTGTGAGACTAGTGGTTGTCACTTGTGTTTGTAACATATATAGAGCGTTGTCTAAGAAAAACCTAGTGTTCCAATGCGCACAAAAGTAATTCAAAGACAACTTTCTATTAATGAAATGTAAAATTTTATCCCGAGGTCTAAAGAGTGTGCCTCAGTATTGGCACACACGTAGTCTTCCAACTCTTCATCTGTGAACACTAGGGCTGTTGTGGGAGAAGGTGGAGGAGGTTTTCCCTTCAACTTGACTACCAAAGGAGGTATAGTCGGAGGTTCCTGCGACTTCAGAGTTGGCCTTAGGGCCTTCCGGGGAAGCCTTATTTGCATAGGCTCCTGGCTAGCGACTGACATTGTCGAGGGTGACCGAGCCGGATCCTTGCCTCAAAGCTTGATGATGAGAGGAGCTGATATTTTGGGAAGTTTTCCCTTCAATCGAACCCTCAATGGTTCTTCCGTGACAGTTGCGCTTTCTGATACAGTATCTGCCTCGTCATCGGCATCATTGGCATCATCGTCCCATGGGACTGACTTGTACAGCTCAGCATCTCTACAATATGCTTCGAGTCCTCGGAATGGGTCGATGTCAGCGAACTCGATTTTGAAGGTCCCGTCGCTGGCCACATACTTCATGCATTGATGGAGAGTGGAGGGCATGACCATGTACTCGTGGATCCATGGTCGTCCCAACAACATGTTGTAATTTATATCTGCATTAATGACGTAGCAAGTTACATTAGTCTGGAGATCACCTATTTGGCATTTCAGGCGAATCTTTCCCAGGGCCTCACTCTTTCCAGCGTTGAAGCCGCTGATTGTAGTGTTTGATGCACTCAGTCGATGCATTGGGATCCCCAAAGCTTGGAGTAAACTCCGAGGGATGATGCTAAGAGAAGATCCATGGTCGATGTGGATGTGATCGGCCTTAATGGCACCAATATACCCTATGTTATACAGGGGCCTATTGTGTCGGTTGTTCTTCAGCAACATGTCCTGCTAGGTGAAGGTGATGTTAAGAATCACCTCGACCACACTGTGACAATGTGGGCATACAGCAGGGTCTTCATTGGACAGTTGCACCTGAGTGAAGAAGGAGTCAGCATTCTGCAAAGCTTCGCTGAGGGAGTCTCGAGTTTCTTTGGAGAGACGGAGGAGCTCAAAGAGTGACAATCAAGCTGGAGTATTGGCCAACTACACCAAGATCTTAAAGTTGTAGGGGTTGATCGGTCCCACTGCCGAGTCTTTTCTCAGAGGTTTGTCAAAGCAAATCTCTTTCTGCCTTTGCTTGTCTACGACAGGGGCTTGAGACGGACCAGCTTCCGATGTATTGGGGGCGGTGGCCGTAACAGAAAGAGGTGTTTCCTCTTCCGGAGCCTGATTTTCTTCTCGCTGGTGAGCCAAGCGAGTGGTAACCAGAGTGTCATCAGCCGATGTAGAAACCATACGACATGACTTGACTTTCTTTCCCTTGACAGAGGGCGCTGCAGGCACCATCATGTATAGGCGAGATCAGGATGGATCCACATCAGTTTGCCTCGTGGCATTGTAAATGGAATGAGGTCTTGAGCATTGTCACGGGCCGGTGGAAGATTGACTACTTCCATTGTTGCTCTCGGGATGGGAACTAAGCCGTCTTGAGCTTCTGTTCTCAGAAAACTTTCGAACTGGAGAGTGGCCATGTTGGCAGTAATAGTCTTTTCCTCGTAGTCGAACGAAATAACCTTGGCATCGATGAGGCACTGGATCTGTCTTTTCAACATGTAGCAGTCACGTGTCGAATGGTAACATACACTACAAAAAAGCCTATTTTACGGCAACGCCTTACGGCAACATAAAACATTGCCATATATTATAGTCGTAATACGACAACGTATTGCCTTAATATACAAGTTCGATTATGACAACAAATAATGTTGCCTATTATTGTCACACTTTATATTGCAACAAGGACGCATGCCATATTTGATGGAGCCATTTATGAAAATAATAACGCATGCCATATTTGATCGTAACATATTATGGCAAGCTGAATTTGTGTCATAATATATTACGATCAAATATGACAATATTTTACATTGCCATAAAATAATTAGTTTATACAAAAAAGATTGCTACAAAATCAGTAAGATATTTTCCCTCTATGAACAAAATAAATATGGAAATATTTTATTTGTTTACTTGTGGAAACTTTGGTGTGGTTTAATAAGAATAAAAAAATTTCATGTCTATACATAAGACTGGCGGAAACATAAAAAGTTAAAACATTTGCCCTCTTTTTTTATTTTCCCAAATCCCAATTCATATTATCTCTCAACCTAGGTCTATCTTTAAACTTTGGTTCTCTTTACTTCTTCAACCTAGGTCTCTCTTCCCCTTCTTCAACCTAGGTATTTCTTTGACCTCCATTTCTATTTTGTTTTTGTTTTTTTGATTTGTGAATTTTTTTGGGAACGAGAAGATTTAGATTTTGGGTTATGAGTGCTGCTAGTAGAAGGTCTCCGCCGTCATCGAGTCCGAGGGATCGACGACTGATCGGTATGGATCATTATTTAAAATGTTGTTTTATTTTGTGTTCTAATTTTTGGTTAATAAATGTGTTTGATTAAATTATGAATTTTCTCCCCCAACTAAATTACTCATGAACGCACGATGGAATTTTTCTCCTTAGTTTTCTACATTACTTATGGAGCTCCGAACCTTCAAACCTTCCATTATTCACTTCTTCTAAAAAGGTTTAGAGGAAATAAGATTTAATAAAAAATTTGATAATTAGTTTGCAAATATTTTTCTAAATGTTAATTAGGTTTTTTTTTGATAACTTGATTATGGTCCTAATAGTTCTACAAAATATTATTAAATCTTTGACCATATATCCATGAAGATACGATAAATCTTTTCTTTATTTAGGATTCGATTAAATAGGATCATAATATTCTTTTAATTATCCATGGAAGGTTAAGGTTTCTTTTTACAACCATATATGGAAGGTTGAGAACCATATATGCATAGAATATTCTTTGAATTATCTGTGGAAGGTTTTTAGAGCCATCTATGGAAGGTTGAGAACCATTTATGCATAGAATATTCTTTTAATTATCTATGGAAGGTTTTTTTACAGCCATCTATGGAAGATTGAGAACCGTACATGCAGGAAAATAAACTTGGAAAAGATTTATTAATTCAATTGTATATATGTTTCCCAAACATATTTTGATAAATGTGAGGTTGTCATTGCAAATAGAATAGTTTTTAGGGCAATGAATGAGTTTAGTTCTTCAGTATTATTTGCAAACAGATGATTTCCATTAGTTTTTATCCTTAGAATAAAATGTTTATACAAGTTTCATCTCTTCTAACCATTCATATGAAAATAAATAAAGCAAAAGGATTTGTACTACTTTAAAGTATGAATTTTTTATTAATATTTTGTGGTCTATAAGCTTATTTCATTGTTTATCCATAACAGGGTATACAAAGATTGTATAGCTGTCAATTGGTGCACCACAACTATCATAGAAATCTTTGCAGACATATTATATATATATGAAGGTAACAAGGAGGCAACAACTTTAAGTTGGAGTGTCAAGTACCTATTTGAATTTGAACCTCATATAAAAGAGGAATTGTGCCTCATAATGTAGGATATGATTCCTGGTGAAGTTAATTTTATGTAATATAAATGATGTATTACTGAATCTACCATATTTAAATAAAATAATTTTTATTTGAAGTGTATAAATTAAATTATTGTTTATATTTAATATTTGGTTAATGATCTATTTAAATTTTGATAATTGAATTTAGTTGATATTTTAAATATTTTGTATCTATTAATTATCATATTTTGTCGATCATGGCAATAAATAGTAAAAATTAATTTGTCAAATACGGAATTAGACAGTTTCCTCACATTCTCAAACATGGCAATAAAGACATGCCTAACAAATAATTACCATATGGGATTACAATATCTGGCAATATATAATACCATATAATACTGGTAGTTTACTAAAACAAAATATTGCCATTAAAATAAATACAATATTCGACAACATAATCTTGCCATTTATGGATTGATGATATACGACAATAATATATTGCCATATATTGTTCAAAATTATGGCAACTAAATATTGTTATTATTAATAATCTTTAAAGGCAACAAAAAGATTTCTTATAAGGCATCAATTAATTACATAAATTAGTTCTCTTATACGACAATAGCTGAATGATGCCGTAGATAAGCAATACTGACGCAACCTTTTATGCTACGCTATGACAACTTGAATTGTTGTCGTATTTGTGTTTATGTGACAATAATTTGATTATTAACGGCATGTTAAGGTTGCCGTATAATACATTATTTATAGTCGTGATACTGGTGGTAGTGGCAGTATTTTGGATTGTTCACGTTTTCCACTTCATCGAGACGCTTAGGAGACGGGAGCTAAAGCTTGCTACCCTTTATTAGCATATCAAAGAGTTCTAGTGTATCTTCGTCGTTGATAGAGTAGGTCTCTTTCGACCTCTGCACTTCGGCCGGTTTAGGGTTCGTTGTTGCTGAACCCTTGGAGATGTTGACGGTCATATTTTGTTTCCCTTTACCGTCCTTGGGAGTGGGATTATTGCTAGATGAGAGCCTTCCTTTGTCTTTGTGTGATGGAAAACTCAATCCCAATAGCTGCACATCTCGAGCTTTTCTTTCTGCCACGTTTGCCTCTGTAATGAAGGGCGATCACTCTATACAAGGAGCACTGTGCCACAATTTGATTACGAAAAGCATATTTTTATGGCAGGAGTCCATAAGCATAGGCTCTGGTTTACCAGGGGTAATCTCAGAGCGGCCTGGCGGAAGCGCTTAATGTTCCTTCTCCTTCTGGACAATGTCCATGAGAGTCGACATCGTCATGTCCATTCCTCCTTCGTAGAATCGATTGAGGAATAGGCGGTTCAAGTCTTCAAACGACAAGATGCGATTGTCTGGGAGGCTACAAAACTATTCGTAGGCCACCACCTGTAGTGCTTCTACGAATATGTTGGTAAGGAGAGCATCGTCTTTTGATAGATGTCATGTTACTATGGCAAACTATCTCAAGTATCGACGGAAAGAATCCTTTGCATCGAACGGCGTGAGCATCTGCGAATTATATTTGGGAGGATAGATCACATTATCCCATTCGGCATGATATGGTTGTCGAATCCCCATCTTTTGGAGTGATTCTCACTTTTCTCTGGCATCGTGGCGAGCGTACAACTCTTTTAGGGCCTGTTGTACTTCACTCGACATTGCAGGTCCTGTTGTTGATGGAGTGGATGACGGAGGCACAGCTTGGCTCAGGATGTGAGGCGCATTGGACCCGTCGTTAGTCTCTGGGTCTTGGTTTACAAGAGCGGAGTCAGTTGGTATCAATTTCTCCATGATCTCCAAGACGACGGAAGCCAAGGACTTCATAGTATCGTTCAATGTATTTAGGCCCGTCTCAAGGGCTTTTATACGTTTTTGCTGACTTGATCCTTCGCTGCTGTCCATATTGTCGCCTTCGGCCATGAACACGGACATCACGTACGAATGGGTAGAAGGGATGGTAGATCTTTCGCTCTCTGGCTTAAACGCCTAAGTCACGTCACCTTAAGGATAAATCGGTAGATTGCAATCATCATGAAATCATTGTAATTGCTACCCCCAGCTTTTTGGCTACCCACGCCTGCGGAGGTATCTGTGTTATACAGCCCCTCATTGGATTGGAAGGCAGGATTGTCATAAATGGTAGAGGGTTGGCCACCCCCAGCTAATGTTGCATCCGCAACATCATTCCCTTGTTCCTATGATCCAGATTTGGCCTGTGTGCCTTAGAACACACCCGTACTAAGTACTGTGTTCTTGCTACCCCTGGACTAATTCTTGGGCCTGTTAGCCGAAATAGGAGAGTTCTTGAAAAGCTTCTTGAGAGACGGAGAACCCCGTGCCGCGTTGCATGAAGCAACATAGAGTTCATCTTCTTCTCTACCAGATGCCATCGGTTGCAGTCTTTGAAAGACGGACCACCTCTTTGGTAGCGACGTGGCTGTTTAGCAACAGCAGTAGTTGATGGTGATCTGGGTACAGTTGTGCCTTGGTTTAGATATGCCTTGTACGGCAGATCCTTCCCTCGCTTTATGCTTGTGGGGAGTTGTTGATGTCTCCACTCCTGCATTCCTTTCGTGTGTGCAGGAAGGCTGCACGCAAGAGTGAGGATGTGAAGATAGGTTCTCTCTTCTTAGTTCCTGCACGTGAGACACGCTTAGGTGTTGATTAGAGAGTTATTGATGAGGTAGACTCCTTCCATATTTACAGGAATACTGTTCGTACGAGTCTATCTCGATAGCAGGTAACCCTGGCTTGAATCGTGCGCATGAGTACTCAAGTGACAGCAGGGTTTCACCGGTTGAGGCATCGAAGCACTAGGACCAGTTTTGTATAGCTTTCCATTGGCTACGCACGTGACTGTCAACGTGGGCCTTTGGTCTGCCGTCAGAATAGCACTTTGATAGTGCAAAGCGTATGCTGCCTTGGATTTCTTCCTACTACCCCTGGAAGGTGTGCAGTATTCAGAGTCCAACAGAGTGGTTGGCATAGCACTTTGGATATGTAAGGCACATGCTGCCTTGGACCTCTTTGTGTTAACCCTAGAAGGTACGTACCGTTCAGAATCCAACATAGCCTTACCCGATGGGTAGACAATTCTGTCAAAGAAAAAATTTCTCGCCTACGCAGCCTCCTTCGTCCGTGGCTGGACCTCGGCACGCTTCTTTCAGCGTTGCGCCTTTGTCAGGCACGCCATACTCGTCACTGTATTTTCCCGAAGTGGGGACTGAGCGAGGCGGCTTGTCAATAGCGACCGAAATCTTCTTCAGGGCTTCGTCGTTCAGGGGGTTCTGGAGCACAGTCCCTTCCGTCGTGCTGCTCGTCGCAGCAGCCTTTGACACCCAGGTACGATGAGTCTTCATCGGTTTTATGAACCGCTTCGAAGGACTTGACTTCTCTTCAGAATGGAGATCTTCAAAAGCTTGTTGGTCAAAACGTACGACGAACGTCTTTTGAGAAGATTGCAGCAAGTTGTCATTAGATTGCGTCACCACCTTCTCGTTGGAGGAGAAGGAAGTCCCCAGTAGAGCCGCCATCTTGTTTGCCATGACAAAAGGTTATACGAACTTTTTGTATATTAAACATATAAAAGAGTACAATCCATTCCTAAACAGGAGATCTAAATACAAAGTTTATTGGGGAAGTGTGACGGTGAAGATCAAGCACTGCAGCGGCTCCTTTACTCCGTTAACGATCTAACGACGAGTTAAACTTGCTCTGGCTTTCTGGTGCTTGTGATTGGAACTCTGGGGTTGCCAATCAAGAGGATCCCGAAGTTGAAGATTTCGAAGCCACTTTATCGAAGGAAAACTCATTTTATTTATAGGGAAGCACATATACGATGTGCATAGGGATTGTGTAGGAACGCTGCATGTAGAGATATGAGAGAATCTCAAAATTGTACAGTGAGGGCTGCTGCTGAGCTGACACATGGCGGACGCTGGGATTCTCCTTTACCAAGATCTTGGGGGAATTATCAACATGACCGAATAAACGACACGTAGTGTGTGTTTATTGTTGATCGGATAAACCTGAGCAGATTCTGTTCCTATCCCTGAAGTTGGATTTTGTCTTATCTTAGGGGGAAATTGGTTTAAACAAACTAATTGGATATGACCCTCGTCTATAAGAACAAATTCCGTTCTTATTTGTGGTTTAAACAAACCGATAGGATATTGCTCTTATCAACAGAATCAAACTTTGTCCTATCTTAAGGGTGGCAATTTTTAAGCAAACCAATCTAAAAAAGACATAAACACCCGTCAGACCACGTGGAACCACGTCACCCCGTAGGACTGCGCTTCTATGCGAGCCGAGCTTCTGGTGAGGCTTTGAGGTTACTGCGCTTTTGGGTGATAAGTAGACTTTGCTTCATGCGATGGAGTCACTACGCTTTTAGGCGACGAGTGGACAAGTATTTCAGGCAATGGAGTCACTGCACTTTTAGGGCAACGAGTGGACTTGTGCTTCAGGCAAGTCACTGTGCTTTTAGAGCGACGAGAGGATAAGTGCTTCAGGCAACGAAGTCACTGTGCTTTTAGAGCGACGAGAGGACAAGTGCTTCAGGCAACGGAGTCACTGCGCTTTTAGAGCGACTAGTAGACTTATAATTTAGGCAACGGAGTCACTGCACTTTTAGGTCAGCGAATGGACTTGTGCTTTGGGCAATGGAGTCACTGTGCTTAAGGGTGACGAGTAGACTTGCGCTTTGGACAACAAAGTGTCAAATGAATGAGCCTTTGAACGGGCATCGCTTTTGGATGGGATGGAGGGTGCTGCGCTTCTAAGTTGAAGTAAGGGCGCAGTGGAGGAATGAACTGGCTGCTCTTCTTTGTCGAAGGAGCTAGTTTCTGTCGAAGTCATAAGAGCAATTAATGACTGCTCTTTTGATGGACGAGTCGGTCATTCTCTTCTTTAATTACCGTCGTCATTTAGGAAATTCAAGAAGTCTATGGCCTAGGATTCAGTTGAATGAACCTATTAAATCAGATTCATTGTGCTGAGTCTTAGTTTCATCCGATTAATTTGGGAATATTTGACCAACAGCCACGTGGCATGTGGATTGGACCATACTCACCTTATATAAAGGGAAGCTTTTCTGAAGGATTGTGTCTTCTATCTCTTACCATTCCTACCGTTATGCTCGATCCCGACTTAGCTTCGAACGACCATTGGCCTTGCACAAGTTGACTGTTGGTTGTGGATCCCTTCATTCAAAGAAGTTGTGTCCTTATAGAAGAACTGCTGCTGATTTTTGAGATGCACTAGAGCGTTTGGCATAAGGAGTTCGAACATGAACAACATCTTGGAGGTCTTCGAGATCCAAGATTTTGGGTTTGGATTGATTGCCAATCCGAAGAGCCATATGTTGTGCTATGCCTTGCTCGATGGTGGTGGCACACCCTGTGCTGTGGACTGAGTTGTTGCTCGGGTCAATAGCTGCTTCAGGAAGTGGCTCGCTCTGACAGTGCTGCACTTCGGGGGGGCTGCGCGCGTGCTGAAGATTAACCCCCTTGTAGACTTTTCTTAGGTGTTTTAGTCCCTTATATGTAATCATGAAGAATCTTTAATAGTTCTTTTGTAGACATGATTTTAATAAAGAACTGTTTATGCACCACTTTTGTTCGTCTGTGTGACTTTAGTTGTCTGTTTGCGCTTTTGGGGTACCTGCGCTTTTGTGAAGCCATGTGTAGTGAGAACGCCACCTGGACTTTTGATTTGTCTGTACTTTTTTATGCTTCTACAGTCCTCTGTGGCATGGAAGGGATACGGACCCACAACCACTGTTGTCCACTATATGTTTTCTGCGTAGAACAGATCCTGGGGTGAGGATGGCATAAATGCCTTAATGAGTTCTCAGGCAGAGTGAATGCCTGTTGTGCTTTGCAGGAAGAACGGTAGCATAGCACAACAAGGAGTGTTACTACTCCATGCTACAGTAGGGTGACTCAACCAAGAGGTTCCTAGGTAGGGTAATATCTCGGCTTTGCGAGCCAAGTCACAGCGGCGTAGCACCACATATAGGCAGGTAGCTTAATGTCGTATGATAAAATTAAAGAGTTATAGACAACACTACAAAGGGGACGATCTCCTCATGTTACAGTGGTATGACACCACGAAGAGGTACCCAGGTAGGGGTAAAGTCTCGTCCTCGCAAGCCATGTCGTTGTGGCGTAACACCGCAAAGAAGCCCAAGGCTTCATGGTGGGTAGTTTTGTACCACAGAGAGGCTTGTGATCTCATGCTACAGTAGTATGACACTACGATGAGGTACCTGGGTAGGGGTAAAGCATCGACTTTAAGCCATGTCATAGTGGCGTAGCACCGCAAGGAAGCTTAAGGCTTCATGCAATGTCTCTTTAATAAAGACCTCACCTAGAGTGTATGAACAGAGATAGCAGGCCGTCTCTTGAAGGTAAACTTGTAGACGCCCAAAATACATACACCAAAAGTAGGCTGGCACAAGGCCTTTAATGTACAGCCAGAAGCAAATATGACTACATTGTGTGAGTGGAAAGAATTGTAGCTATGGTGTAGAATTCAAGGCTTAGTCCATTCTTGTATCATATTATTGTTTGACCCATGCGGGAAGATTCAAGTCGTCAGCGACATCTATCCTAATGCATGATAGATAGTCACTATGGGGAACACTCAAACCCATATAAAAGAGATGTGGGAGATTGTTGGTGTTTTGCCTTAGGCAATAGAAAAATAGTCCCACATTGCCTAGGCCAAATGAAATGTATCCCTTTATATAGCTTTACTTGTAGAGAGATGTATATGAGGTGTGGAGTGGCACAAAGGTGGCATGTGGGGGTATTTTTCTAGTAGGAGAAGGCTAATTCAAAAATGAAGCATTAATGCTTTTTGTCATGCTCTTGGAATTTATTCCTTTGGAACTAAGCCTCGTAGGGACGTAGCGACTCAGAATCGGACTCGGACTCGGACTCAGACTCAGACTCAGACTCGGGCTCATGGGCTTATAAGGCATAATATGGCATTTTGTTGACTCGGGCTCATGGGCTTATAAGGCCTAATACAGAATTTTGTTGACGTACTTTGCATTTAGCACATCAGCATCATCGCTAGGCGCATTTGTCACAACCCGCATCCAGATATTCGGGCACGAGTACATGGGTGATGCCCAGCCTACGCCGCAGTATCGTCGGTAGAACGCTGTCAAGTACCCAATAAATATCTACAACATCTAGATGATCCATGATAATAAATATACTCAAATCATACCACAAAGCGACTAAGGAAGATATGAAATAGAAAGATATCAATAACACTGAAAAAACAGAGTCTACAAAGGAATATACAAGCCCAGAATGTATCGAAGGCAAAACAATAACAAAACTAAAACAAACTACCAGGCCTAGAACTCCCGGGCGATAACTCACGGTGAAAGAATATCGAGATCCGTCTTAGCTAGTGGAACAAGAACTGGTGGCACATCAAACGGAGCTGCGACGGCAGAGATATAAGTCCACAAAATTTCCTCCATAAAACTATCAAAAATAAACATAATTATTCGGGCAACTTGGCAGCTGATTTTGATCTATCAAACGATCGAATTAACGGCTAAAAAACTAGGTGAAGGTAGAGGAATATACCGAGATCGTAACAGAGCAAAGAGTTTGTCGATCCAACTGTCAGATTTCTTAAAAAACATGCACAAAGTTGCTCCCCCGAGATGCTATCCTGACTTTTCAAAATCGTACATCACGTCGGGATTTTGATGAAAATATTGAAATCGTCACACTGTCGTCACGACGAGCAGCCACTGGCCAAAGGAGTGGCACGTGGGTAGTCGCCGGTGACTAGGGATGGCATGGGGTGGTCGCTGGAGGTGCAGTCAGTAGAAGCATTCGCTGCTACGACAGCGAACAACTTTGCACGCACGCAGCATGAAAGAGCACGACCGATCGTGGGGCGCACGATAGAATACGTGGGTGGCTGACCTAGGTTCGTTGGGGCTTGCCATGCATGGTGCTGCACGAGGGGACGCGCGCGGCATGGTCACGGTTGTGCAGCGCCGGCAACGGCCATGCACAATGTAAGCGACAGCAGCATTTGGCCGTTGCTTCCTTGGCCGGACGACACGGGGGCAGCCGTACGGAGGGCGCCATCGTGGAAGGCTCACCGGGGATTCCCGAAGGAGTTGCCATGCTACACAAAGGCAGCAAAAGTTGTATGTTGTAGCAGCAATCATAAGAAGAAGAAGAAGAGGAGAAAAATAATGATGAAGGAGAAGGAGAATGGAGGAGATGGAGAAGAAATTGTGAGAAGAAGGAGTTGGCTGTTGCATGGTCGACCAGGGGTTTCCATGGAAGCTGCTGTTCTACTCACGAAAGAGGAAGGAAGGGGAAGGAGAAGAAGTTGGAAATGGAGGTGTCGGCTGTGCATT
The DNA here is from genome assembly GCA_029216955.1 of Iris pallida. Classification (NCBI taxonomy): domain Eukaryota; kingdom Viridiplantae; phylum Streptophyta; class Magnoliopsida; order Asparagales; family Iridaceae; genus Iris; species Iris pallida. The sequence goes on along the minus strand of JANAVB010010193.1, from coordinate 3,208,527 downwards.
GTAGGGAAAGAGAGAGAGATTGAGTGATAGAGGATTATGTGGCTGAGAGTTGTTAGGGGGAAAGGAGAGAGGAGAGAGAGAGAAAGAGAGAGAGATGGTGTCCCCAATTCAAGTTGGAAAGATGGTGTCCGCAATTCAAGACGGGGGCTCAATTGAATGGAGCACAAGTGTTATGTGTGTAGGAGGCTTAATGTGGGTCGTGTCCATACTTTGGGTCGACAAGTTTGGGTCGAAATGGTGTCCCCAATTCAAGTCGGAAATAAATATGACTCCAATGTATAAATCAAAGTCGGGTCTTGTGTCAGGGAAGTTGTACGATTAAAATGAAGCACATGCAGGTGTCTGAGTGGAAAAGAATGGTGTTGTGTATTTGGGTGGCCATTAGAGTGGCCACATGAAATTGGGTCGAGAGTTAGATCAAGTTGGGTTAAGATTGGACTAGGTTTGGTTATGACTACAAATTTAGTCATTCATAATCATTGATGAAATAGGAGCATGCGGGAGATCAATTGGGTGACATGCAAGTGGCATGTGCATGGTAGGCTCAAAATAGATCAAAACTATATATTGGGTCGATTAGATTGGACCGATGTTGAGCCCCAAAATTAAATTGGAAGTTAGGTCAGGTTTTACGGTAGAGGGTCAAATGACCTAAATTGACCCAAAAGTTGTGCGATACAAAAAGAATACAAGAGAACAAGTTTGAGTGAGATATGATATATCAAAATAAAGATAATCTTGTCTACACTCATGAAAAAAGTTTCCAAAGATTGACATCTCTGACGTTCCAAAAATCAAAATCACAAAAAAGAACATTTAATGATCAAAATAATTAAAATAAAATATTTATTAAAAATAATTCATTTATAAAGTTTTAAAATAAATCCTAAAATTCAGGAGGCTCACATCCTACCCACCTTGCAAGAATTTCGTCCTCAAAATTTAAAATCATCCAATAGGTCAACTATAGCATGTAGCTGCTACGGCTACAGTACTCAATCTGCTACCCTCTTAATCACCTCTTCTGTTTCTCCTTACAATTATATTTTATTTAGGTTCGACAAGGTCCTTCTATCACAAAAAAATATCGTTTTACCCTCTAGAATCTTTCATATAAATATAGAAGCTTTATGTATACTCTAAAATATAGGTCATCCTCGATATATGTATATAGGTCAACAATGTTTGGTTATCAGCCATATTTTCAACCTCAACTATAAATAGTTGATTCCTTTATTCTATCCTCAGTATCCTTATTCTATCAATCCACAAGCTTCTTTTGTATTAGTTGTCTTAAATTCTTCTCTACAGTTTTTTTTTGAAATTATACGTTCAACATATATTCTTGGCATAGGGCCGTCTTCTTTTTATTCAACAACTCTTTCAGATATAAATCCTCAATTTCAAACTCTTGATTCATTTATTAATTTATTAATTACCAATGTACATATGTCTTTGCCTTGTTCTTTGTTATTTTAACTGATTTATCCCGATCTTGTATGCAATATTATAATTCCCTCTAACTCATCTTTTATCATTCCACGTATCGATCTATCCTCCAATCATATATAATTAGTCTATAGGTAACCAACCAAAATCTTACAAATGCCAAATCCTTAATTCGTAAATACAGGATTCGGATCCTCAATCCTTAGTCATAGCAATATAATATTTTATCATTCCATCTTAGATACCCTATCATCAAATTATACTATCAAAGCAATCCTTCTCAAGAGGTCAACATGGAAGAATTTAGTCAACCCAAAGGAAGGATGGAACATAAAAGCATTTTTTGTCGAGAAAAGATAATATGAGAGCAATCATGTTGGAGAGTTCTAGAGAACCTATAATCCTAGTTGTCTATGTAGATAGGACAGAGTTAATCAAGATAGGAAAGAACGATGATAAGAATTTGTTGTTGCTTATCTGGTCATAGTGAAGTCGTTGTCTTTTCCTTTTCTTGCACTTGTCCAAAATCACAAAAGCGAAATTTCAACCTCCAAGATGTCCACTTGTCTAAAAAATCACTCTTCCTCACTATATTCTCTTCGTAACTCTAGGTCACTAATTATCCACTGCTGATAGCCTTACCTAATCCCATATATATGGTCACTTATCCATATAAATTACCTAGACTTTCACGTCTAAATTTGTCGAAATCTTCTAATATCATTTTTTTCTGCAATGTATATCATTGAAACTTTCTAAAGATAATGTCATAGAAATCTAGTCTCAAAATTTATTATTCGCCCTATTTATGCCACCTCAATTTTTTTGTTCATAATCAAACAAATTTGTTGGTAATCTCGTAGAAATCATAATCCCTATATTTGTAACTGTTCTTCAAATTCCATGTGTAAATAACTTATCCAAGTTGTATGACCTTCTAGACTTGTCAAATCTCCTGAATAAGTTGTAAACTCTAAGTATCCCAAATTCGATTCTTAGTCATTACTCATGTAAATTTATTTTAATCCTCCTACTATTTCTGTCTTGGTAATTCCTTAAAATTTAGGAAATCCCTTCCCATGTATAATAATCACATCTCGTGCCACTTCGTTGGCAACTCAAGCAAATAAGACTACTCAAGCAAGAAAGATAATACAATATTTTCCTCGATGGCTCTTACCACTACAAAAGTTTATAAAATTTCTCTTAATATTTTCCTTGTCGTAAGCCCCTACAATATTATCCTCTAGTCTTCAAATTATAACCCATATTTATAAATCATTCTCGGCCTGGCTATATAATCCATGTTTCTCTAGATTGTTATCTTCCGTTTATTTTTCAACCTATTTCATCAAACCCTCGAATCCCAAACGTACTATCTTGGTTAAAATTCAAATTTTCTAAAATAGATCTCAACCTTCATATATAAGATTGAATAATCATCTCCTCTTACCGATCCAAATGGTTAGAAGTTTAACTTCTATTATTTTGTTCCTTCTAGAGTCCGTAAAACTTATCTTCATGCAAGAATAGGGTACGACAACGGACAGGTGTTTCGAAAATCAAGATAAGCAAAAATGAATGGAAATAGACTCAATATAGTTTCGAAGTAAGATTCTCAGGGGTCATCCCTGGAATCTATCAAGAGATCCTAATATGTGATTGAGTACTAAAATCCTAAAATATTTCATGATTCAAATCCAAATCCTAGGGGAGGCTCGCAGTAGTACGGCTATGCCTAAGTACTACCATGACTTCGCTTTGGTTACGAAGACTGGCCTGCATGGGCCACCATAAAAACGTGTCACGACCCGCTCCCGGATATTCAGGCACGAGTACATGGGCCACTCCCACCCTACGCCATAGTATCAGCGGTACAACGTTGTCAAGTACCCAATAAATATCTACAACATCTAGATGATCCATGATAATAAATATACTCAAATCATACCATAAGTTACTAAGGAAGATATAAAATAGAAAGATATCAATAATACTGAAATAAGCAGAGTCTACAAATGAATATACAAGACCGGAATATATCGGAGGCAAAAAAATAACAAAATTAAATCAAACTACCAGGCCTAGAACTCCCGGAAGACAACTCATGGTAAAAGAATATCGAGATCCGTCTCAGCTAGCATCATCCTGTATTCCAATAATATGGGGCATAATAATTCCTAAAATTTGTCAACGTATCCAGTCAGGATTGGAGCGAAGCACATAAACTAACAGCAGTTCCAATGAATTGACAAATACTATAAGAAACAATTATAATAAAATACAAGACAGAATATCAAGACTGGAAGTAAAACAGTACAAGGTAGACTGACTATCATGTCATGGTGTGAGATATAGGTAAAGCTGGAATGTAAAGCAGTACAGGTAAATCTGATGTACAATATAAATATAAACGGTATCTTGAGATATTAGATCATTTTGTCATCGGCTTGGGTCCAGATCAGGATGTTCCATTTGACCGGCTATGCCAAAAATAAATACAAGTAAACCTGGAGATCAAGTCGGCCAAAAGTGGAAAGCTATGCATAAGTAGTAACAGGTCAGGCTACACCCAACGTGTGGTGAGGGTGAAGCTATGCACAAGTAGTAACAGGTGGGGTATTGATCATATGACCTATAATAAATCCCCTTCTCCGAGTAGTATAATGGATCCAACCATGACACGTCATGACACGAGATTCAAAGAGCAGAGGGCCAGTCCACTCCCAAATCGGTGTCTATACAAGTACATAAAACAAGATCGAACAATATACCCATATACCAGGTAAACTGAAAATAATATCTCATAACGGGATCCAACGTATACTAGTCCGTGTATCCTCGTGTCGAGATTCAAGTAAAATACTACAAATGAATCAGATATAGTAGATATCAAAGCAATAAAAACTATCAGAGAATGTACTCGCCTCAATTTAGTTCAAAGTCGACGTGCACGACAAGAACATGTCGACACGGAATATGTATGATGCTAAGCTCCACAAGATGGTCCCAAACGACGGCACAGGCGGTTCCACTGAGTCCAGAATAGTCCAAATAGTCTAGTTTGATATATAAAAGTCTGGAATCAGAATTTGGCACGATAATAGAGGTGAGGAATAGGAAACAAATATAATAGTTGTGACTTACGATTTAAGGGAAAAAGAATAACTATATATACATATCTATCTACAAATCATTTATAATATTTATAAACTATAATTTTATTTACAAAATATTATTTGGTAATACTAGAAACCCAAAAATCATTTATAATTTTACAAAATCCAATAATATATATATATATATATATATATATATATATATATATATGTAGAAGCATGAAAATGAACAGGAAATCCTATGCGGCTCAAGACTAGGAGAGTTTCATGCGGCTCAAAAGTTCATTAGAGTTTCATGTGGCTCAGAAGTTCCCAGCGAGACACGTGGCTTTATGCGGTTCAAAAAGTCCTTCACAAACCGGCCGTAATTAATTTATGCAGCTGGCTCATTCAATGCCCTGATTTGAAACGACGGCTCTGACACGAAGGTTTGACAATCCTGGCATAAAAGTGAAATAATGACCCTGACATAGTAGCAGGCTCCTAGGGAAGACAAGAAAATCTTCACAGCTGGCACAGTCCACCAACCCCAAAAAGCTCCCTATGCGGCTACCATCCCTCATGCGGCAGCCACTCTCATGCGGCTGCCACTCTCATGCGGCCGCCACCCCCATGCGGTTGCTACTCCTATGCGGCTTGGATCATGGGGCCACCCCCATGCGGCTGCTACTCCTATACGGCTCGGATCATGGGGCCACCCTCATGCGGTTCAGACTAAAGGATTTTCATGCGGTTCAGATAAGGTCACCCTTATGCGGTTCTGACACGAGGCCACACTCATGCGGCCCAACAATGAGAGTCCTCCATGCGGCTCGCAGCAGTTGGGACACGTGGCGGGAGCTGATCGAATCTCAATAATTCATATTTATTGCAGTCAATGAGGGACACATGGTGGGAGCTGAGCGAATCTCAATAATTTATATTTATTGCAGTCAATGAAGGACAAGTGGCAGGAGTCGATCAAATCTCAATAACTTAGATTTGCTGCAATCAACATAACCGTCCAGATTTGGTCAAATTCCAAACAAGCCAGATTTATTGCTATCATCATAATCATCCAGATTTAATGTAATTATTATAATCCAGATTTATGGCGATCAACATAATTACCCAGATATATTGCAATCGTAATAAACCAGATTTATGGCAATCAACATAATAGTTTGGGCTCAGAATCCGCCACGTGGATATACACGTCCACCCATGATGCCTATAAATAGTAAGGTGCCATTCCCTTGTAAAAGAGAGCACGAAGATATACGCACAGAGCCAGACACAGAGCGATCCACATTCGAGCAAGAGCATTTCTTTCCCGGAGCCGAAGCTGTGTCCGATCGTCCAAGGAGTAAGGCAGAGTTGCCGTCGCTTTCCCAAGCCTCTACCGTCACCCCCCAGAATCAAAAATTAACAATCGTACTTAGATTGCTGTACCTAGATTTTCGTCCCTAGGCTTTTTTTGTACAAGCGAGTTTGTGTTGTGAAATAAAAGTCCAGTCCTCCAATAAAACTGTTCTGTTCTTTTATAATCAATGGCAAACACGATGGCGACTCTGCTGGAGACTAACTTCTCCATGGTTGAGGAGTTTATGACGCAATCGGACACAGCCAAACTTGGCTCCACTCAACAAATGCTGGTCGCTCGGTTCAACCAGCAGGCGTTTGAAGAAATGCTCTCCGACGGGAGCGCTGGCCCGGTCCAGCGGCGAGCCCGCACAAAGAAGGCCCGCAGGGAGTGGAGGCCCAAATCATTCACTCCTCCCCAAGCTCTCGAAAGAGTACTCTCTGTTGCCCAAGACGGCGGAGAAGTATCGCAGACGACCCCACTTCAGACCATAGAGGACTTTGTTGTCCCCAAGTCCGGCAGAGAAAAACACTACGATGCTGGACTTGCAGGGGCAAAGGGTAACTCTAAATGGTCCAGGAAGAAGCCGCAGAAGGGCGCTAGCCGCATGAAGACTCAAGCAGCCACAAAAGCCAGCCACAGATAGAAGGCTCATGCGGCCAGAACTGCGAGCCGCATGGAGGAGGCTCATGCGGCCACTATGACTTCCAGCCGCATAGAAGAGGCCCACGCGGCCACTACAGCTCCCAGCCGTATGCAAACTGCAAGCCGCATGCGGGCTGCTTATGCGGCCATAAATGCCAACCGTATGCAAGCAGACTATGCGGCCAACAATCCCAGCCGTAGGCCACCTGCTTCATGCGGCTCGGACTTAGTCTTCGACCGCCTCTCAGGCGATCCTGACCCCAGATGCTCTTATGTGCCAGTCTCTATAGACTCTTCCTACTATGCACTCTCAGGTGCTAGAAGGAAGAAGTCTCGGGCAGCACGGGCTTATCGAGCTCAGACAGCTGTCCTAACTTCTGACTATCAGGGTGTCCCACTGACTATTACGCGGGCCCCTGATGGAAAGTTGTATAAAACTATCCGTGTCCAGCCCCCGACGGCCAACGAATGGGATAATTATCAAGAATCTCCCAACAATGATCAGGGGCGGGTACTTTTACTACCCCCACATCAGGGAGCAAGTAGGATGCCAACACATTCATGTGCTCAGACCTCCCGGGCCCAGAAAATGGATGACTTGTGCAACGTGATTTTTCACAAATGTAAGAAAAGAGACGAAGACTTGGTGTACAGAGAGTCCTTCCATGGACATCACTGCACTCGAGTCATTGTCAACTACTGCTGCCGCAAGGCGGCCACACAAGAGGACCAGCGATCCATCTTCCAACAATTATCGGAGGACCGAACTTTTACTTTATGTTACAAACTCTCTTGTACAAAGAAAGCCTAGGGACGAAAACCTAGGTACAGCAGTCTAAGTACAATTGTTTATTTTAGATTTTGGGAGTGACGATAGAGGCTCGGGAAGGCGACGGCAGTCCTGTCTTACTTCTTGGACGATCGATATGCAGCCTTGGCTCCTGTGACGAGATGGATGGCGTTGATGAAGAAATCCTCTCCTTGCTCTCCCTCTATTATTCTTCTGGCTTCTCTCCCTCTCTCTGTATTCTCTCTCTGATTATTGGGGGAGTCTCTCTGTATATGTGCGTATCTCTCTCTGACAGTATATATGTTCACAAGGGAATGACACCTTGCTATTTATAATAGTGGGATGTGATCATTAGGGTTGTCAATGATTGCCTTTTGGAGATGACGGTGGCCTGTGGATTGGTTAATCTAGGCCGTTCATTTTTTCTTGTGATGAATCCGAACCATTGAGTGTAGATTATACCAAATCCTATCAGCAATTAATGCTGATTGGAATAAATCTTCCTCATAATGATCTTCTGATGTCTGCGAATAAATTAGATTTATTCTCCTGCCACGTGTCCCAGATTATTGGGATTTGACCCAATCTTTGATTGCAATAAATCTGAGAAATCGATCGGCTTAGGACACGTGTCCTAGGAGCCACTGGAGGGATCTGAACTGCATGACGAGTGAGCCGCATATAATTTTGGGCCGCATATGGTTAGGGCCACGTGTCAGGGCTGCCTGGGTAGTGGCCCTCCCTCGAGCCTTTGAACCACATGGAGATGATCATTGCGAGCCGCATAGGGATACATCCGCCTGAGCCGCATGGAAATGGTCCTCTTGAACCGCATGGGAAGGCCTCTGCTTGAGCCGCATGAGGCTGTCTCGACCTGAGCCGCATAGGATGGTTTTATTCTGAGCCGCATGAGAAGTCTTTGCTCGAGCCGCATGAGGCTGTCTCGGCCTGAGCCGCATAAGACGGCTTCATTCTGAACCGCATGAGAAGTCTTTGCTCGACCCGCATACGAACGCCCACGTAGCAAGGCCACGTGGCATTTTTATGGCTCTTGGGGGATTTGTGTCAGAGATCTCTTTTCTCTTCCCTAGAAGTCTGTCACTATGACAGAGTCATAATTACTTCTTTTTGTGTCAGGGCTGTCACTTTTTCAGAGTTGTCAGCCGTCAAACAATTAATGCGAGAGGGCAGAGGAGAGAACTGTCCCGCCACGTGTCTTCGGAGTCGCATGGGATGTCTTGGGCCGCATAGTCCCTTATGCCGCATGACTCTCTGAGCCGTATGGGCTTTCTGAGCCGCATGGGATTCCTTGGCTGCATGGGTCATTTTCTTTAATATTTTTCATGCTTCTAGAAGACCCCCTTCAAAGTTTTCGATTTGCAAAATTGAAATACTTTGAATAAGAAGCATGGTCGTATTCTTCTGGCCGCATATGAAACCCTGACCGCATAGAGATCTTGGCCGCATAGATTGTTCAGCCGCGTAGGTGGTTCAGCCGTAGGGGACTGTTCAGCCGCATAGCTTCTCGCCACGTGTATGGGTCTTTAATTGTCTCAAATTCGCTTCAGCGCCGTTTTGTAGGGGGGATCCCAAGGGTCATCTCATTAAATCTTTCAGATTTTATGCCCTGGGCGAATCTTGGAGACGAAACCTGAGGAGTCGGTTTCGCTTTTTATGAGGCGGTCATTGGCCCACGTGTCCTCCTTCTCCTGTCCTCCTATAAATAGGAGGAGTTTGAAGAGAGAAAGGGCTTCTTTACTTTCTTTCTTTTTCCTCAAATCTTTCCTATCTCGATTGCCCTTCCTCCTTCGATAACTAATGGCTCCCAAGAAGACGGTGGCAGCAAAGGGCAAGAAGGCAGCCTCTAGTTTCGCCTCGACTGCGGCTGCTACTCCGTCGATCGTCGTACCTGATGTTCATCCTGACGTTCACCCCCCCATTACTGGTAAGGACAATGTATGAGTTAAAGAACCCTAACTGCCGTGGCTACGTCGCATACTTTATGTACGAGTCTTTGTAAATCGCATGTTCGCCCTACGGCTGTGCTGTGGGCCGTATAAGAAAACTACCGTGTCTGCATGTGCGCTTCGTCGGCGAAGCCGCATAAGCGACGCTAAACCGCATAGACTTTTATTGTACGGAGCCGCATAAGTGTTCTTCTGAGCTTGAGCCGCATGAGGCTTGTTGGAGCCGCATAAGGCTTCGGAGCCGCATAAGGCTTCATGGAGCCACATGGATGTTTTTCTGAGCCGCATGAGGCTTGGAAGCACCCAATCCGTTTAACTTACCTTTCTCTGTCTTTTCTTCAGTGAATCTGCCGGTTAACGCTGCTGGAGAACTCTTGGTGGATAGCACCCAAGCTGCTCTCGGCTATAGGTACGACTATATTGTTCAGCATATGACGGACCAGTTTCCGAGCGATGAGCCTCTGGCTAGACTGCATGCCATCAAGAATCAGTCTTTCCATTTCCTTAATGCTATGATGAACTCCGGGAAATTTGAAGGGGAGTATTTGAAGCCTGCATTCTTTTTTGGATACGCCTTGACCGTGGAGAACAATCATGTTCTGGAGGTGTCGGAGAATTGGAGTTTTGTCTCTAACGGAATGGCGATCCGCATCCCCCAGATGGAGCGACACTTCCCATTATCTTGGTTCAATATGCTCCCATTGGACCGGAAGATGGAGAAGACTTTAACCCCGACCAGAAGTGGGATGTTCGTGGGGAACATCTATTATAATAACAATCTGAAGTCCGTGACTGCCGGCAAGGTACATACTAGCTGTTCTGTGACGGGGTTGGTCCCAGGTTCTTTTCTGAATGTGGCGGGCTCTAACTTCACATTTTCTACCGCCGATACTTTTATAAATCAACTTGCTCGGAAGGGCTCCTATCCCGTTGGTCGGTTGATGTTCCCTGGTTGGGTACACCCTATTCCCTCGTGGACCAATTTGTCGACTTGGATCTTGCAGAAGTATGAGGCCTTTTTGTGCGAGATTGGCCTTTACCACGCTATCCGAGGCACCAGTCATGGCTTGTCCATAAACAAGAAGCTGTTCATGTCTCTGTTGGAGATGTATAATTGCCGTACGGGGACCTTTTACACACCTGTAGGAGAAATAGGACTCGCGCTCCATGAAATGCACGCGGTCTCCAAGCTTCCTTGGGGGGACGAAGCTTTTGAAGCGTATACTCCCACTAATGAGGAACTCGAAGATTTGGAACGACAGTATCCTGGCTTCGTGGCTCTTTACCAAGAGATATTGTGCCATTATAGCACATGTCATCAGATAACCCGAAAGGATAGTAACTCGGAAGGGAATGCTCCCCATACCAAGGACTGGGTGCACTATCTCTTCCCGACAGATGCCTTAGGTCAAGTTACCTCTCGTCGCCCTCGATCTCGGGAAGCGGTTAAGGACTTGGTGTCGTCGGCTAAGAGAGTGGCCACTACCAGTGACAGATTCGAGAGCAAGACTGACGCTTTTGGTTACTTTTACCAGGATACTCAAGAGCTGTTCGAGAAAGCGCTTCTGGCAGGATTTTTGATGATCTGGCTACGAAATTGTGTAGTCTCGGGAGGAGCCGGTTCTATTGAGAGAATTAGTCGTAACTTCATCCTTCCGGCTGTGAAGTTAGTTTTGCGAATCAGGCTAGCTCTCCTCCCGGCCATGGTATGCAGCATACACCGTAGCCTTCGTACCTTCACATCCAAAGTCATTGCTCGCGACGTAACTAAGGATTTTGAATGAACTGAGTTGCCCTATCACTATTTGATGGGGTGGCTGCTGATACATCATCCATCTTTGATGAGACTGGGCTCTGAAGACGGTGTGACTGATGATGACGTATTTATCTTCCGCTATCGTGATGAGCCTTGGGAATGTGAGACCATGCGGGCTTGCCGGATGGCATTGGCAAGGGCAGATAAGTATCATATTTTCGTATCCGTCCCTCGCTTTACTGCCAGGGACATAGAGGCTGTACATCTTGACGGTATTGCACCCCCTCAGCTTCTGGATGGCCAGCTGCTCCTATGGCTGCGTAACATCCGTCCCGCACATCTAGTGTATCGTAACCGCAATACTGTCTTTCTGGAGCCTTATCTGCCTAGCAGGTTTGCCCGGCAGTTTGGATACAGCCAACTTTGTCTAGACAGCCCCAGTTCTTGTCTGGGTTATGAAGGTAGCCTTCTTGATGGTATCAGGGCTTGGCAATATTATGATTCATTCCATACTCGTACCATTTTCTCAGTCCCTGCCATCAAGGAGTCAGTGGAGATCTTGTATATGGCGACTTTGTATCATGTCATGGCAAACAAACCCCCGGTCGGTTTTAATCCAGGTACCAGTTTTATTATTGGTTCCGGTCTGGAGGAAGGCTCTCAAGGGGCCAAGAAAAGAAAGACTAGAGCCGAAGTACCAGATTTGGATTCCGCTGCTGAGGGTGATGAAGGCAACGAGCATGATAGAGATGACTCTATCCTTCCTGTGGCAGACACAGAGGTGGGTCAGCCGCCTATTTTGTCAAATGAGATGTTGGGGGATCAGTCCCTCATTGCGCCTGGCCCTACTCCGAAACGTAGCAGGCAAGTTTCTCCTGTTGGCGGTGTTTCTCGATCCCGGAAGCTGGTTGCAACTAGGCACCGCCTGCTAGCCATAATAGAAAGTGGAGAAGAAGTCAACCCTGCGTCAGAGGTAACAAAACCGCTCTCGATTCCTTCTTCCTTCTTTCCTTCGAGCTTCAATTCTAACCGTCTTCGTTCCCTCTTTTAGGTGTCGGGAGAAGAAGAAGAGTTTCAAGATGTCGAGATGGTGACCCAGGATGACGGGGACTCCCGTGAGCCTGTTCCTTTTCAAGATGACGCAGATCAATCTGTATCCCCCTTCAAGGTGGCGGGGACAGAGGACGCGATTGAGTTTAACTCGAGGATCGTGGGTGAGGGGACCATGCCAGTTGTGGATGAGCTGTATCCTTCAGGCCCCTCTCTTGGTAAGATTAGCCGAATCTTAACCTGTGAGGAAGCCTATCTGCTCTATCATCACGTCCTTCGGGTTACGTCGATTGATTGTTATTCTGGGCATACAGGTCCTGTTCCTCCAGTGCCGAGGATGGACATTGTTGAGACAACCCCAGTCGAAGGGGCATTGGTGGAGAAGGGTGTACCTTCTCACCGTCCGACTCATCTTGATGGGTCTTCTGGGGGCTCGAGTTTAGCGGGCCAGTTATCGGGGCAGTCGTGGCAGGGAGCGATAGTCCTTGCGTCATCCTCCGCTCTGGTGGCTCCGAGAATCGACCTTTCTGCCCTACCGAGTATCCAAGCTCTCCGGGCGGTAGAAGACGAGTTGGCCTCCATTCATGCATCGTTCTACTCGGACTCCGTTCCCCTGGTGGCGAGCTCTAGCGTTACTTCTTCGATGTTGCCGTCCCTGCTTCCCCTGACTCCATCCTCTGCTGAAGTTCTGGACGACGCATTGCAGGACGTGGTTGCCAGTTTTCATCGTCATTTGAAGAGGGGAATCGAGGCCGCTGTAGAAAGAGGGACCTCCTTCACCTTGGCCCGATAATGCGCCCAGGGTCAAGTAAATATCCTTAGGAATCTTCCTGGTGATGCAGGGATGGCTTCGCTTCTGGAGGCAAAATTGTTGGAGGCTGATCAGCTGGTGGCCGAGCTTCGAGTATTGCGGCAGGCTGATCTGTCTGTTGTTATAAACGAGGAGCGGGATTCCCTTATCGCTGTTATAGAGAGGACCAGAGCTGCTCGGGATAAGACCAGACCGGCCATACTGAAGGATCTCAGCGACTTATCTGATCGGTATGATCAATTGAGTTACACGAATGAAAATGTCATGGCTCGGGAGGAGTCTGTCTCTCGTGAGATTACTGAGACGCGGGAGCAGATCCTTGCACTTCAGAAGAAGTTGACTTTCTTGGAGTCTGAACTCGAGGCTGCCCGTAATGACAGGGGGCTAATTGTTCAGGAGGCTGACAGGGTTGCTCAGGCTTCGAATGACCTGGAGACTGCCCTGAAGAAATTGGAAGATGACTGTCAGGCGCCCCTGGGCTTGGACAATGAGGAGCGGTTACTCCAGGAGGCCGAGCGTCGTGCTCGGCAACGGATTGAGCGGGGGACCACCTCAGTGAGAAACCGCCTCCTAGGATTGAGTAATGCTGAAATGTAGTCGGTCTTTTCTTCTTGTCTCGTTTTTGTTTTCTTTCTTTCTGAAAGGGACGTGATCCCGAAATATGTAATACTTTTTTTTCTTCCTTCATATAAAGAGTACTTTCCATTCTATCCTTCATTTGTATTGCTTGTTTTACTTGTGATGTTGTGGCGATGTTCTCCCCCGTATAGGAGATATATTTGTGGACCTGTTACCCATGGTATACCTTGGTTTTAGGTACAGATAACAAGTTTTGGTCAGGATACCTGAAGCAGCCATGGCAAAGTGGTCATGGGTGCTCTTGGTATTGGAAAAAGGAATGCCGTAGAGCAGCTGGCCTCCTAGGGCATGATGAGATGGTAGGTTAGTGCTAAGAAACTTAGCTGGGGATATTTGTGGGCCTATTATCCTTGGCGTACCCTGGTTTAGGATACGAATAATAAGATGAAGGAGAACCGACATACTTGCTCAGAGGTAATGAGGACATGGCAAGCAGGAAAGTTTTTTAAACGTAGAGTTTTCCTACTCAGAGGTAATGAGGACATGGCAGGAGTGAACTCGGCGGAGGGTATTGGTGGTCAACAGAGGACATTTGTGGTCAACAGAGGCATTTGTGGCCAACAGAGGACATTTGTGGTCAACAGAGGACATTTGTGGACCTATTACCCTTGGCGTACTCCGGTTGTAGGTACAAATAATAGGTCGAAAGGGGATCATCATACTTACTCAGAGGTAATGAGGACATGGCAAGTATGAAGGTTTCTTCGATGGAGCCTTCCCATTCAGAGGTAATGAGGACATAACAGGAGTGGGCTCAATGAAGAAGGGCACATAGAACGACTCAGAGGTAATGAGGACATGGAAGTTCTATGTAAGGGGTGATTTGTTTTTGGTAGAAGTGGGACGACTCAAAGGTAATGAGGACATGGCCGTTTTAGAAATTTGTGGATCGAATACCCATTTTTGTGCACTGAAAGTGCTGGTATTGGATCATGAGGGAGGATCTCCTCCAGGAAGGAAGTTCAGAGGTATGATCATACATAACTTTCTATCTGAAAGAGTGACCGAGATGTGAGTTCAGAGGCACTAGCGGGTACATGACTCAAGAATTTAGAGAATGGTGAGTGTGAGTTCAGCGGTACCAGCGGGTACATGACTCAAAAATCTGACAAACTATGAGGGTGAGTTCAGTGGTATCAGTGGGTACATAACTCAATAGTCTGGAGAATGTTGTTTAGACATAATATTTCTTCAGGAACTTGCCGTTGACGGGCAACATGAGCAAGTCTCCGTTTTGCTTAGCGAGGCGGTAAGCACCGTTGGAGAACACGGCCTCGATGACAAATGGACCTTCCCATTTTGGCTGGAACTTGCCGGCGGTCTTGTGAGTCATGACTATTGGCCTTCGGACTGCCAGAACAAGATCGCCTACTTGGAATGTTCTGATTTTGACCTTCTTGTTGAAGGCTCTTGAGATGCGTGCTTGGTATAGCTCGATCCTCTGCTGAGCTAGGAGGCGCTTTTCATCTAAGGCCTCCAACTCTTGTAATCGACGTCGGTAGTTGTCATCTGTCGTTAATTAATAAGTGAGGGCGACGCGGAGTGAGGGTATTTGAGTCTCTAATGGGAGAACTGCCTCACTCCCGTATACGAGAGAGAATGGTGTGTTCCCGGTAGCTGTTCGGACTGTAGTACGGTACGCCCATAAACCCTCATCGAGTTTCTCGTTCCAGTCGCACTTGTTGGAGGAGACAAACTTCTTGAGGAGTTTGATGATTATTTTGTTGAATGCTTCTGCCAACCCGTTCGCCGCCGAGTTGTACGGTGTCGAAGCGATATTCTGAATACGGTACTTATCGCAAAACCGATAGAAAGCGTGGCTTGCAAACTGCGGACCATTATCATGGATGATCCTTCGGGGCAGTCGAAAGCGGTAGATGACGTGATGCTTAAGAAAGCTGATCACGTTTGAAGTCTTGACTTCTGCGAGTGGGACAGCTTCCGCCCACTTGGAGAAGTAATCAGTGATCGCAAGTATGAAGCGATGTCCTCGAGAGGAAGGTGGGGTGATTGGACCAATGATATTCATTCTCCATGCTTCGAATGGCCAGGACGCCACTGTCGGATGTAGAAATTCGGATGGTTGGTGAATGAAGTCCGCGTGGACTTGACAGGCTTTGTATTTTCTAGCATAATCTATCGCATCTGCCACCATCGTGGGCCAATAGTAGCCTATTCGTCGAAGACGGTCCTGCAATTTAGGACCGGGTTGGTGGGCCCCGCAGACACCGTCATGAGCTTCTCGTACGGCTTCTTTGGCTTCTGCGCTTGACAGACACCGAAGCAGTAATCCGTCGTAGGAGCGGCGATACAACATTTTTGTCTCTATATCGTAGAAGAATCTGAGAGAATGCCGTCTGATGGAAGTGGCTTCCTTTGGGTTCTCGGGCAGGATGTCGTAGACGACGAAGTCGATGAATGGTTGTCTCTAATCTAGGGCATCATCGATCGTGTGGGCGGAATAACTCGCCACAAATTGCACATTGTTCTTGGGACAGACCAGTTCGTAGCCTATCACATCCACGGATTGGCGATCACAGTTCGGAACTGCTAGGAAAGCGGCAAGACCAGCTAGGGCATCAGCTTCGATATTTCGGAGTCGGAGGACATGTTCGATAAAGAACCCCTCGAACGACGAGATGTTGTCAATCGCTATTTGGTGATAAGGGATCATGCCTTCGTGGCGGACCTCGTATGAGCACCGGATCTGATTGACGATTAGTTGGGAATCGCCGTATGCTTCAAGATATTCTACCCCCAGCTCTCTTGCAAGTTGGAGGCCAATGACTAGAGCGTTGTACTCGGCCACATTGTTAGAGCAGGGCTCTGTGAGGGAATAAGCGCGGTTAATCACCAATCCGGAAGGGGAGACCAGTACTACCCCGACTCCGACGACTATATTGCCTTTAGGTCCGGTCCTCGAAGCACCGTCGAAGAACATTTGCCATATAGCCTCGTGAGAGGTTGCATGCGAGTCGACGACCTCATCTGGGATCTTTTCATATATTTTGGAGGACTCCGAGCCTGGGTGGGCTGCTAAGAAGTCTGCCAGGGATTGACCTTTGACTGTCTTTTGGGGGACGAAGATCATATGATAAGGGGACAGCAATATTGCCCATGTAGCGAGGCGAGAGCTGAGTGCCCCTGGTTTAGTCATGAGGACCCTGAGAGGGTTGACTCATGAGATCACATGTATCGTTTGTCCGGTGACATAGTGCCGCATTTTCTGAATGGCGAACACCAGGGTAAGGCATTCCTTCTCTACAGCGGTGTATCGGTGCTCTGGCCCATTCATCATTCGACTGAGGTAATATATGGCTTGCTCATGGCCTGCGTCGTTGTTTTGTGCCAGCAGAGCCCCGAGGGAGTGTTCCATTGCTCGTACATAGAGCAGGAATGGTTTTCTAGGAATTGGGACCACCAAAACTGGAGGATTTGACAAATATTCTTTGATGCTGTCGAAAGCATGCTGACATTCCTCGTCCCATACGAATGAGACTCCTTTCTTTATGAGGTGCATGAACGATCGACATCGCCCGAAGAGGTTAGAAATGAACCTCCTGATGTAAGCTAGCCTCCCTTGGAGGCCTCTGAGTTCGCGGAGATTTCTCGGGGGGCCCATCTCCATAATTGCTTTCGTCTTCTCAGGGTCTACATGGATACCTTGTGCAGTGATGATGACGCCCAAGAACTTTCCGCTGGATACGCCTAGAAAGGACTTCGTAGGGTTCATTTTCAAATTGTGCGCTCGTATTAGGTCGAATACCGTCTTTAGATCCTGCAGGTGGTCTTCCTTGCAGCGACTCTTAACGGCTATATCGTCAACATAGCACTCCACTGTCTTGCGTAAGTGGTCTCTGAAGATGATGCTCATGGCTCTTTGATATGTGGCGCCAGCATTTTTTAAATCGAAAGGCATAACTGTGTAGCAGTACGT
This sequence comes from Iris pallida, assembly GCA_029216955.1. NCBI lineage: Eukaryota > Viridiplantae > Streptophyta > Magnoliopsida > Asparagales > Iridaceae > Iris > Iris pallida. The sequence goes on along the minus strand of JANAVB010010193.1, from coordinate 3,191,022 downwards.
GCCAATTGGTGTTCGGAATAATGTATGCTTTTCGTCATCAGGAGACATTTTGATTTGGTTGTACCCCGAGAAGCCATCCATGAATGACATACGTTCAAAACCACCGGTATTGTCAATTATGATGTCCGTGATAGGGAGGGGGAACTCATCTTTAGGGCATGCCTCGTTCAGATTGCGAAAGTCGATGCAGATTCGAATCTTCCCATTCTTCTTGAGGACGGGCACTATATTGGCGACCCAATTGGGATGTTGTTCCTCACGAATGAAACTGCTGGTTATCAGTTTGTTGACTTTGGCTTCGATCGCGTCCATGATGCCCGGGCGGAAGCGTCGCTGTTGTTGCTTGACTGGCTTCGCATCTGGCCTGATGTTAAGTTTGTGAAGAGCAATGTCGGGATTTAATCCTGGCATGTCTTCATAGCTCCAGGTGAACACATCAATGTATTCTCTGACAAGTTCTAGCAGCGATTTTTGCTCTTTGTCTGTTAGGCTTTTACTGATGAAGATCGAATTTGGAGAAAATTCGCTGCCGAGATCGACCTGTATAACCTCATCTTCAGTAGGAGGTTCTCTCAGTTCGAACCACTTTTTCCATTGTGCATCCAATTGCTGGGCCCACAGCTCTAGCTCGAGGATCTCGGGGATGTCTTCGTCTTCCTCGTAAGCGTCGGTGAATGCCATGTTGACTGACAAGACTTGTCTGAACACGTCTCCGATGCTGGTATCCGAGTCAGAAGTTGGTGACCCGGTTGAATGTGACTGCCAGTCGCATTCTTCATCTGAACTTTCAGGGGTCGTAGTAGGCGTTACATACCCTAACCCGCATCGAGTTTTGCTATAGTAGTCTCGTGGTTTGCCCGTCGGGACTGGCGGCTTCAAAGGTAATCGTCGCCCAGTGCCGTAGTTCAAACTTGGCATCGTCTCCAGATCATACCCCTGTTTCTGCATGAGATATTTGGATTGAGGGCTATAAAGATACAGAGGCAGTCTTTCGGCATCTGACCCGAGGTCGGCTTCCTCTATGGTGAAGGGATGCGGGTTGTTCGTCCGGCCGAAGATGATTGGATGGTCCCCTCCCTCGATTATTCGGTAAGCGTCTTCTACTGGAGTAAGCTGGATCGCGGTGTACACATTTGTCACCTGTGTGTGTAGGTGAGTGCCTATACCGTGTTCCATAGCATACATTGTACATAGCTTATTGAGCTCGGTGTAGTTCAAAGATAACCCTTTATTGATGAAGTAAGGTATCTTTTCTAGGGGGATTACATCATCAGCGGAGGGAACATCAGTGTGGGCAGCCACATACTTGGCTAGCTCCGGTTCCTCTTCGGCTACCCCCTGTGAAGACTGAGAGGACGCCCTAGGCAGCTTGATTGTCAGAGGTTCAGCTGATGGAGAAGAGCGTGGAGTTGTTGGCAGACTAGCGACCCCCAATTTGGCACTTGATGTGGAGCGAGGAGTGGCTGGCTCGCTAGAGATGTCAGACCTTGCATCAGGGTGACGACCCTTCTTGGGAAGGCGTATCGCCAGTGGCCTATCGGAGGGATTGAGCTTCTCCGTTTGGGGTTGACCGACTCTTGGCAGTCTGATTGTTAGTGGCCCCGTTGTGGGTCTCGGCACTTGGCCGGACCTTGGCAGCCGGATTATCATCTGCTCTTCCTACGCCGAGAGGCTGATCGCATCTCTCCGTAGAGTGGCAGTAAGGGGTACGAACCTGCCCGGTTTGCGAGCTTGGAGGTGGATCGTCAGAAGCTCTTCTGATCCTGTGGCTGTTTCGGTACTAGCTTGTACATTTCTTTCATCAAGGTGCCTCTTCGACTTTTCGTATAGACAGGAGTCCGAGTAGTAAGATTCGACCCCTTTGAAAGGATCGATGTCAGCAAATTCCGTCTTCACGAAGCCGTGTTTGTCGACATATTTGAAGCAGTGGTGCAGCGTGGAAGGCACGATCATATAATCGTGTATCCATGGGCGCCCCAAGAGGATGTTGTAAGAAGTGTCTTCATCTATGATGTAGCAGGTGACTTCGGATTGGAGGTCGCCAATTTGATACTTCAGACGAATCTTCCCAATAGGGTAGCTCCTGTCCGAATTGAAACCGCTGATAGCGGTGCTTGTAGGTGTCAGGCGATGCATTGGAATACGAAAATGATGTAGCAGACCCTTCGGGATGATGCTTATAGAAGAGCCTGGATCTATGTGCATCCGATCCAACTTCACGTCGTTGATGTATCCTGTGTAGTATAGCAGGCGATCGTGTAGGTTGGTTTTGATGAGCATGTCCTACGGGGTGAAGACGATGTTGGGCATTGCTTCCGTGCAGGCACTGTCTTGGAGATCCACGGGTGAGTCCTCCCCGGTGAGGTTGGATTGAGCCAGATAGACATCGGCATTTTGGAGTACTTCGCTTAATGCAATACGAACATCCTTGGAGAGCCTTAGGAGTTCGTACAGTGACAACTTGGCCGGTGTGTTAGCCAAATGTGCTAAGATGTCAAAGTTGTAGGGCCTCTCTAGCCCTTGGGCTGTCTCTTTTCGGAGGGATTTATTGAAGCGAGTCTCCCTCGGCCTAGGCTTGTCGGTCGTCGAAGGTTGAGCCGGTCCCGGAGCATCAGTTGTAGTGGGTTGATGATTTTTAGCTGGATTGTCAATCACAGGTTGGGATTGCGCTCCGGACCGCGTGACGACGGCTGTAGCTTCCTCGTTGTCTGCCGAGATTGTATGGCAGGTCCTGACTTTTCCACTTTTCTTCTTGTCGGTAGAAGATGGTGTGGGCCGAGTCACTTCTGACACCAAGTCTGGATGGATCCACATGACCTCCCCTCGTGATATGGTGAGGGGTACTAGACCGGCAGCCTGATCTCGGGGAGGTAGAAGATTGGTAATCTCCATTGTCGCTAGAGGGACGGGGATCACCCCGTCTTGAGTCTTCGTCGGAGGGAAGCTGCCGAATTATACCGACACCATATTGGCTGCCACGGTTACCTCTTCGAAATCGATAGCCAGGGCGTTCGAATCAATGAGGTTTTGGATGTACCGTTTCAGCTGGTAGCAGTCGTGTGTAGCATGATGGACATAGCGATGATAATGGCAGTACTTTGGATTCTCCATCTCTGCCGGCCGTGGTTCCCGTCTTGGTGGAGGAAGCTGGATTCTGTCTCCTTGTATGAGCATGTCCAAGATGGGCTTGACGTGACCGTCTTCGAAGGAGTAAGTAATTTGCGGCCATTGTTTGTCTGCTGGCTTCGGCTCAGATTTTTGTGCTGTATCGGCCACCATAGCCTGCTTTCCTTTGCTATCCCGATTGTTGGAGGGGCTACCCCCATTATCGTTGTTGGGACGCTTGCCCTTGTTTTTTCCTTCCGAGATGTGCAATCCCAGTTGGCGAGCCTTCTACAATCGTTCTTCGGCGCTTGTGGCGCTGATGATGAACGTCTTCCAATCTTTGAATTGACTTTCGCCCATCCAGAGACTGATCGTCGGAAGCAGTCTCTTTTGGCAAATTTCAATTAAAGAGGAATCTGGATTTTCGGAGGGCAGCTTCATGGCGGTTTGGCAGAACCGCTCAATGTAGTTCTTTGTCAGCTCCTTCTCCCCTTGGACGACGTCCATGAGGGTGGACATGGTGACGTCCTGTCCTACTTCGTAGAATCTCTCCAGGAACAGGCGCTTGAAGCCGACGAATGAGTGGATGTAGTTGTCCGGCAGATTGCGATACCAGTCGAAAGCGACTCCCTCCAATGCCCCGACGAATAATCGTGTGAGAATAGCATCGTCATGGGGCAGATGGTCGGTGGTGACCTCGAAGTAAGTGATGTACCGACTTGCTGAGGTCTTGTCATCATACGGGTTGATATTGAACGGCTTATATCTTGGAGGGAATGGAACATCCCTCCATTCGGCAGGGTATGGTTGCCGCATTCTGAGGTCTTGAGCATTTTCTCGGGCATGGAACATGGCTCGGAGCTCCTGGACCTCTCTTCTTACTTCTCGGGCCTCATCTATCGCGGTAGGGGTTGTTATTTCGGGAGGATTATTGTCCGGGTTTGGTGCCGCTGAGTTCGAGTCCGCATTGACCGCGGGACCCGTGCTTGTTTGGCCAGGCGTTCCTCCTTGTAGAGTTGGAAGAGCGGCTTTGATTTCATCTACTGACTTGACTAAGGCCTACAGTATAGCCTCCAAAGTGTCAATGCGTTGGCGATCGCTGAAACCACCTTGATTGCTATCCGTCATAAACACCGTCCTTACATGAGGAGTGATGGAAGGAATGGTGGAGGATGTGCTCTCCGAGTCATACCCATGCACCGAGAAGTCATCGGGGTAGGTGGGAATGTTCTCTTCAGGCTCGGACTCGGAGGGAACGGTATCCCCAGCCTCAGAGCTTGCTTCGTCTTCATGGATGTCCTCGGGGACATCGGCGTCTGTTGTACCTGATGGGAGAGTTGTTTCCCCGGGTTCGTCTCCTTGAAACATCGGATTATAGTGGATGTTCGGAGGAGTGCTACCCCAGTTCCCATGACCCCCAGCAATGTGGATGATGAATTTTCCATTGTAGCAGATTTTGTCTTTGAACGGGTGTGTTTGAATACTCCGGTGGAGGTCAGCCGTTTAGACGACAGTTTCTTAGCTGTAGTGGTTGATATTTTAGGGCTGGAGATGCTTGTCTTCTTCTCTCTCCCCTCGGCGGGGACTTTCTGAGTGGAATTGCAAGAGACAATAGGAGGTGCCTCGTCTTCTGAAGATGGGTGTTGCAATCTTTGAAAGACATACTGCCGGTCTTCTTGTATCGTCGTGCCATTGCAGCAGCAGTTGACGATGATTTGGGTGCAGTGACGTCCGTGGGAGGACTCTTTGCATCCCGATGCATCTTCCCTTTCCTTGCGTTTGTGGAGGATGGCCTCACGCAAGTCAGATGGGTCTGGACCGACCGTGTTTGCTCCCAGGATTTTGGAAGACTTTTGGGAACCTCTCTGTCCGTCTGCCGCCGGGGGCTAGACTCGAGCGGTTCTGTACAACTTCCCATCCGAGGCCCGCGTAATAATTAGCGGGACGCCCTGATAGTCAGAGGTTGGGGCAGCTGACTGGGCTTGGTGGGCCCGTGCTGCCCTAGACTTCTTCCTTTAAGCACTTGCGGGTGCGTAATAGGAAGAGTCCAAGTTGAATATCACAGAGTCTGGCTTATCATCCAGAGAATCATCAGGGTCAGGACCGCATGAGAGACGGTCGAAGACTGATTGAGAGAAGCGTGGAACGGACGCTATGCGGCTAGGATTGGAAATCGTGCAGGCTGTCTGCATGCGGTTGTCTTTAGCTGCCGGATGAGTTGCTTTGGTGCGATTAGTAGGAGTCACGATCGTGCAGGCTGGCCGCATGCGGTTGGCAATTGTGGCCGTATGGGTTTTCTGCAAGCGATTGACTTCAGTATAAGCTTCATCCATGTGGTTGGCGACTGTAGCCGCATAAGCTATGTGGCTGACAGATGTGACCGCATGAGTTTTTTTTAAGCGGCTAGCGGATGTGGCCGCATGAGCTTTTTCTATGCGGCTAGCACCCTTATGCGGCTCGGATCGCGTAGAGTTCCTCTTTGCCCCTGCAAGTCCAGCATCATAGTGTTTTATTCTGCCGGACTTGGGGACAGCAGAGTTGCCTACGGTCTGAAGTAGGGCCGCAGGAGAGTCTTGCTCGCCGTTTTGAACAACAGAGGGTATCTCTGCAAGAGCTTCAGTAGAAACGAAGGATCGGGGTCTCCACTCCTTGCGGGCCTTCTTCGTGCGGGCTCGCTTCTGGACCGGGCCAGCGCTCTTGTCGGAGAGCATTTCTTCGAACGCCTGTTGGTCGAACCGGGCGACCATCTTCTGTTGCGTGGAGCCAAGCTTGGCTGCATCCGATTGCGTCACCAACTCCTCAGCCGTGGAGAAGTTTGTCCCCAGCAGATTCGCCATCGTGTTTGCCATGAAATATAAAAGAACAGAACAATTATCGGAGGACCATACTTTTACTTCACATTACAAACTCGCTTGTACAAAGAAAGCCTAGAGATGAAAACCTAGGTACAGCAGTCTAAGTACAATTGTTTATTTTAGATTGTAGCTCCCCTTCCCAGAAATTTCGAAATATTTTATTTTTTGATTTTAATGGTGATTTTTGGATTTTTTTTTAAAAAATTATTTACTTAATTACTATGGTAGATGACTTCAATATCATCAACTTCCGCGCTTGAAGAATCACAGATCCCGTTGGCAAGGTTTTTGAATATTCAATTGGAGTCATACGAATTGTAGGAGGGCTTGGAATCATGGTGCCACGATGCCATCTTTTTGGAGCAAGATTTGGGTCGTTCCAAGATCATGGATCTACTTCGTGGCACTTTGATAAACTTGTACGCGTACCATTATTCTGGAACTTATTTATAATTTTTTTTATTCTTAAGATATGTTAGGGTTATTTTGTATTAGACTGGTGATAATCTTTGTGTTATAATTAGGCTATTGTAAATTGTTTAATTGTGAATAAACAATTACAGTTTGTCCTCTGAATCTTGTCTTGCTTTACTCCTCCAATTATCAGGGTACTAGAAGTCACTCACAATATGTTCTGTATAGAATATACAAGAGTAGAACTGTAATTCCAAGTGAATTCGTATTACTGAATTCATGCAAACCAAATGCCATGAATGATTCTAGTTAGGTATTTTGGCAATTAAAATTCAAGGTATAAAAGGGCCTTGTCGCGTTGGTATTTATGTCTATCCAGGCAACGAATTTCAGCTAAGATTGTTGTTGCATCTCCAGATGCAAACAAACCATTCCCACAACAAAACCCAAGCACGGCCCAGCCTACCCGAGCCAGGCTGGGCTTTCCCGAACTTAAGCAGCTTTCCGAGACCAACTCAGCCCATTACTCACCATATATAAGCCTTGGTAGTAGCTCCAGTAGAGAACACTGGAGAACCCTAGCCACATATAACTCCTCCGTCGACTCGGGATTGGCTCTCCGATCTCAAACCCTAAAATTTTGGGTTTTCTCCCCTCAATCTCAGCCGAATCCCCGATCGGAAGCGAGGCCCTTGATTATCTGATGGAAGCGGGTCAAGAAAATATGCAGCCTAATAAAGAAAGGTCGGTAGCCTTTTCTGGAAGACCCGCCTCACCTTTTTGCAGCTCCTTCACAAAGTTTTACACCATTTAGGTCCTCGGCTCCCGTGGCTAGTTTAGGAGCATCAGCCGCCTATTAGGTTCAATAGTCCATCGAGTCCTCCCCTGCCTTCATCTTACTCCATACAAGGTGCAAGTCCTTATCAGCAAACACAAGCACCCCGATTTCCTCTAGTTGTCCAACCTGTGCTTCCTTTGCATGGTCCTCTGGCGAGCCCACCAGTTATTCCCTCTCCCGGATCTCTTCGGCCCCAGTCCGAAATTTTTTCAGTGCAAATGGGCCTTCCACCCTACCCCATGCGGCCGTCGGCCATGGACCGTTTGCTTTTGGCCGTGCCGAACTCGACATCCAAGCCTCGTTGACGGGAGGCTGTGTCGCTTCATGGAGACCCCGCGTCGAGCTGTATGGGCCGAGCATCACCACCGACCATGCCTTGCCGTAACTTCCATGCATGTAGCCGGACCGTTGTGCCGATAGACCGAGATGATATCCGCAAGAACCTCGTCGATGGATCAGTGGGAAGCCGATGCCTCCGCAGACTAACTCCAACCGGCCTCCCGGTGAACTCCTGTCATAGGACACCTCGCCACCATGAGCTTCCCTTCTTCGTCGTGATCTTTCCGCACCCTAACTGGGCTCCTTGTATAGGCTGGTATAATTATGTGTTATATGAAAGAACCCAAAGAAAAAGGTATATCTGAACTATTAGATAAATACTAATGGTCATATTTTGGTTAGGATGAACGAAAAAACTGGGACTTACATGTACTCAAGCACAACAAAAGTGGACAAACTTGTCCATCACTTTGTGCACGTTCGTCAGACCGAGAAGAAACTTGCGCCAACTGGACCATATCATTTTTCTGGTCCTGTATGCCAAGTTTGGTCCAATTCTGAGACCGTTGACAAAATCACTATTTTGCGGGCCCCACAGTTCCACTCAACGGACGATTTTGTGCACGACCCGCCAAAATCCAACTCTGGACATACGGTTGGGTTCGTATCGAAAAATCGGATCCGTAGACTTATAGTTTGACGACTTTAGAGACCATTGACTCTGGCACGCTTTTCGGTGCAAAGCGGGTCCAACGGCGGACATCGTTTTTGTCCGAAATTACCGTTTTGCCCCTGTGTCCAGAATTGGACTTAAGGACAGACAATTCTAGCTAATTTGACTATTCTGAGAATGTTGGCACTGTTTATTTCAGCTTTCGGAGACAGTTGTGATGAATTAGACTTTATGGCGTACCAAGCTGCCGGTATATTATTGATTCTTCGTGCAACCCCCAGGCAAGTATACCTTGCCTCCCTCTACAGTTTTATTTACATGCATTTTTTTCAGTTTTTAGTTTTTAGATTATTTATGGACATGTGCTTTTTCGTGTTATTTTCTGTGGAGTTGTTTTTATTGTTTATAGCCATGTTCATATTTTGGCCATGTATTTCATATTTGGAGTTTCTCGTCAGTACCTTGCTTGAGTCGTGTCATAGAACGAGTGCATGTAGTGAACTGCTAAATCCTTGATATTGCTTCCTTGACACCAGAGAGTCCACACACGGGACGAGGGTGTTTTTCTTGATGTGTTTACATCAGTTAGTCCACACACGGGACGAGGGTGTTTTTCTTGATGTGTTTACATCAGTTAGTCCACACTAGGGACTAGGATGTCGATTATTGCACCAGAGAGTCCCCACTCGGGACGAGGGTGTAGACTTGACTTGACTTGCACCAGAGAGTCCACGCTCGGGACGAGGGTGTTTACATCAGAGAGTCCACACACGGGACGGGGATGTAGTATTTGCACCAGAGAGTCCACACTCGGGACGAGGGTGCCTTGTCGTGAACTAACCAGTGAGTCCACACTCGGGACAAGGGTTAGTACTGACCAGAGAGTCCACACTCGGGACGAGGGTTAGTACTGACCAGAGAGTCCACACTCGGGACGAGGGTTAGTGTTTAGTTCAAACCAGTAAGTCCACACTCGGGACGAGGGTTTGGTTTCTTCCATTGATCATCATGTTTCGTTCATCCGGCAGTTCATTATGCGTAGTTGTTCTAGTGTTCGTGTTCATATTCGTATTCGTGTTCGGGTTCATAGTCATTTGTCTTGTTCTTGTTCTTTCTTGTTTATTTCTTGCGCATGATAAAACTGTTAGATAGGCATGTATATTATGTATCTTGCTATGTCCTCCGAGGACCTGATGATCTCCTCAGGTTTAGCGATTGCATGGAGTTAGCTAGTAGTTCTGGATGGTGAAGGATTTGCGAATCTTATGGGTATTACGGAGACAATGATACGCTTGAGGGATTCAGGTATCGCCATTGTGTTTATTATCTGCTCGTGCTTTTCATTACTTATCATGAGATATCCAGTTTCTTGTTTCAGTTGTATACTCTTATTATTTTCTTCTAGAGTCTTATCGGACATTTATGCTAGTGGGCTGCAGACCACGACCCATAGTATTCATTCATCTTTATTGTCTTATTGTGGATTGAGATATAGATTGTTTTGCCATGATTTGGCAGTATACCATAGCCTTGACAGCGTTTACGGATTCGAGTCGGGCTGGAGTCCGCTTGATACGTAGCTGGCTTGCTCACGAGCTCGCGTCCGAAAAGCGGGTGCGGGTCGTGACAAGTTTTTTTGGTGGCCCATGCAGGTCAGAGCATATCGTATCAGTTACGTAACTGTACTGGTACGAGCCTGCGACCTTGACTAGACCTTAGAAATCTCAATCCACTCTGCCTTGAAAACTCTCCTAGAAATTCTCTACGTCCTTGAAAACTCCATAATTGCTCTCGAATATACTTCCTTGCTTCCTATGCCATTGATTCTCGTCCCTTTTATTTCGGGGTGACGAATGATCGTGCTGTCTAGAATCCATTAGAAATTCTTAAATTATAGTATAATATTGCTTGACAATTGAATATTGGTTATTTATATATATGAGGGATTATAGGTACCATATGTCGTAGATAGTCTTGGTAGAATTTTTAGTTACTAGTTAGAAGATTATATGACTTTAGTAACCTGTGTTTCAAGGGAGTAGTGTGACCGAAGGTGGGTAGAAGTCCTCGAGATTTCGTAAATACCAAATAACTAGAGAAGGCCATAAAATATTTTTGGAGAAATTAAATTTGAGGATATTGAGATAATAGTGGACTTTGATATTTTTAAGGAATAGTTATGAATTAGAATTTCGAGGACGAAATTATTTTTAAGGTGGGTAGATTTGTAGCTCCCCTTCCCAGAAATTTCGAGATATTTTATTTTTTGATTTTAATGGTGATTTTTGGATTTTTTTTAAATAATTATTTACTTAATTACTATGGTAGATGACTTCAATATCATCAACTTCCGCGCTTGAAGAATCACAGATCCCGTTGGCAAGGTTTTCAAATATTCAATTGGAGTCATACGAATTGTAGGAGGGCTTGGAATCATGGTGCCACGATGCCATCTTTTTGGAGCAAGATTTGGGTCGTTCCAAGATCATGGATCTACTTCGTGGCGCTTTGATAAACTTGTACGCGTACCATTATTCTGGAACTTATTTATAATTTTTTTATTATTCTTAAGATATGTTAGGGTTATTTTGTATTAGACTAGTGATAATCTTTGTGTTATAATTAGGCTATTGTAAATTGTTTAATTGTGAATAAACAATTACAGTTTGTCCTCTGAATCTTGTCTTGCTTTACTCCTCCAATTATCTGGGTACTAGAAGTCACTCACAATATGTTCTGTATAGAATATACAAGAGTAGCTAGAACTGTAATTCCAAGTGAATTCGTATTACTGAATTCATGCAAACCAAATGCCATGAATGATTCTAGTTAGGTATTTTGGCAATTAAAATTCAAGGTATAAAAGGGCCTTGTCGCGTTGGTATTTATGTCTATCCAGGCAACGAATTTCAGCTAAGATTGTTGTTGCATCTCCAGATGCAAACAAACCATTCCCACAACAAAACCCAAGCACGGCCCAGCCTACCCGAGCCAGGCTGGGCTTTCCCGAACTTAAGCAGCTTTCCGAGACCAACTCAGCCCATTACTCACCATATATAAGCCTTGGTAATAGCTTCAGTAGAGAACACTGGAGAACCCTAGCCACATATAACTCCTCCGTCGACTCGGGATTGGCTCTCCGATCTCAAACCCTAAAATTTCGGGTTTTCTCCCCTCAATCTCAGCCGAATCCCCGATCGGAAGCGAGGCTCTTGTTTATCTGAAGGAAGCAGGTCAAGCAAATATGCAGCCTAATAAAGAAAGGCCGGCAGCCTTTCCTGGAAGACCCGCCTCACCTTTTTGCAGCTCCTCCACAAAGTTTTACACCATTTAGGTCCTCGGCTCCCGTGGCTAATTTAGGAGCATCAGCCGCCTATTAGGTTCAATGGTCCATCGAGTCCTCCCCTGCCTTCATCTTACTCCATACAAGGTGCAAGTCCTTATCAGCAAACACAAGCACCCCGATTTCCTCTAGCTGTCCAACCTGTGCTTCCTTTGCATGGTCTTCTGGCGAGCCCACCAGTTATTCCCTCTCCCGGATCTCTTCGGCCCCAGTACAAAATTTTTTCAGTGCAAATGGGCCTTCCACCCTACCCCATGCGGCCGTCGGCCATGGACCGTTTGCTTTTGGCCGTGCCGAACTCGACGTCCAAGCCTCGTTGACGGGAGGCTGTGTCGCTTCATGGAGACCCCGCGTCGAGCTGTATGGGCCGAGCATGACCACCGACCATGCCTTGCCGTAACTTCCATACATGTAGCCGGACCGTCGTGCCGATAGACTAAGATGATATCCGCAAGAACCTCGTCGATGGATCAGTGGGAAGCCGATGCCTCCGCAGACTAACTCCAACCGGCCTTCCGGTGAACTCCTGTCATAGGACACCTCGCCACCATGAGCTTCCCTTCTTGGTCGTGATCTTTCCGCACCCTAACTGGGCTCCTTGGTAAACCTCTAATCTATTTATCTATTACTTAAGTATATATAGAAGAGATACAAGAACTGTAAGAAAATATAGAAGCAATAATAATCTTTAGCAAACTTTGCATGCACCCACATATTGGACACTGTTCACGTAAAGAAGTATAAGAAGAGAGTCTTGCTGTGCACTCTCTTGTAAATGAAAGGTATGTTTCCATTAAGATCCTTAGAAATAACTAAATTACGAATCAAGCCCTAGACTTTACTTTAATAGTAAAATCCATTTTAAGTTTTATACTATGAATACAATTAATTGTAATAAATCTATATGGTTAAGTAGAGTACAGTAGATAGGAAATTAAATGATATATATATATACACATTTTGTATAGGCTGGTATAATTATGTGTTATATGAAGGAACCAAAGAAAAAGGTATATCTGAACTATTAAATAAATACTAATGGTCATATTTTGGTTAGGATGAACGGAAAAACTGGGACTTACATGTACTCAAGCACAACAAAAGTGGACAAACTTGTCCATCACTTTGTGCACGTTCGTCAGACCGAGAAGAAACTTGCGCCAACTGGACCATATCATTTTTCTGGTCCTGTATGCTAAGTTTGGTCCAATTCTGAGACCGTTGACAAAATCACCATTTTGCGGGCCCCACGGTTCCACTCAACGGACGATTTTGTGCACGACCCGCCGAAATCCAACTCTGGACATACGGTTGGGTTCGTATCAAAAAATCGGATCTGTAGACATATAGTTTGACGACTTTAGAGACCATTGACTCTGACACGCTTTTCGGTGCAAAGCGGGTCCAACGACGGACATCGTTTTTGTCCGAAATTACCGTTTTGCTCCTGTGTCCAGAATTGGACTTAAGGACAGGCAATTCTAACTAATTTGACTATTCTGAGAATGTTAGCACTGTTTATTTCATCTTTCGGAGACAGTTGTGATGAATTAGACTTTATGGCGTACCAAGCTGCCGGTATATTATTGATTCTTCGTGCAACCCCCAGGCAAGTATACCTTGCCTCCCTCTACAGTTTTATTTACATGTATTTTTTTCAGTTTTCAGCTTTTGGATTATTTATGGACATGTGCTTTTTCGTGTTATTTTCTGTGGAGTTATTTTTATTGTTTATAGCCATGTTCATGTTTTGGCCTTGTATTTCACATTTGGAGTTTCTCGTCAGTACCTTGCTTGAGTCGTGTCATAGAACGAGTGCGTGTAGTGAACTGCTAAATCCTTGATATTGCTTCCTTGGCACCAGAGAGTCCACACACGGGACGAGAGTGTTTTTCTTGATCTGTTTACATCCGTTAGTCCACACTAGGGACTAGGATGTCGATTATTGCACCAGAGAGTCCCCACTCGGGACGAGGGTGTAGACTTGACTTGACTTGCACCAGAGAGTCCACGCTCAGGACGAGGGTGTTTACATCAGAGAGTCCACACACGGGACGAGGATGTAGTATTTGCACCAGAGAGTCCACACTCGGGACGAGGGTGCCTTGCCGTGAACTAACCAGAGAGTCCACACTCGGGACGAGGGTTAGTACTGACCAGAGAGTCCACACTCGGGACGAGGGTTAGTACTGACCAGAGAGTCCACACTCGGGACGAGGGTTAGTGTTTAGTTCAAACCAGTGAGTCCAAACTCGGGACGAGGGTTTGGTTTCTTCCATTGATCATCATGTTTCGTTCATCTGGAAGTTCATTATGTGTAGTTGTTCTAGTGTTCGTGTTCGTATTCGTATTCGTATTCGGGTTCATAGTCATTTGTCTTGTTCTTGTTCTTTCTTGTTTATTTCTTGCGCATGATAAAACTGTTAGATAGGTATGTATATTATGTATCTTGCTATGTCCTCTGAGGACCTGATGATCTCCTCAGGTTTAGCGATTGCATGGAGTTAGCTAGTAGTTCTGGATGGCGGAGGATTTGCGAATCTTGTGGGTATTACGGAGACAATGATACGCTTGAGGGATTCAGGTATCGCCATTGTGTTTATTATCCGCTCGTGCTTTTCATTACTTATCATGAGATATCATGTTTCTTGTTTCAGTTGTAGACTCTTGTTATTTTCTTCTAGAGTCTTATCGGACATTTATGCTAGTGGGCTGCAGACCACGACCCATAGTGTTCATTCATCTTTATTGTCTTATTGTGGATTGAGATATAGATTATTTTGCCATGATTTGGCAGTATACCATAGCCTTGACAGCGTTTACGGATTTGAGTCGGGCTGGAGTCCGCTTGATACGTAGCTGGCTTGCTCACGAGCTCACGTCCGAAAAGCGGGTGCGGGTCGTGACAAGTTTTTTTGGTGGCCCATGCAGGTCAGAGCATATCGTATCGGTTACGTAACTGTACTGGTACGAGCCTGCGACCTTGACTAGACCTTAGAAATCTCAATCCACTCTGCCTTGAAAACTCTCCTAGAAATTCTCTACGTCCTTGAAAACTCCATAATTGCTCTCGAATATACTTCCTTGCTTCCTATGCCATTGATTCTCGTCCCTTTTATTTCGGGGTGACGAATGATCGTGTTGTCTAGAATCCATTAGAAATTCTTAAATTATAGTATAATATTGCTTGACAATTGAATATTGGTTATTTATATATATGAGGGATTATAGGTACCATATGTCGTAGATAGTCTTGGTAGAATTTTTAGTTACTAGTTAAAAGATTATATGACTTTAGTAACCTGTGTTTCAAGGGAGTAGTGTGACCGAAGGTGGGTAGAAGTCCTCGAGATTTCGTAAATACCAAATAACTAGAGAAGGCCATAAAATATTTTTGGAGAAATTAAATTTGAGGATATTGAGATAATAGTAGACTTTGATATTTTTAAGGAATAGTTATGAATTAGAATTTCGAGGACGAAATTATTTTTAAGGTGGGTAGATTTGTAGCTCCCCTTTCCAGAAATTTCGAGATATTTTATTTTTTTATTTTAATGGTGATTTTTGGATTTTTTTTTAAATAATTATTTACTTAATTACTATGGTAGATGACTTCAATATCATCAACTTCCGCGCTTGAAGAATCACAGATCCCGTTGGCAAGGTTTTCGAATATTCAATTGGAGTCATACGAATTGTAGGAGGGCTTGGAATCATGGTGCCACGATGCCATCTTTTTGGAGCAAGATTTGGGTCGTTCCAAGATCATGGATCTACTTCGTGGCGCTTTGATAAACTTGTACGCGTACCATTATTCTGGAACTTATTTATAACTTTTTTTATTATTCTTAACATATGTTAGGGTTATTTTGTATTAGACTAGTGATAATCTTTGTGTTATAATTAGGCTATTGTAAATTGTTTAATTGTGAATAAACAATTACAGTTTGTCCTCTTAATATTGTCTTGCTTTACTCCTCCAATTATCAGGGTACTAGAAGTCACTCACAATATGTTCTGTATAGAATATACAAGAGTAGAACTGTAATTCCAAGTGAATTCGTATTACTGAATTCATGCAAACCAAATGCCATGAATGATTCTAGTTAGGTATTTTGGCAATTAAAATTCAAGGTATAAAAGGGCCTTGTCGCGTTGGTATTTATGTCTATCCAGGCAACGAATTTCAGCTAAGATTGTTGTTGCATCTCCAGATACAAACAAACCATTCCTACAACAAAACCCAAGCACGGCCCAGCCTACCCGAGCCAGGCTGGGCTTTCCCGAACTTAAGCAGCTTTCTGAGACCAACTCAGCCCATTACTCACCATATATAAGCCTTGGTAGTAGCTCCAGTAGAGAACACTGGAGAACCCTAGCCACATATAACTCCTCCGCCGACTCGGGATTGGCTCTCCGATCTCAAACCCTAAAATTTCGGGTTTTCTCCCCTCAATCTCAGCCGAATCCCCGATCGGAAGCGAGGCCCTTGATTATCTGAAGGAAGCAGGTCAAGCAAATATGCAACCTAATAAAGAAAGGCCGACAGCCTTTCCTGGAAGACCCGCCTCACCTTTTTGCAGCTCCTCCACAAAGTTTTACACCATTTAGGTCCTCGGCTCCCGTGGCTAATTTAGGAGCATCAGCCGCCTATTAGGTTCAATGGTCCATCGAGTCCTCCCCTGCCTTCATCTTACTCCATACAAGGTGCAAGTCCTTATCAGCAAACACAAGCACCCCGATTTCCTCTAGCTGTCCAACCTGTGCTTCCTTTGCATGGTCCTCTGGCGAGCCCACCAGTTATTCCCTCTTCCGGATCTCTTCGGCCCCAGTCCAAAATTTTTTCAGTACAAATGGGCCTTCCACCCTACCCCATGCGGCCGTCGGCCATGGACCATTTGCTTTTGGCCGTGCCGAACTCGACGTCCAAGCCTCGTTGACGGAAGGCTGTGTCGCTTCATGGAGACCCCGCGTCGAGCTGTATGGGCCGAGCATGACCACCGACCATGCCTTGCCGTAACTTCCATGCATGTAGCCGGACTGTCGTGCCGATAGACCGAGATGATATCCGCAAGAACCTCGTCGATGGATCAGTGGGAAGCCGATGCCTCCGCAGACTAACTCCAACCAGCCTCCCGGTGAACTCCTGTCATAGGACACCTCGCCACCATGAGCTTCCCTTCTTCGTCGTGATCTTTCCGCACCCTAACTGGGCTCCTTGGTAAACCTCTAATCTATTTATCTATTACTTAAGTATATATATAGAAGAGATACGAGAACTGTAAGAAAATATAGAAGCAATAATAATCTTTAGCAAACTTTGCATGCACCCACATATAGGACACTGTTCACGTAAAGAAGTATAAGAAGAGAGTCTTGCTGTGCACTCTCTTGTAAATGAAAGGTATGTTTCCATTAAGATCCTTAGAAATAACTAAATTACGAATCAAGCCCTAGACTTTACTTTAATAGTAAAATCCATTTTAAGTTTTATACTATGAATACAATTAATTGTAATAAATCTATATGGTTAAGTAGAGTACAGTAGATAGGAAATTAAATGATATATATATATACACATTTTGTATAGGCTGGTATAATTATGTGTTATATGAAGGAACCAAAGAAAAAGGTATATCTGAACTATTAAATAAATACTAATGGTCATATTTTGGTTAGGATGAACGAAAAAACTGGGACTTACATGTACTCAAGCACAACAAAAGTGGACAAACTTGTCCATCACTTTGTGCACGTTCGTCAGACCGAGAAGAAACTTACGCCAACTGGACCATATCATTTTTTTGGTCCTGTATGCCAAGTTTGGTCCAATTCTGAGACCGTTGACAAAATCACCATTTTGCGGGCCCCACGGTTCCACTCAACGGACGATTTTGTGCACGACCTGTCGAAATTCAACTCTGGACATACGGTTGGATTCGTATCGAAAAATCGGATCCGTAGACATATAGTTTGACGACTTTAGAGACCATTGACTCTGGCACGCTTTTCGGTGCAAAGCGGGTCCAACGGCGGACATCGTTTTTGTCCGAAATTACCGTTTTGCCCCTGTGTCCAGAATTGGACTTAAGGACAGGCAATCCTAGCTAATTTGACTATTCTGAGAATGTTGGCACTGTTTATTTCAGCTTTCGGAGACAGTTGTGATGAATTAGACTTTATGGCGTACCAAGCTGCCGGTATATTATTGATTCTTCGTGCAACCCCCAGGCAAGTATACCTTGCCTCCCTCTACAGTTTTATTTACATGCATTTTTTTTCAGTTTTCAGCTTTTGGATTATTTATGGACATGTGCTTTTTCGTGTTATTTTCTGTGGAGTTGTTTTTATTGTTTATAGCAATGTTCATGTTTTGGCCTTGTATTTCACATTTGGAGTTTCTCGTCAGTACCTTGCTTGAGTCATATCATAGAACGAGTGCGTGTAGTAAACTGCTAAATCCTTGATATTGCTTCCTTGGCACCAGAGAGTCCACGGAGGTTGGAGGCCAATGACGAATGATCGTGCTGTCTAGAATCCATTAGAAATTCTTAAATTATAGTATAATATTGCTTGACAATTGAATATTGGTTATTTATATATATGAGGGATTATAGGTACCATATGTCGTAGATAGTCTTGGTAGAATTTTTAGTTACTAGTTAGAAGATTATATGACTTTAGTAACCTGTGTTTCAAGGGAGTAGTGTGACCGAAGGTGGGTAGAAGTCCTCGAGATTTCGTAAATACCAAATAACTAGAGAAGGCCATAAAATATTTTTGGAGAAATTAAATTTGAGGATATTGAGATAATAGTAGACTTTGATATTTTTAAGGAATAGTTATGAATTAGAATTTCGAGGACGAAATTATTTTTAAGGTGGGTAGATTTGTAGCTCCCCTTCCCAGAAATTTCGAGATATTTTATTTTTTAATTTTAATGGTGATTTTTGGATTTTTTTAAATAATTATTTACTTAATTACTATGGTAGATGACTTCAATATCATCAACTTCCGCGCTTGAAGAATCACAGATCCCGTTGGCAAGGTTTTCAAATATTCAATTGGAGTCATACGAATTGTAGGAGGGCTTGGAATCATGGTGCCACGATGCCATCTTTTTGGAGCAAGATTTGGGTCGTTCCAAGATCATGGATCTACTTCGTGGCGCTTTGATAAACTTGTACGCGTACCATTATTCTGGAACTTATTTATAATTTTTTTATTATTCTTAAGATATGTTAGGGTTATTTTGTATTAGACTAGTGATAATCTTTGTGTTATAATTAGGCTATTGTAAATTGTTTAATTGTGAATAAACAATTACAGTTTGTCCTCTGAATCTTGTCTTGCTTTACTCCTCCAATTATCTGGGTACTAGAAGTCACTCACAATATGTTCTGTATAGAATATACAAGAGTAGAACTGTAATTCCAAGTGAATTCGTATTACTGAATTCATGCAAACCAAATGCCATGAATGATTCTAGTTAGGTATTTTGGCAATTAAAATTCAAGGTATTAAAGGGCCTTGTCGCGTTGGTATTTATGTCTATCCAGGCAACGAATTTCAGCTAAGATTGTTGTTGCATCTCCAGATGCAAACAAACCATTCCCACAACAAAACCCAAGCATGGCCCAGCCTACCCGAGCCAAGCTGGGCTTTTCCGAACTTAAACAGCTTTCCGAGACCAACTCAGCCCATTACTCACCATATATAAGCCTTGGTAGTAGCTCCAGTAGAGAACACTGGAGAACCCTGGCCACATATAACTCCTCCGCCGACTCGGGATTAGCTCTCCGATCTCAAACCCTAAAATTTCGGGTTTTCTCCCCTCAATCTCAGCCGAATTTCCGATCAGAAGCGAGGCCCTTGATTATCTGAAGGAAGCAGGTCAAGCAAATATGCAGCCTAATAAAGAAAGGCCGGGTTGTACGGTGTCGAAGCGACATTCTAAATACGGTGCTTATCGCAAAACCGATAGAAAGCGTGGCTTGCAAACTGCGGACCATTATCATGGATGATCCTTCGGGGCAGTCGAAAGCGGTAGATGACGTGATGCTTAAGGAAGCTGATCACGTTTGAAGTCTTGACTTCTGCGAGTGGGACAGCTTCCGCCCACTTAGAGAAGTAATCAGTAATCGCAAGTATGAAGCGATGTCCTCGGGAGGAAGGTAGGGTGATTGGACCAATGATATTCATTCTCCATGCTTCGAATGGCCAGGACGCCACTGTCGGATGTAGAAATTCGGATGGTTGGTGAATGAAGTCCGCGTGGACTTGACAGGCTTTGTATTTTCTAGCATAATCTATCGCATCTGCCACCATCGTGGGCCAATAGTAGCCTATTCGTCGAAGACGGTCCTGCAATTTAGGACCGGGTTGGTGGGCCCCGCAGACACCGTCATGAGCTTCTCGTACGGCTTCTTTGGCTTCTGCGCTTGACAGACACCGAAGCAGTAATCCGTCGTAGGAGCGGCGATACAGCATTTTTGTCTCTATATCGTAGAAGAATATGAGAGAATGCCGTCTGATGGAAGTGGCTTCCTTTGGGTTCTCGGGCAGGATGTCGTAGACGACGAAGTCGATGAATGGTTGTCTCTAATCTAGGGCATCATCGATCGTGTGGGCGGAATAACTCGCCACGAATTGCATATTGTTCTTGGGACAGACCAGTTCGTAGCCTATCACATCCACGGATTGGCGATCATAGTTCGGAACTGCTAGGGAAGCGACAAGACCAGCTAGGGCATCAGCTTCGATATTTCGGAGTCTGAGGACATGTTTGATGAAGAACCCCTCGAACGACGAGATGTTGTCAATCGCTATTCGGTGATAAGGGATCATGCCTTCGTGGCGGACCTCGTATGAGCACCGGATCTGATTGACGATTAGTTGGGAATCGCCGTATGCTTTAAGATATTCTACCCCCAGCTCTCTTGCAAGTTGGAGGCCAATGACTAGAGCGTTGTACTCGGCCACATTGTTAGAGCAGGGCTCTGTGAGGGAATAAGCACGGTTAATCACCAATCCGGAAGGGGAGACCAGTACTACCCCGACTCCGACGACTATATTGCCTTTAGGTCCGGTCCTCGAAGCACCGTCGAAGAACATTTGCCATATAGCCTCGTGAGAGGTTGCATGCGAGTCGACGACCTCATCTGGGATCTTTTCATATATTTTGGAGGACTCCGAGCCTGGGTGGGCTGCTAAGAAGTCTGCCAGGGATTGACCTTTGACTGCCTTTTGGGGGACGAAGATCATATGATAAGGGGACAGCAATATTGCCCATGTAGCGAGGCGAGAGCTGAGTGCCCCTGGTTTAGTCGTGAGGACCCTGAGAGGGTTGACTCATGAGATCACATGTATCGTTTGTCCGGTGACATAGTATCGCATTTTCTGAATGGCGAACACCAGGGCAAGGCATTCCTTCTCTACAGCGGTGTATCGGTGCTCTGGCCCATTCATCATTCGACTGAGGTAATATATGGCTTGCTCATGGCCTGCGTCATTGTTTTGTGCCAGCAGAGCCCCGAGGGAGTGTTCCATTGCTCGTACATAGAGCAGGAATGGTTTTCTAGGAATTGGGGCTACCAAAACTGGAGGATTTGACAAATATTCTTTGATGCTGTCGAAAGCATGCTGACATTCCTCGTCCCATACGAATGAGACTCCTTTCTTTATGAGGTGCGTGAACGGTCGACATCGCCCGAAGAGGTTAGAAATGAACCTCCTGATGTAAGCTAGCCTCCCTTGGAGGCCTCTGAGTTCGCGGAGATTTCTCGGGGGGCCCATCTCCATAATTGCTTTCGTCTTCTCAGGGTCTACATGGATACCTTGTGCAGTGATGATGACGCCCAAGAACTTTCCGTTGGATACGCCCAGAAAGGACTTCGTAGGGTTCATTTTCAAATTGTGCGCTCGCATTAGGTCGAATACCGTCTTTAGATCCTGCAGGTGGTCTCCCTTGCAGCGACTCTTAACGGCTATATCGTCAACATAGCACTCCACTGTCTTGCGTAAGTGGTCTCTAAAGATGATGCTCATGGCTCTTTGATATGTGGCGCCAGCATTCTTTAAACCGAAAGGCATAACTGTGTAGCAGTACGTGCCAATTGGTGTTCGGAATAATGTATGTTTTTCGTCATCAGGAGACATTTTGATTTGGTTGTACCCCGAGAAGCCATCCATGAATGACATACGTTCAAAACTACCGGTATTGTCAATTATGATGTCCGTGATAGGGAGGGGGAACTCATCTTTGGGGCATGCCTCGTTCAGATTGCGAAAGTCGATGCAGATTCGAATCTTCCCATTCTTCTTGAGGATGGGCACTATATTGGCGACCCAATTGGGATGTTGTTCCTCACGAATGAAACTGCTGGTTATCAGTTTGTTGACTTTGGCTTCGATCGTGTCCATGATGCC
Source organism: Iris pallida (assembly GCA_029216955.1). Taxonomy (NCBI): domain Eukaryota; kingdom Viridiplantae; phylum Streptophyta; class Magnoliopsida; order Asparagales; family Iridaceae; genus Iris; species Iris pallida. The sequence goes on along the minus strand of JANAVB010010193.1, from coordinate 3,169,087 downwards.
CGGGCGGAAGCGTCGCTGTTGTTGCTTGACTGGCTTCGCATCTGGCCTGATGTTAAGTTTGTGAAGAGCAATGTCGGGATTTAATCCTGGCATGTCTTCATAGCTCCAGGCGAACACATCAATGTATTCTCTGACAAGTTCTAGCAGCGATTCTCGCTCTTTGTCTGTTAGGCTTTTACTGATGAAGATCGAATTTGGAGAAAATTCGCTGCCGAGATCGACCTGTATAACCTCATCTTCAGTAGGAGGTTCTCTCAGTTCGAACCGCTTTTTCCATTGTGCATCCAATTGCTGGGCCCACAGCTCTAGCTCGAGGATCTCGGGGATGTCTTCGTCTTCCTCGTAAGCGTCGGTGAATGCCATGTTGACTGACAAGACTTGTCTGAACACGTCTCCGATGCTGGTATCCGAGTCAGAAGTTGGTGACTCGGTTGAATGTGACTGCCAGTCGCATTCTTCATCTGAACTTTTAGGGGTCGTAGTAGGCGTTACATACCCTAACCCACATCGAGTTTTGCTATAGTAGTCTCGTGGTTTGCCCGCCGGGACTGGCGGCTTCAAAGGTAATCGTCGCCCAGTACCGTAGTTCAAACTTGGCGTCGTCTCCAGATCATACCCCTGTTTCTGCATGAGATATTTGGATTGGGGGCTATAAAGATACAGAGGCAGTCTTCCGGCATCTGGCCCGAGGTCGGCTTCCTCTATGGTGAAGGGATGCGGGTTGTTCGTCCGGCCGAAGATGATTGGATGGTCCCCTCCCTCGATTATTCGGTAAGCGTCTTCTACTGGAGTAAGCTGGATCGCGGTGTACACATTTGTCACCTGTGTGTGTAGGTGAGTGCCTATACCGTGTTCCATAGCATACATTGTACATAGCTTATTGAGCTCGGTGTAGTTCAAAGATAACCCTTTATTGATGAAGTAAGGTATCTTTTCTAGGGGGATTACATCATCAGCGGAGGGAACATCAGTGTGGGCAGCCACATACTTGGCTAGCTCCGGTTCCTCTTCGGCTACCCCCTGTGAAGACTGAGAGGACGCCCTAGGAAGCTTGATTGTCAGAGGTTCAGCTGATGGAGAAGAGCGTGGAGTTGTTGGCAGACTAGCGATCCCCAATTTGGCACTTGATGTGGAGCGAGGAGTGGCTGGCTCGCTAGAGATGTCAGACCTTGCATCAGGGTGACGACCCTTCTTGGGAAGGCGTATCGCCAGTGGCCTATCAGAGGGATTGAGCTTCTCCGTTTGGGGTTGACCGACTCTTGGCAGTCTGATTGTCAGTGGCCCCGTTGTGGGTCTCGGCACTTGGCCGGACCTTGGCAGCCGGATTATCATCTGCTCTTCCTACGCCGAGAGGCTGATCGCTTCTCTCCGTAGAGTGGCAGTAAGGGGTACGAACCTGCCCGGTTTGCGAGCTTGGAGGTAGATCGTCAGAAGCTCTTCTGATCCTGTGGCTGTTTCGGTACTAGCTTGTACATTTCTTTCATCAAGGTGCCTCTTCGACTTTTCGTATAGACAGGAGTCCGAGTAGTAAGATTCGACCCCTTTAAAAGGATCGATGTCAGCAAATTCCGTCTTCACGAAGCCGTGTTTGTCGACATATTTGAAGCAGTGGTGCAGCGTGGAAGGCACGATCATATAATCGTGTATCCATGGGCGCCCCAAGAGGATGTTGTAAGAAGTGTCTTCATCTATGATGTAGCAGGTGACTTCGGATTGGAGGTCGCCAATTTGACACTTCAGACGAATCTTCCCAATAGGGTAGCTCCTGTCCGAATTGAAACCGCTGATGGCGGTGCTTGTAGGTGTCAGGCGATACATTGGAATACGAAAATGATGTAGCAGACCCTTCGGGATGATGCTTATAGAAGAGCCTGGATCTATGTGCATCCGATCCAACTTTACGTCGTCGATGTATCCTGTGTAGTATAGCAGGCGATCGTGTAGGTTGGTTTTGATGAGCATGTCCTACGGGGTGAAGACGATGTTGGACATTGCTCCCGTGCAGGCACTGTCTTAGAGATCCACGGGTGAGTCCTCCCCGGTGAGGTTGGATTGAGCCAGATAGACATCGGCATTTTGGAGTGCTTCGCTTAATGCAATACGAACATCCTTGGAGAGCCTTAGGAGTTCGTACAGTGACAACTTGGCCGGTGTGTTAGCCAATTATGCTAAGATGTCAAAGTTGTAGGGCCTCTCTAGCCCTTGGGCTGCCTCTTTTCGGAGGGATTTATCGAAGCGAGTCTCCCTCGGCCTAGGCTTGTCGGTCGTCGAAGGTTGAGCCGGTCCCGGAGCATCAGTTGTAGTGGGTTGATGATTTTCAGCTGGATTGTCAATCACAGGTTGGGATTGCGCTCCGGACCGCGTGACGACGGCTGTAGCTTCCTCGTTGTCTGCCGAGATTGTATGGCAGGTCCTGACTTTTCTACTTTTCTTCTTGTCGGTAGAAGATGGTGTGGGCCGAGTCACTTCTGACACCAAGTATGGATGGATCCACATGACCTCCCCTCGTGATGTGGTGAGGGGTACTAGACCGACAGCCTGATCTCGGGGAGGTAGAAGATTGGTAATCTCCATTGTCGCTAGAGGGACGGGGATCACCCCGTCTTGAGTCTTCGTCGGAGGGAAGCTGCCGAATTGTACCGACACCATATTGGCTGCCACGGTTACCTCTTCGAAATCGATAGCCAGGGCGTTCGAATCAATGAGGTTTTGGATGTACCGTTTCAGCTGGTAGCAGTCGTGTATAGCATGATGGACATAGCGATAATAATGGCAGTACTTTGGATTCTCCATCTCTGCCGGCCGTGGTTCCTGTCTTGGTGGAGGAAGCTGGATTCTGTCTCCTTGTATGAGCATGTCCAAGATGGGCTTGACGTGACCGTCTTCGAAGGAGTAAGTAATTTGCGGCCATTGTTTGTCTGCTGGCTTCGGCTCAGATTTTTGTGCTGTATCGGCCACCATAGCCTGCTTTCCTTTGCTATCCCGATTGTTGGAGGGGCTACCCCCATTATCGTTGTTGGGACGCTTGCCCTTGTTTTTTCCTTCCGAGATGTGCAATCCCAGTTGGCGAGCCTTCTACAATCGTTCTTCGGCACTTGTGGCGCTGATGATGAACGTCTTCCAATCTTTGAATTGACTTTCGCCCATCCAGAGACTGATCGTCGGAAGCAGTCTCTTTTGGCAAATTTCAATTAAAGAGGAATCTGGATTTTCGGAGGGCAGCTTTATGACGGTTTGGCAGAACCGCTCAATGTAGTTCTTTGTCAGCTCCTTCTCCCCTTGGACGACGTCCATGAGGGTGGACATGGTGACGTCCTGTCCTACTTCGTAGAATCTCTCCAGGAACAGGTGCTTGAAGCCGACGAATGAGTGGATGTAGTTGTCCGGCAGATCGCGATACCAGTCGAAAGCGACTCCCTCCAATGCCCCGACGAATAATCGTGTGAGAATAGCATCATCATGGGGCAGATGGTCGGTGGTGACCTCGAAGTAAGTAATGTACCGACTTGCTGAGGTCTTGTCATCATACGGGTTGATATTGAACGGCTTATATCTTGGAGGGAATGGAACATCCCTCCATTCGGCAGGGTATGGTTGCCGCATTCTGAGGTCTTGAGCATTTTCTCGGGCATGGAACATGGCTCGGAGCTCCTGGACCTCTCTTCTTACTTCTCGGGCCTTATCTATCGCGGTAGGGGTTGTTATTTCGGGAGGATTATTGCCCAGGTTTGGTAACGCTGAGTTCGAGTCCGCATTGACCGCGGGACCCGTGCTTGTTTGGCCAGGCGTTCCTCCTTGTAGAGTTGGAAGAGCGGCTTTGATTTCATCTACTGACTTGACTAAGGCCTACAGTATAGCCTCCAAAGTGTCAATACGTTGGCGATCGCTGAAACCACCTTGATTGCTGTCCGTCATAAACACCGTCCTTACATGAGGAGTGATGGAAGGAGTGGTGGAGGATGTGCTCTCCGAGTCATACCCATGCACCGAGAAGTCATCGGGGTAGGTGGGAATGTTCTCTTCGGGCTCGGACTCGGAGGGAACGGTATCCCCAGCCTCAGAGCTTGCTTCGTCTTCATGGATGTCCTCGGGGACATCGGCGTCTGTTGTACCTGATGGGAGAGTTTTCCCCGGGTTCGTCTCCTTGAAACATCGGATTATTATGGATGTTCGGAGGAGTGCTACCCCAGTTCCCACGACCCCCAGCAATGTGGATGATGAATTTCCCATTGTAGCAGATTTTGTCTTTGAACGGGTGTGTTTGAATACTCCGGTGGAGGTCAGCCGTTTAGACGACAGTTTCTTAGCTGTAGTGGTTGATATTTTAGGGCTGGAGATGCTTGTCTTCTTCCCTCTCCCCTCGGCGGGGACTTTCTGAGTGGAATTGCAAGAGACAATAGGAGGTGCCTCGTCTTCTGAAGATGGGTGTTACAATCTTTAAAAGACATACTGTCGGTCTTCTTGTATCGTCGTGCCATTGCAGCAGCAGTTGACGATGATTTGGGTGCAGTGACGTCCGTGGGAGGACTCTTTGCATCCCGATGCATCTTCCCTTTCCTTGCGTTTGTGGAGGATGGCCTCACGCAAGTCAGATGGGTCTGGACCGACCGTGTTTGCTCCCAGGATTTTGGAAGACTTTTGGAAACCTCTCTGTCTGTCTGCCGCCGGGGGCTAGACTCGAGCGGTTCTGTACAACTTCCCATCCGAGGCCCGCGTAATAATTAGCGGGACGCCCTGATAGTCAGAGGTTGGGGCAGCTGACTGGGCTTGGTGGGCCCGCGCTGCCCTAGACTTCTTCCTTTTAGCACTCGCGGGTGCGTAATAGGAAGAGTCCAAGTTGAATATCACAGAGTCTGGCTTATCATCCAGAGAATCATCAGGGTCAGGACCGCATGAGAGACGGTCGAAGACTGATTGAGAGAAGCGTCGAACGGACGCTATGCAGCTAGGATTGGAAACCGTGCAGGCTGTCTGCATGCGGTTGTCTTTAGCTGCCGGATGAGTTGCTTTGGTGCGATTAGTAGGAGTCACGATCGTGCAGGCTGGCCGCATGCGGTTGGCAATTGTGGCCGTATGGGTTTTCTGCAAGCGATTGACTTCAGTATAAGCTTCATCCATGTGGTTGGCGACTGTAGCCGCATAAGCTATGTGGCTGACAGATGTGACCGCATGAGTTTTCTTTAAGCGGCTAGCGGATGTGGCCGCATGAGCTTTTTCCATGCGGCTAGCACCCTTATGCGGCTCGGATCGCGTAGAGTTCCTTTTTGCCCCTGCAAGTCCAGCATTATAGTGTTTTATTCTGCCGGACTTGGGGACAGCAGAGTTGCCTACGGTCTGAAGTAGGGCCGCAGGAGAGTCTTGCTCGCCGTTTTGAACAACAGAGGATATCTCTGCAAGAGCTTCAGTAGAAACGAAGGATCGGGGTCTCCACTCCTTGCGGGCCTTCTTCGTGCGGGCTCGCTTCTGGACCGGGCCAGCGCTCTTGTCGGAGAGCATTTCTTCGAACGCCTGTTGGTCGAACCGGGCGACCATCTTCTGTTGCGTGGAGCCAAGCTTGGCTGCATCCGATTGCGTCACCAACTCCTCAGCCGTGGAGAAGTTTGTCCCCAGCAGATTCGCCATCGTGTTTGCCATGAAATATAAAAGAACAGAACAATTATCGGAGGACCATACTTTTACTTCACATTACAAACTCGCTTGTACAAAGAAAGCCTAGAGATGAAAACCTAGGTACAGCAGTCTAAGTACAATTGTTTATTTTAGATTGTAGCTCCCCTTCCCAGAAATTTCGAAATATTTTATTTTTTGATTTTAATGGTGATTTTTGGATTTTTTTTTTTTAAAAATTATTTACTTAATTACTATGGTAGATGACTTCAATATCATCAACTTCCGCGCTTGAAGAATCACAGATCCCGTTGGCAAGGTTTTTGAATATTCAATTGGAGTCATACGAATTGTAGGAGGGCTTGGAATCATGGTGCCACGATGCCATCTTTTTGGAGCAAGATTTGGGTCGTTCCAAGATCATGGATCTACTTCGTGGCACTTTGATAAACTTGTACGCGTACCATTATTCTGGAACTTATTTATAATTTTTTTTTATTCTTAAGATATGTTAGGGTTATTTTGTATTAGACTGGTGATAATCTTTGTGTTATAATTAGGCTATTGTAAATTGTTTAATTGTGAATAAACAATTACAGTTTGTCCTCTGAATCTTGTCTTGCTTTACTCCTCCAATTATCAGGGTACTAGAAGTCACTCACAATATGTTCTGTATAGAATATACAAGAGTAGAACTGTAATTCCAAGTGAATTCGTATTACTGAATTCATGCAAACCAAATGCCATGAATGATTCTAGTTAGGTATTTTGGCAATTAAAATTCAAGGTATAAAAGGGCCTTGTCGCGTTGGTATTTATGTCTATCCAGGCAACGAATTTCAGCTAAGATTGTTGTTGCATCTCCAGATGCAAACAAACCATTCCCACAACAAAACCCAAGCACGGCCCAGCCTACCGAGCCAGGCTGGGCTTTCCCGAACTTAAGCAGCTTTCCGAGACCAACTCAGCCCATTACTCACCATATATAAGCCTTGGTAGTAGCTCCAGTAGAGAACACTGGAGAACCCTAGCCACATATAACTCCTCCGTCGACTCGGGATTGGCTCTCCGATCTCAAACCCTAAAATTTTGGGTTTTCTCCCCTCAATCTCAGCCGAATCCCCGATCGGAAGCGAGGCCCTTGATTATCTGAAGGAAGCGGGTCAAGAAAATATGCAGTCTAATAAAGAAAGGTCGGCAGCCTTTTCTGGAAGACCCGTCTCACCTTTTTGCAGCTCCTCCACAAAGTTTTACACCATTTAGGTCCTCGGCTCCCGTGGCTAGTTTAGGAGCATCAGCCGCCTATTAGGTTCAATGGTCCATCGAGTCCTCCCCTGCCTTCATCTTACTCCATACAAGGTGCAAGTCCTTATCAGCAAACACAAGCACCCCGATTTCCTCTAGTTGTCCAACCTGTGCTTCCTTTGCATGGTCCTCTGGTGAGCCCACCAGTTATTCCCTCTCCCGGATCTCTTCGGCCCCAGTCCGAAATTTTTTCAGTGCAAATGGGCCTTCCACCCTACCCCATGCGGCCGTCGGCCATGGACCGTTTGCTTTTGGCCGTGCCGAACTCGACATCCAAGCCTCGTTGACGGGAGGCTGTGTCGCTTCATGGAGACCCCGCGTCGAGCTGTATGGGCCGAGCATCACCACCGACCATGCCTTGCCGTAATTTCCATGCATGTAGCCGGACCGTCGTGCCGATAGACCGAGATGATATCCGCAAGAACCTCGTCGATGGATCAGTGGGAAGCCGATGCCTCCGCAGACTAACTCCAACCGGCCTCCCGGTGAACTCCTGTCATAGGACACCTCGCCACCATGAGCTTCCCTTCTTCGTCGTGATCTTTCCGCACCCTAACTGGGCTCCTTGGTAAACCTCTAATCTATTTATCTATTACTTAAGTATATATAGAAGAGATACGAGAACTGTAAGAAAATATAGAAGCAATAATAATCTTTAGCAAACTTTGCATGCACCCACATATAGGACACTGTTCACGTAAAGAAGTATAAGAAGAGAGTCTTGCTGTGCACTCTCTTGTAAATGAAAGGTATGTTTCCATTAAGATCCTTAGAAATAACTAAATTACGAATCAAGCCCTAGACTTTACTTTAATAGTAAAATCCACTTTAAGTTTTATACTATGAATACAATTAATTGTAATAAATCTATATGGTTAAGTAGAGTACAGTAGATAGGAAATTAAATGATATATATATATACACATTTTGTATAGGCTGGTATAATTATGTGTTAGAAAAAGGTATATCTGAACTATTAGATAAATACTAATGGTCATATTTTGGTTAGGATGAACGAAAAAACTGGGACTTACATGTACTCAAGCACAACAAAAGTGGACAAACTTGTCCATCACTTTGTGCACGTTCGTCAGACCGAGAAAAAACTTGTGCCAACTGGACCATATCATTTTTCTGGTCCTGTATGCCAAGTTTGGTCCAATTCTGAGACCGTTGACAAAATCACCATTTTGCGGGCCCCACAGTTCCACTCAACGGACGATTTTGTGCACGACCCGCCAAAATCCAACTCTGGACATACGGTTGGGTTCGTATCGAAAAATCGGATCCGTAGACATATAGTTTGACGACTTTAGAGACCATTGACTCTGGCACGCTTTTCGGTGCAAAGCGGGTCCAACGGCGGACATCGTTTTTGTCCGAAATTACCGTTTTGCCCCTGTGTCCAGAATTGGACTTAAGGACAGGCAATCCTAGCTAATTTGACTATTCTGAGAATGTTGGCACTGTTTATTTCAGCTTTCGGAGACAGTTGTGATGAATTAGACTTTATGGCGTACCAAGCTGCCGGTATATTATTGATTCTTCGTGCAACCCCCAGGCAAGTATACCTTGCCTCCCTCTACAGTTTTATTTACATGCATTTTTTTCAGTTTTCAGTTTTTGGATTATTTATGGACATGTGCTTTTTCGTGTTATTTTCTGTAGAGTTGTTTTTATTGTTTATAGCCATGTTCATGTTTTGGCCTTGTATTTCACATTTGGAGTTTCTCGTCAGTACCTTGCTTGAGTCGTGTCATAGAACGAGTGCATGTAGTGAACTGCTAAATCCTTGATATTGCTTCCTTGACACCAGAGAGTCCACACACGGGACGAGGGTGTTTTTCTTGATGTGTTTACATCAGTTAGTCCACACTAGGGACTAGGATGTCGATTATTGTACCAGAGAGTCCCCACTCGGGACGAGGGTGTAGACTTGACTTGACTTGCACCAGAGAGTCCACGCTCGGGACGAGGGTGTTTACATCAGAGAGTCCACACACGGGACGGGGATGTAGTATTTGCACCAGAGAGTCCACACTCGGGACGAGGGTGCCTTGCCGTGAACTAACCAGAGAGTCCACACTCGGGACGAGGGTTAGTACTGACCAGAGAGTCCACACTCGGGACGAGGGTTAGTACTGACCAGAGAGTCCACACTCGGGACGAGGGTTAGTGTTTAGTTCAAACCAGTAAGTCCACACTCGGGACGAGGGTTTGGTTTCTTCCATTGATCATCATGTTTCGTTCATCTGGCAGTTCATTATGCGTAGTTGTTCTAGTGTTCGTGTTCGTATTCGTATTCGTATTCGGGTTCATAGTCATTTGTCTTGTTCTTGTTCTTTCTTGTTTATTTCTTGCGCATGATAAAACTATTAGATAGGTATGTATATTATGTATCTTGCTATGTCCTCTGAGGACCTGATGATCTCCTCAGGTTTAGCGATTGCATGGAGTTAGCTAGTAGTTCTGGATGGCGGAGGATTTGCGAATCTTGTGGGTATTACGGAGACAATGATACGCTTGAGGGATTCAAGTATCGCCATTGTGTTTATTATCCGCTCGTGCTTTTCATTACTTATCATCAGATATCCTGTTTCTTGTTTCAGTTGTAGACTCTTGTTATTTTCTTCTAGAGTCTTATCGAACATTTATGCTAGTGGGCTGCAGACCACGACCCATAGTGTTCATTCATCTTTATTGTCTTATTGTGGATTGAGATATAGATTATTTTGCCATGATTTGGCAGTATACCATAGCCTTGACAGCGTTTACGGATTTGAGTCGGGCTGGAGTCCGCTTGATACGTAGCTGGCTTGCTCACGAGCTCGCGTCCGAAAAGCGGGTGTGGGTCGTGACAAGTTTTTTTGGTGGCCCATGCAGGTCAGAGCATATCGTATCGGTTACGTAACTGTACTGGTACGAGCCTGCGACCTTGACTAGACCTTAGAAATCTCAATCCACTCTGCCTTGAAAACTCTCCTAGAAATTCTCTACGTCCTTGAAAACTCCATAATTGCTCTCGAATATACTTCCTTGCTTCCTGTGCCATTGATTCTCGTCCCTTTTATTTCGGGGTGACGAATGATCGTGCTGTCTAGAATCTATTAGAAATTCTTATATTATAGTATAATATTGCTTGACAATTGAATATTGGTTATTTATATATATGAGGGATTATAGGTACCATATGTCGTAGATAGTCTTGGTAGAATTTTTAGTTACTAGTTAGAAGATTATATGACTTTAGTAACCTGTGTTTCAAGGGAGTAGTGTGACCGAAGGTGGGTAGAAGTCCTCGAGATTTCGTAAATACCAAATAACTAGAGAAGGCCATAAAATATTTTTGGAGAAATAAATTTGAGGATATTGAGATAATAGTAGACTTTGATATTTTTAAGGAATAGTTATGAATTAGAATTTCGAGGACGAAATTATTTTTAAGGTGGGTAGATTTGTAGCTCCCCTTTCCAGAAATTTCGAGATATTTTATTTTTTGATTTTAATGGTGATTTTTGGATTTTTTTTAAATAATTATTTACTTAATTACTATGGTAGATGACTTCAATATCATCAACTTCCGCGCTTGAAGAATCACAGATCCCGTTGGCAAGGTTTTCGAATATTCAATTGGAGTCATACGAATTGTAGGAGGGCTTGGAATCATGGTGCCACGATGCCATCTTTTTGGAGCAAGATTTGGGTCGTTCCAAGATCATGGATCTACTTCGTGGCGCTTTGATAAACTTGTACGCATACCATTATTCTGGAACTTATTTATAACTTTTTTTATTATTCTTAAGATATGTTAGGGTTATTTTGTATTAGACTAGTGATAATCTTTGTGTTATAATTAGGCTATTGTAAATTGTTTAATTGTGAATAAACAATTACAGTTTGTCCTCTGAATATTGTCTTGCTTTACTCCTCCAATTATCAGGGTACTAGAAGTCACTCACAATATGTTCTGTATAGAATATACAAGAGTAGAACTGTAATTCCAAGTGAATTCGTATTACTGAATTCATGCAAACCAAATGCTATGAATGATTCTAGTTAGGTATTTTGGCAATTAAAATTCAAGGTATAAAAGGGCCTTGTCGCGTTGGTATTTATGTCTATCCAGGCAACGAATTTCAGCTAAGATTGTTGTTGCATCTCCAGATACAAACAAACCATTCCTACAACAAAACCCAAGCACGGCCCAGCCTACCCGAGCCAGGCTGGGCTTTCCCGAACTTAAGCAGCTTTCCGAGACCAACTCAGCCCATTACTCACCATATATAAGCCTTGGTAGTAGCTCCAGTAGAGAACACTGGAGAACCCTAGCCACATATAACTCCTCCGCCGACTCGGGATTGGCTCTCCGATCTCAAACCCTAAAATTTTGGGTTTTCTCCCCTCAATCTCAGCCGAATCCCCGATCGGAAGCGAGGCCCTTGATTATCTGAAGGAAGCAGGTCAAGCAAATATGCAGCCTAATAAAGAAAGGCCGGCAGCCTTTCCTGGAAGACCCGCCTCACCTTTTTGCAGCTCCTCCACAAAGTTTTACACCATTTAGGTCCTCGGCTCCCGTGGCTAGTTTAGGAGCATCAGCCGCCTATTAGGTTCAATGGTCCATCGAGTCCTCCCCTGCCTTCATCTTACTCCATACAAGGTGCAAGTCCTTATCAGCAAACACAAGCACCCCGATTTCCTCTAGCTGTCGAACCTGTGCTTCCTTTGCATGGTCCTCTGGCGAGCCCACCAGTTATTCCCTCTCCCGGATCTCTTCGGCCCCAGTCCGAAATTTTTTCAGTGCAAATGGGCCTTCCACCCTACCCCATGCGGCCGTCGGCCATGGACCGTTTGCTTTTGGCCGTGCCGAACTCGACGTCCAAGCCTCGTTGACGGAAGGCTGTGTCGCTTCATGGAGACCCCGCGTCGAGCTGTATGGGCCGAGCATGACCACCGACCATGCCTTGCCGTAACTTCCATGCATGTAGCCGGACTGTCGTGCCGATAGACCGAGATGATATCCGCAAGAACCTCGTCGATGGATCAGTGGGAAGCCGATGCCTCCGCAGACTAACTCCAACCAGCCTCCCGGTGAACTCCTGTCATAGGACACCTCGCCACCATGAGCTTCCCTTCTTCGTCGTGATCTTTCCGCACCCTAACTGGGCTCCTTGGTAAACCTCTAATCTATTTATCTATTACTTAAGTATATATATAGAAGAGATACGAGAACTGTAAGAAAATATAGAAGCAATAATAATCTTTAGCAAACTTTGCATGCACCCACATATAGGACACTGTTCACGTAAAGAAGTATAAGAAGAGAGTCTTGCTGTGCACTCTCTTGTAAATGAAAGGTATGTTTCCATTAAGATCCTTAGAAATAACTAAATTACGAATCAAGCCCTAGACTTTACTTTAATAGTAAAATCCACTTTAAGTTTTATACTATGAATACAATTAATTGTAATAAATCTATATGGTTAAGTAGAGTACAGTAAATAGGAAATTAAATGATATATATATATACACATTTTGTATAGGCTGGTATAATTACGTGTTATATGAAGGAACCAAAGAAAAAGGTATATCTGAACTGTTAAATAAATACTAATGGTCATATTTTGGTTAGGATGAACGAAAAAACTGGGACTTACATGTACTCAAGCACAACAAAACTGGATAAACTTGTCCATCACTTTGTGCACGTTCGTTAGACCGAGAAGAAACTTGCGCCAACTGGACCATATCATTTTTCTGGTCCTGTATGCCATGTTTGGTCCAATTCTGAGACCGTTGACAAAATCACCATTTTGCGGGCCCCACGGTTCTACTCAACGGACGATTTTGTGCACGACCTGCCGAAATTCAACTCTGGACATACGGTTGGATTCGTATCGAAAAATCAGATCCGTAGACATATAGTTTGACGACTTTAGAGACCATTGACTCTGGCACACTTTTCGGTGCAAAGCGGGTCCAACGGCGGACATCGTTTTTGTCCGAAATTACCGTTTTGCCCCTGTATCCAGAATTGGACTTAAGGACAGGCAATCCTAGCTAATTTGACTATTCTGAGAATGTTGGCACTGTTTATTTCAGCTTTCGAAGACAGTTGTGATGAATTAGACTTTATGGCGTACCAAGCTGCCGGTATATTATTGATTCTTCGTGCAACCCCCAGGCAAGTATACCTTGCCTCCCTCTACAGATTTATTTACATGCATTTTTTTTCAGTTTTTAGCTTTTGGATTATTTATGGACATGTGCTTTTTCGTGTTATTTTCTGTGGAGTTATTTTTATTGTTTATAGCAATGTTCATGTTTTGGCCTTGTATTTCACATTTGGAGTTTCTCGTTAGTACCTTGCTTGAGTCGTGTCATAGAACGAGTGCGTGTAGTAAAATGCTAAATCCTTGATATTGCTTTCTTGGCACCAGAGAGTCCACACACGGGACGAGGGTGTTTTTCTTGATCTGTTTACATCCGTTAGTCCACACTAGGGACTAGGATGTCGATTATTGTACCAGAGAGTCCCCATTCGGGACGAGGGTGTAGACTTGACTTGACTTGCACCAGAGAGTCCACGCTCGGGACGAGGGTGTTTACATCAGAGAGTCCATACATGGGACGAGGATATAGTATTTGCACCAGAGAGTCCACACTCGGGACGAGGGTGCCTTGCCGTGAACTAACCAGAGAGTCCACACTCGGGACGAGGGTTCGTACTGACCAGAGAGTCCGCACTCGGGACGAGGGTTAGTACTGACCAGAGAGTCCTCACTCGGGACGAGGGTTAGTATTTAGTTCAAACCAGTGAGTCCACACTCGGAACGAGGGTTTGGTTTCTTCCATTGATCATCATGTTTCGTTCATCCGGCAGTTCATTATGCGTAGTTGTTCTAGTGTTCGTGTTCGTATTCGTATTCGTGTTCGGGTTCATAGTCATTTCTCTTATTCTTGTTCTTTTTTGTTTATTTCTTGCACATGATAAAACTGTTAGATAGGCATGTATATTATGTATCTTGCTATGTCCTCTGAGGACCTGATGATCTCCTCAGGTTTAGCGATTGCATGGAGTTAGCTAGTAGTTCTGGATGGCGGAGGATTTGCGAATCTTGTGGGTATTATGGAGACAATGATATGCTTGAGGGATTCAGGTATCGCCATTGTGTTTATTATCCGCTCGTGCTTTTCATTACTTATCATGAGATATCCTTTTTCTTGTTTCAGTTGTAGACTCTTGTTATTTTCTTCTAGAGTCTTATCGGATATTTATGCTAGTGGGCTGCAGACCACGATCCATAGTGTTCATTCATCTTTATTGTCTTATTGTGGATTGAGATATAGATTGTTTTGCTATGATTTGGCAGTATACCATAGCCTTGACAGCGTTTACGGATTCGAGTCGGGCTGGAGTCCGCTTGATACGTAGCTGGCTTGCTCACGAGCTCGCGTCCGAAAAGCGGGTGCGGGTCGTGATAAGTTTTTCTGGTGGCCCATGCAGGTCAGAGCATATCGTATCGGTTACGTAACTGTACTGGTACGAGCCTGCGACCTTGACTAGACCTTAGAAATCTCAATCCACTCTGCCTTGAAAACTCTTCTAAAAATTCTCTACGTCCTTGAAAACTCCATAATTGCTCTCGAATATACTTCCTTGCTTCCTATGCCATTGATTCTCGTCCCTTTTATTTCGGGGTGACGAATGATCGTGCTGTCTAGAATCCATTAGAAATTCTTAAATTATAGTATAATATTGCTTGACAATTGAATATTGGTTATTTATATATATGAGGGATTATAGGTACCATATGTCGTAGATAGTCTTGGTAGAATTTTTAGTTACTAGTTAGAAGATTATATGACTTTAGTAACCTGTGTTTCAAGGGAGTAGTGTGACCGAAGGTGGGTAGAAGTCCTCGAGATTTCGTAAATACCAAATAACTAGAGAAGGCCATAAAATATTTTTGGAGAAATTAAATTTGAGGATATTGAGATAATAGTAGACTTTGATATTTTTAAGGAATAGTTATGAATTAGAATTTCGAGGACGAAATTATTTTTAAGGTGGGTAGATTTGTAGCTCCCCTTCCCAGAAATTTCGAGATATTTTATTTTTTGATTTTAATGGTGATTTTTGGATTTTTTTTAAATAATTATTTACTTAATTACTATGGTAGATGACTTCAATATCATCAACTTCCGCGCTTGAAGAATCTCAGATCCCGTTGGCAAGGTTTTCAAATATTCAATTGGAGTCATACGAATTGTAGGAGGGCTTGGAATCATGGTGCCACGATGCCATCATTTTGGAGCAAGATTTGGGTCGTTCCAAGATCATGGATCTACTTCGTGGCGCTTTGATAAACTTGTACACGTACCTTTATTCTGGAACTTATTTATAATTTTTTTATTATTCTTAAGATATGTTAGGGTTATTTTGTATTAGACTAGTGATAATCTTTGTGTTATAATTAGGCTATTGTAAATTGTTTAATTGTGAATAAACAATTACAGTTTGTCCTCTGAATCTTGTCTTGCTTTACTCCTCCAATTATCTGGGTACTAGAAGTCACTCACAATATGTTCTGTATAGAATATACAAGAGTAGAACTGTAATTCCAAGTGAATTCGTATTACTGAATTCATGCAAACCAAATGCCATGAATGATTCTAGTTAGGTATTTTGGCAATTAAAATTCAAGGTATTAAAGGGCCTTGTCGCGTTGGTATTTATGTCTATCCAGGCAACGAATTTCAGCTAAGATTGTTGTTGCATCTCCAGATGCAAACAAACCATTCCCACAACAAAACCCAAGCATGGCCCAGCCTACCCGAGCCAGGCTGGGCTTTCCCGAACTTAAGCAGCTTTCCGAGACCAACTCAGCCCATTACTCACCATATATAAGCCTTGGTAGTAGCTCCAGTAGAGAACACTGGAGAACCCTAGCCACATATAACTCCTCCGCCGACTCGGGATTAGCTCTCCGATCTCAAACCCTAAAATTTTGGGTTTTCTCCCCTCAATCTCAGTCGAATCCCCGATCAGAAGCGAGGCCCTTGATTATCTGAAGGAAGCAGGTCAAGCAAATATGCAGCCTAATAAAGAAAGGCCGACAGCCTTTCCTGGAAGACCCGCCTCACCTTTTTGCAGCTCCTCCACAAAGTTTTACACCATTTAGGTCGTCGGCTCCCGTGGCTAGTTTAGGAGCATCAGCCGTCTATTAGGTTCAATGGTCCATCGAGTCCTCCCCTGCCTTCATCTTACTCCATACAAGGTGCAAGTCCTTATCAGCAAACACAAGCACCCCGATTTCCTCTAGTTGTCCAACCTGTGCTTCCTTTGCATGGTCCTCTGGCGAGCCCACCAGTTATTCCCTCTCCCGGATCTCTTCGGCCCCAGTTCGAAATTTTTTCAGTGCAAATGGGCCTTCCATCCTACCCCATGCGGCCGTCGGCCATGGACCGTTTGCTCTTGGTCGTGCCGAACTCGACGTCCAAGCCTCGTTGACGGGAGGCTGTGTTGCTTCATGGAGACCCCGCGTCGAGCTGTATGGGCCGAGCATCACCACCGACCATGCCTTGCCGTAACTTCCATGCATGTAGCCGGACCGTCGTGCCGATAAACCGAGATGATATCCGCAAGAACCTCGTCGATGGATCAGTGGGAAGCCGATGCCTCCGCAGACTAACTCCAACCGGCCTCCCGGTGAACTCCTGTCATAGGACACCTCGCCACCATGAGCTTCCCTTCTTCGTCGTGATCTTTCCGCACCCTAACTGGGCTCCTTGGTAAACCTCTAATCTATTTATCTATTACTTAAGTATATATATAGAAGAGATACGAGAACTGTAAGAAAATATAGAAGCAATAATAATCTTTAGCAAACTTTGCATGCACCCACATATAGGACAATGTTCACGTAAAGAAGTATAAGAAGAGAGTCTTGCTGTGCACTCTCTTGTAAATAAAAGGTATGTTTCCATTAAGATCCTTAGAAATAACTAAATTACGAATCAAGCCCTAGACTTTACTTTAATAGTAAAATCCACTTTAAGTTTTATACTATGAATACAATTAATTGTAATAAATCTATATGGTTAAGTAGAGTACAGTAGATAGGAAATTAAATGATATATATATATACATATTTTATATAGGCTGGTATAATTATGTGTTATAAGAAAGAACCAAAGAAAAAGGTATATCTGAACTATTAGATAAATACTAATGGTCATATTTTGGTTAGGATGAACGAAAAAACTGGGACTTACATGTACTCAAGCACAACAAAAGTGGACAAACTTGTCCATCACTTTGTGCACGTTCGTCAGACCAAGAAGAAACTTACGCCAACTGGACCATATCATTTTTCTGGTCCTGTATGCCAAGTTTGGTCCAATTCTGAGACCGTTGACAAAATCACCATTTTACGGGCCCCACGGTTCCACTCAACGGACGATTTTGTGCACGACCCGCCGAAATCCAACTCTGGACATACGGTTGGGTTCGTATCGAAAAATCAGATTCGTAGACATATAGTTTGACGACTTTAGAGACCATTGACTCTGGCACGCTTTTTGGTGCAAAGCGGGTCCAACGGTGGACATCGTTTTTGTCTGAAATTACCGTTTTGCCCGTGTGTCCAGAATTGGACTTAAGGACATGCAATCCTAGCTAATTTGACTATTCTGAGAATGTTGGCACTGTTTATTTCAGCTTTCGGAGACAGTTGTGATGAATTAGACTTTATGGCGTACCAAGCTGCCGGTATATTATTGATTCTTCGTGCAACCCCCAGGCAAGTATACCTTGTCTCCCTCTACAGTTTTATTTACATGCATTTTTTTCTGTTTTCAGCTTTTGGATTA
This sequence comes from Iris pallida, assembly GCA_029216955.1. Lineage (NCBI taxonomy): Eukaryota > Viridiplantae > Streptophyta > Magnoliopsida > Asparagales > Iridaceae > Iris > Iris pallida. The sequence goes on along the minus strand of JANAVB010010193.1, from coordinate 3,151,303 downwards.
TTTATGGACATGTGCTTTTTCGTGTTATTTTCTGTGGAGTTGTTTTTATTGTTTATCGCCATGTTCATGTTTTGGCCTTGTATTTCACATTTGGAGTTTTTCGTCAGTACCTTGCTTGAGTCGTGTCATAGAACGAGTGCGTGTAGTAAACTGCTAAATCCTTGATATTGCTTCCTTGGCACCAGAGAGTCCACACACGGGACGAGGGTGTTTTTCTTGATCTGTTTACATCCGTTAGTCCACACTAGGGACTAGGATGTCGATTATTGTACCAGAGAGTTCCCACTCGGGACGAGGGTGTAGACTTGACTTGACTTGCACCAGAGAGTCCACACTCGGGACGAGGATATTTACATCAGAGAGTCCACACACGGGACGAGGATGTAGTATTTGCACCAGAGAGTCCACACTCGGGACGAGGGTGCCTTGCCGTGAACTAACCAGAGAGTCCACACTCGGGACGAGGGTTAGTACTGACCAGAGAGTCCACACTCGGGACGAGGGTTAGTACTGACCAGAGAGTCCACACTCGGGACGAGGGTTAGTGTTTAGTTCAAACCAGTGAGTCCACACTCGGGATGGGGGTTTGGTTTCTTCCATTGATCATCATGTTTCGTTCATCCGGCAGTTCATTATGCGTAGTTGTTCTAGTATTCGTGTTCGCATTCGTAATCATGTTCGGGTTCATAGTCATTTGTCTTGTTCTTGTTCTTTCTTGTTTATTTCTTGTGCATGATAAAACTGTTAGATAGGCATGTATATTATGTATCTTACTATGTCCTCTGAGGACCTGATGATCTCCTCAGGTTTAGCGATTGCATGGAGTTAGCTAGTATTTCTGGATGGCGGAGGATTTGCGAATCTTGTGGGTATTACGGAGACAGTGATACGCTTGAGGGATTCAGGTATCGCCATTGTGTTTATTATCCGCTCATGCTTTTCTTTACTTATCATGAGATATCCTGTTTCTTGTTTCAGTTGTAGACTCTTGTTATTTTCTTCTAGAGTCTTATCGGACATTTATGCTAGTGGGCTGCAGACCACGACCCATAGTGTTCATTCATCTTTATTGTCTTATTGTGGATTGAGATATAGATTATTTTGCCATGATTTGGCAGAATACCATAGCCTTGACAGCGTTTACGGATTCGAGTCGGGCTGGAGTCCGCTTGATACGTAGTTGGCTTGCTCACGAGCTCGCATCCGAAAAACGGGTGCGGGTTGTGATAAGTTTTTTTGGTGGCCCATGCAGGTCAGAGCATATCATATCGGTTACGTAACTGTACTGGTATGAGCCTGCGACCTTGACTAGACCTTAGAAATTTCAATCCACTCTGCCTTGAAAACTCTCCTAGAAATTCTCTACGTCCGTGAAAACTCCATAATTGCTCTCGAATATACTTCCTTGCTTCATGTGCCATTGATTCTCGTCCCTTTTATTTCGGGGTGACGAATGATCGTGCTGTCTAGAATCCGTTAGAAATTCTTAAATTATATATAATATTGCTTGACAATTGAATATTGGTTATCTATATATGAGGGATTATAGGTACCATATGTCGTAGATAGTCTTGGTAGAATTTTTAGTTACTAGTTAGAAGATTATATGACTTTAGTAACCTGTGTTTCAAGGGAGTAGTGTGACCGAAGGTGGGTAGAAGTCCTCGAGATTTTGTAAATACCAAATAACTAGAGAAGGCCATAAAATATTTTTGGAGAAATTAAATTTGAGGATATTGAGATAATAGTAGACTTTGATATTTTTAGGGAATAGTTATGAATTAGAATTTCGAGGACGAAATTATTTTTAAGGTGGGTTAGATTTGTAGCTCCCCTTCCCAAAAATTTCGAGATATTTTATTTTTTGATTTTAATGGTGATTTTTGGATTTTTTTAAATAATTATTTACTTAATTACTATGGTAGATGACTTCAATATCATCAGAGGGCGCATCCTCCACCGTTCCTTCTATCTCTCCTCATGTAAGGATAGTGTTCATGACGGACAGCAACTAAGATGGTCCCAGTGATCGCTGTCACGACCCGCACCCACTGTGAGGGTACGAGTACGTAACAACGCCCAACCTACGCCGTAGTGTCGGCAGTGGAACGCTGTTCTAAGTCTCTAACTAACCATCAACTCATGCAGTATATAATGTACTCATCAAGATCAACTCCGAACGGAGGACAAGTGTAAGATATGGTGTAACTCAATCACAGTCTAAGCACGATAAGATAACACCGAAATATGACTAAGAAATTGAAGACAACAAAACTACTGATATATTAACAACAAACTCAAAAATCTCAAATACATCTCAAGTCTCAAATCTCCTGAGTGTCGGGGCCATAGGTAGCTAAGCCATCTCCTGGTCTGTAACATGTAGGGCATGTGTCCTCAGGACAATTATTTATAAAATTTACAACAGGTCCAGTCAGGACAGGAACGAGCACATCTCATCTAAAAAACCCAAGTAAATGACAGAGAACTATAAAACAGTTATAGATAGTTGTATTGATGAAAATGGCAGTTTATATTCAGGTGATGGTAAGAAAGACAGATAAAGTGCAAGGAAAGTAAATAACTAAATAAGAGAAGAATCATAGCAATGAAGACTGTAAAAATAGAACTAGCTGAACCATGATAAAATGATATAAAGTCCAGACAGCAATGTAGACCAGTGTAACTCCAATGTGAGTCCAGTACAAGATAAATCTAATACAAGATGAATCCAGTAAGGGACGATTCCAGTTATAGTGATCAATGATTCCAGGGTGAGTCCAGCCTATACTCTAGCAGTGTGTTTTAAAATACCGAGATCAACATGTAAACGGCTATGGGTAATCCGACACACCACACACCTGGCCGGCTGTGAGATGGCTATCATTCCAGTTTGATTCCAGCAAAGGGTGATTCCAGAAATGGGGTATGTCTACATGTCTTACTCTAGTATTTTCCCTCCCAGCAAGTGAATCCAAAATTCCGACACAATGATTCAAGATGAGTCCAGCCAGTAATATGAAGATACCAGTAAATGATTCCAGAATGATTTCAGTAAATAGAGCCCAGATAATAAATGTGTGTCGTATACATGAATCCAGAAATATCCATACGTGTTGTAACAGAGAATCGCATACAACTAACTAGAACTGAAGTACAGTAATTGACAAGTTATGAGAAAACTATCAGAGAATGTACTCGCCTAATACTCTGAAAAGAGTAGCGTAATGTCAGATGTCTGCAACAGAGTCACAATATCCTAAATAGAGCAATACAGGTTATAATATGTTTAAAATAAGATAAATGATATTTATGATGCAATCTACATGATTTCTAGACCAATCTAGGTCAAAGTCAACTCTAAGTCAAACATGGTCAACTGTCTAGGTCAAACTAGGTCCAAGTCAAGACAGGTCAACTCTAAGTCAAACCAAGTCAACATTTAGACTATCTATCAAATATCAATATCTAAGTCATATGTATATACTAGTAGTATACCTTCTAGTTTACCTTAGTCAAATACACTTACCCTAGCCATTTCAAATCCTACCCTTAGGCCTAGGTATCAACCTTATCCCCATACTCTAGTATCTCGGTATTCCTAACCCTATCCCATACCTTCACTCTAAATTAGGAAATTTACATTATCTATCCAATCCTTACTTAGAATTTATACTACAATCCCATTGCTATTTCACTTAAGACCTAATACCCTAACACACTAACATGATCTATCTAAACTCAAAACAACTGAACCTAAAATAACTTGTGTTAACCCTTAATCCTCTAGAATACATACCTCTGAAACTCAAGATGTTAAGATACATTAGTACACAAATTCCTAATCCCTCACAATCTAATATTCCTACCTCAAAATCTCACTCAAGCCTAAATCCTAAAACTGGATACTAATAGTACTTCATGCCCTATGATACAACCAAAACCAATGGCCAAGATAGCCATACTGCCCTACTATCACTGCTGCTCATATGTGGCACTAGGCAAGCTATTTACAGTTGCAAGCAGTCCCCTCTTAGCTGCTCTGCTCACCTGCACAATGGCCAAGTGCCTGGGCAAGGAGCACAAGCTACCAAGCTGTTGCTGCTACTAGCCTAGGCATTGCCCTGCTGCTGTAGAGCAAAGTTGCTGCTGCTACTGCATTGCAAGCAAGCCAACCATGGCCAAATCTCTCTAACCCTCACTAACCCGAGCCTCCTTCTCTCACACACTCATACATATCACCCATTGCCAAACACTTAAACACACACAAATACCCTCACTCTTAGTCTAAGGCCTCTTCCTTCCTAATATATATAGACAATATCTATATTAACTTAGAAAAAAAAACTGAACCCATAGGACCGTCTACTGAACTCCAAACTTCATAAATCAAAGGGCCTATGGCCCAAGCTAAATCACTGCTCTGCATTGCAAGTGTCATGCCAAGCATGGCCACTGAAGCTGCTACTAAGCCACTGCTTGCTGCTGCCAATGCAATGCAAACCAAGGCAGGCAAGCTACTGCTGCAATGCAAAGCTAATGCCAAAAGCCAAGCCAAAGTGACCAAGTGTGAATGTGAGCATGTGAGCATTGTGTGTACTGCCAACCCAATTCAGTTCACTGTGTGTGTGTACAAAAAGCTATGTGGGTGAAAGGGTTAGAGTTGTGTGTCTAGCATTGCATAAACATATGCATACTCAGATTTCAGTCCCAGGTTAGGCAATCTCAGGTTTTCCTACATTCAACTCAATTCTCAGATTAATTTGAACTCAACCCACATCTCAGTCATGACAGTAAACCATATTTCAGTTTTAATGTAAACATCAATCATATATGTTAAACTAATACAATTATATTTATATAACAACCCAAATCCCCAATCTAATTTCGATTTCAAATCAATTACCAACCATAACCCAGGACAGTCCCAAAATCAGTGATGTGTATGTCACATGTATATACAATGGGACTGCCATGTGCATTTCAGGTTCTTAGGAACCTGAGACAATGATCAAATGTGTGAAATCAGAGTGCACCAACTCAGGGAAGGGAAACCAATGTAGCTATGACCATTCAAAACCGATTTCAGATTCCAAAACAAATATCAGTTTTCATAAGGAAGATAAGTTTAATATGAGCATGTGAATTCTCAGTTTAGAACTCAGTTTGCATACATTCAATTTACCTACATTAGAAGATACATACAGGTTTACTTGTATACATGGTACACTCATATATTCATCTATAATCCAAACAACCTAAACTAATGAAATCATCACAAACCAATTAACGAGATCAAAACATCTCAAAATTTTGAATCTTCAATTTTGGGTGTGTATTAGAAGTCCAATCTCAGGAAATGACAGTTCAAATATTAACAGTTAACACATTGACCAAAATCCCATTTCCATACCATAAAACTCATTTTAATATGTAAAATCGAATCAATCATGAACAAACAATTATGTGGGAAATAGTTGCTAACTGAAACAACAATTGGAACTCAAATTAAATAGGATTTTAAGTTGGGAAACACTGAAGTATCAGGCATCAGTCGAAACATTGAACCCAACTCAAAATATTCCATTTCGAACTACAACCTAATTCCAATAAGAAAATCAACTAACAGAGAATGTTACCCAAGTCTAGGATCTTAATTAGCAATTAGAATCATAATTAAACCATTTAAACCAGGAATTAAACACTGAAAAAATAATAGAAACTGAACACACTAAAACAGTGTCGTGCACGTGTTCACTAAGGTCTAGGACACGACACACGTGTCCTCGAGTCTCGTGGTCACGTGTCTAGGTTCGCCTAGGGTAGGGGAATGTGTCCCACAGCCTGCAACGAATCCACATTGTGTCGTGTCCAAGAAAACAGTGTGTATCAGTCGAGTGTCTGTGCGTGTGTGCAACAGTGAGGAAAACAGTGTGGGTCGATTTTATCCGTACACACAAAACGAGAACCCACGAAATTTTGTAGGTGTCGTGTCAGTCATGTGTCCTAGGTGTGTACAAATTTTCGTGTCAAAACGTGCAGTGTCATGTCCGCTACAGTGCCCGAGCAGCAGAACACTGTACGGTGTCCTCGTGCACGCGTGTGTGCTCAAAAATGGACACGAACGTGTCCAAAAATGTGTTCAAAAGGACACGAATGTGAAGTACACATATAGAGCAACAAATTCATATAATTAGTTTTACAAAAATCGAAAATAAAAACCTTAGAGGCATTTAATCAAACACCTACAAAACAATACGACACGTGTCCGATACGGGCACCAAATGGACACGAAATCCACCCAAATTTTAGGGACACCTAGGGGACTCCTAGATCTAGCCCTACATGTAAAGAAAACAGAAATCTAAATCAATTTAAGGGGTTTTACCTATATATGTAAAAAGCTTGGAAAAGCTTCAAATGGGGGATTCTTCCTCTTGATGGCAAAAGCTCCAAAATTGTCCCAAAGCTGGGATTAAATTCCACATTCAGAAAATAGGAGAAAATTGGGTTCTAATACAAGAATCTAGGATTAAAAAGGAATTAAAATGGATTTATGGAGATTTTTGGAAGAGGGACAAATACCTTTCTTTTTCCAATGTTGAAATGAATAAAGAAAGAGGCAAGCGCTAAAGAATAAGTATTTATATAGGGTGGGGATCCCTATGGCTGATCATTTAGGATTTGGTTAGGGTTAGGGCTTCTAGTTATGGGCCATGGGCCAAGTCATGATCAAATAAATCATCAAGCCATAAGTCATTTCATGAAACCACAAGCCATGACTTAAATTCACTAAACCAAGTCCCCTCATTCTAAAATTAGTTTCTAATGACTAAAGTAGGTTAACCTAAGTTAGACTAGGGTTACCATGGCTAGGGTTAGCTTCTAGGATAGTTTACTAGGTCTCAACAAGTCAAGGTCAAACTAGAACTCACCAATTCAACAAATCACCAAATAATTCAAATAAGTCAAAATGACCAAATTACCCCTAGACTAAAAATAATAATTAAATCATCCTAATGACATGGTTAAGCTCTAGGTCATGCAGTCTCTAGGGTTTCACTAGCTGCACACCAAAATCACAAGTCATGACTTAAAATAGTTTTTAAATAGTTTAAAAATAATTAAAAATCACCAAAAATCATAATATTAAATAAATGTTAATAAATAATAATTATAATTTCAAAATTTCAAAATACCCTCATCTGGAAAACTGGGTGTTACAATCCTATCCACCTTATAAAAATTTCGTCCTCGAAATTAAGATGATCGCACCTTTCCTAGGTCAAACCCCCAATCAATCAAGGTCAAAGCAACACAATCCTATTGGTCGTGATTCCACAGTCTCGAACAAGGTAGCTACACTATCTAGCAATCACAAGAAATATCCTGGCAGGTACTAAGGGAAATCACACATGGAAGTGGAGAGGAAGAACAAGAAGGTCAAACCTGCTAATCCATCACCTGCGACGTCAGTCTCCTCGGCTGCCATCGCAAAAGCTCCACCCCTCTGGTGCTGAGTTACAGGTGGCCTAGCCACCTCAAAAGGAGGTACAATAGGATAATCTATCTTCTGGTGGGCAGCTGACCCACAGAAATAGCAAACCTTCAACCTCTTCCTGCACTGCCCCCAGATGTGTTCCGGCTTCCTGCAGTAGGAACAACTGATCGCCTTTGGGTCCTGACCCCGATACTGATGCTATACCGGCTGAACTCCCACTGGTACCTGCGTCTGCTGAATCTGCACATGAGGCCTCTTGGCCTGGCCTCCCCTGCTGCTGGTACCGTGAGCGTCCCGTCCCCTCTTGAGCCTCAGCTCAAGATCATCTTCAGCCAACAAAGCACCCGTCAAAATCTCCTCGAAAGTGGCATCCCGGTTGCCCTTGGTCAAGGACTTGACTTCCTTGACCAGACCCTTCCGGAACCTCTGGGCCTTCGCCGCCTCGCTCAAGCCCTCTATGAATCTGCTGAGGCGGCCAAACTCCCCAGCGTACTCCTCCACTGATAGGCTCCCGTGAACTAGGCTCTCGAACTGCGACTCCAAGGCTCTGAGCGCTGAATCTGGAAAGAACTTCTTCTTGAAGAAGCCCTTAAACTCCTCCCAAGTCTGTCCAGCTACCCCCACCCTGGGGTCTGACTGATACCAGGTGCGAGCAAGTTCTCGTATCCGGCTAGCTGCTACCTCTATCTGGAGATCTGTCGGTATCCGGGCCAGGCGAAAGATCTCCTCAATATGCTCGATCCACTCGTCAGCATATAAAATCCCCTCTGTCCCCAGGAAGTCTCTGGGGCTCATCTTCTGGAAATACTCTATCCCCGGTGTCCTCGGCTGCTGGATCACTGGTCGAGCTGCGACCGTCGTAAGGGCCAACTCCATGCTCCTGTCCTGTCGAGCCTGTTGTCGGTCCATAAACTGCTGGAAGTAAGCGAACATCTGTGCCGCATCCATGTGTCCTGTAGACGGCGGCTGCTGGAACTGTATCTCTGGGATGACTGGGTCCTGCCTCCGAGCTGGTGGAGGCATACCCCTTGCTGCTGCTGATGAAGTCCCAATATGAGTAGAGGTGGCAGGAGCTGCAGCCTCCTGACCCTGCTGATTTGGCTGAGAGGTGGCAGTTCCCTCTGCAGCAACTGCTGCACCGGAGCAATGTGATCGTGTCTCCACCATCCTGAAGACAGATCGAACAAGGAAGTCAATACTGAGCAGGAATCGATATAATCAAAGGAGGACAGTTTATTTCAAAAAAGGCAAATCTGTACGATATGTAGATGGCATGATTTAAAACAGAATTTTTTCTAACTGTAATAGAGTGCCTCTCCAATAAAGCCTATCTCTCAGTCCTATCGCAGGCTCGCAGCAGTACAACTAAGTCGTCTTACTACCACGATATCGTACTAATGCGACTCTCGACCTGCATGGGCCACCACTAAAAATGTGTCATGACCCGCACCCACTGTGAGGGTACGAGTACGTAACAGCGCCCAGCCTACGCTGCAGTATCGGCGGTAGAACGCTGTTCTAAGTCTCTAACTAACCATCAACTCATGCAGTATATAATGTACTCATCAAGATCAACTCCGAACGGAGGACAAGTATAAGATATAGTGTAACTCAATCACAGTCTAAGCACGATAAGATAACATCGAAATATGACTAAGAAATTAAAGACAACAAAACTACTGATATAATAACAACAAACTCAAAAATCTCAAATACATTTCAAGTCTCAAATCTCTATATACAACTCCAGTTCTAAACATGAAAACTAAACAAGACAAACTAGCTAAACTCCCGACCACTCCTGAGTGTCGGGGCCATAGGTAGCTAAGCCATCTCCTGGTCTGTAACATGTAGGGCATGTGTCCGCAGGGCAATCATCTGTAAAATTTACAACAGGTCCAATCAGGACAGGAATGAGCACATCTCATCTAGAAAACCCAAGTAAATGACAGAGAACTGTAAAGCAGTTATAGACAGTTGTATTGATGAAAATGGCAGTTTATATTCAGGTGATGGTAAGAAAGACAGATAAAGTGCAAGAAAAGTAAATAACTAAACAAGAGAAGAATCATAGCAATGAAGACTGTAAAAATAGAACTAGCTGAACCAGGGTAAAATGATATAAAGTCCAGACAATAATGTAGACCAGTATAACTCCAATGTGAGTCCAGTACAAGATGAATCTAATACAAGATGAATCCAGTAAAGGACGATTCCAGTTATAGTGATCATTGATTCCAGGGTGAGTCCAGCCTATACTCTAGCAGTGTGTTTTAAAATACCGAGATCGACATGTAAACGGCTATGGGTAATCCGGCACATCACACACCTGGCCGGGTGTGAGATGGCTATCATTCCAGTTTGATTCCAGCAAAGGGTGATTCCAGAAATGGGGTATGTCTACATGTCTTACTCTAGTATTTCCCCTCCCAGCAAGTGAATCCAGAATTTCGACACAATGATTCAAGATGAGTCCAGCCAGTAATATGAAGATACCAGTAAATGATTCCAGAATGATTCCAGTAAATAGAGGCCAGATAATAAATGTGTGTCGTATACATGAATCCAAAAATATCCATACATATTGTAACAGAGAATCGCATACAACTACTAGAACTGAAGTACAGTAATTGAAAAGTAAATGAGAGAACTATCAGAGAATATACTCGTCTGATACTCTAAAAAGAGTAGTATAATGTCAAATGTCTGCAACAGAGTCACAATGTCCTAAATAGAGCAGTACAGGTTATAATATTTTTAAAATAAGATAAATGATGTTTATGATGCAATCTACATGATTTCTAGACCAATCTAGGTCAAAGTCAACTCTAAGTCAAACCTGGTCAACTGTCTAGGTCAAACTAGGTCCAAGTCAAGACAGGTCAACTCTAAGTCAAACCAAGTCAACATTTAGACTATCTATCAAATATCAATATCTAAGTCATATGTATATACTAGTAGTATACCTTCTAGTTTACCTTAGTCAAATACACTTACCCTAGCCATTTCAAATCTTACCCTTAGGCCTAGGTATCAACCTTATCCCCATACTCTAGTATCTAGGTATTCCTAACCCTATCCCATACCTTCACTCTAAATTAGGAAATTTACATTATCTATCCAATCCTAACTTAGAATTTATACTACAACCCCATTGCTATTTCACTTAAGACCTAATACCCTAACACACTAACATGATCTATCTAAACTCAAAACAACTGAACCTAAAATAACTTATGTTAACCCTTAATCCTCTAGGATACATACCTCTGAAACTCAAGATGTTAAGATACATTAGTACACAAATTCCTAATCCCTCACAATCTAATATTCCTACCTCAAAATCTCACTCAAGCCTAAATCCCAAAACTGGATACTAATAGTACTTCATGCCCTATGATACAACCAAAACCAATGGCCAAGATGGCCATACTGCCCTGCTATCACTGCTGCTCATATGTGGCACTAGGCAAGCTATTTGCAGTTGCAAGTAGTCCCCACTTAGCTGCTCTGCTCACCTGCACAATGGCCAAGTGCCTGGGCAAGGAGCACAAGCTACCAAGCTGTTGCTGCTACTAGCCTAGGCATTGCCCTGCAGCTGCAGAGCAAAGTTGCTGCTGCTACTGTATTGCAAGCAAGCCAACCATAGCCAAATCTTTCTAACCCTCACTAACCCGAGCCCCCTTCTCTCACACACTCATACATATCACCCATTGCCAAATACTTAAATACATACAAATACACCCACTCGTAGTATAAGGCCTCTCCCTTCCTAATATATATAGACAATATCTATATTAACTTCGAAAAAAACTGAACCCATAGGACCCCCTACTGAACTCTAAACTTCATAAATCAAAGGGCCTATGGTCCAAGCTAAATCACTGCTCTGCATTGCAAGTGCCATGCCAAGCATGGCCACTGCAGCTGCTGCTAAGCCACTGCTTGATGCTGCCAATGCAATACAAACCAAGGCAGGCAAGCTACTGCTGCAATGCAAAGCCAATGCCAAAAGCCAAGCCAAAGTGACCAAGAGTGAATGTGAGCATGTGAGTATTGTGTGTACTGCCAACCCAATTCAGTTTACTATATGTGTGTGTACAAAGAGCTATGTGGGTGAAAGGGTTAGAGTTGTGTGTCTAGTATTGCATAAACATATGCATACTCAGATTTCTGTCCCAGGTTAGGCAATCTCAGGTTTTCCTACATTCAACTCAATTCTCAGATTAATTTGAACTCAACCCACATCTCAGTCATGACAGTAAACCATATTTCAGTTTTAATGTAAACATCAATCATATATGTTAAACTAATACAATTATATTTATATAACAACCCAAATCCCCAATCCAATTTCGATTTCAAATCAATTCCCAACCATAACCCAGGACAGTCCCAAAATCAGTGATGTATATGTGACATGTGTATACAATGGGACTGCCATGTGCATTTCAGGTTCTCAGGAACCTGAGACAATGATCAAATATGTGAAATTAGAGTGTACCAACTCAGGGAAGGGAAACCAATGTAGCTATGACCATTCAAAACCGATTTCAAATTCTAAAACAAATCTCAGTTTTCATAAGGAAGATAAGTTCAATGTGAGCATGTGAATTCTCAGTTTAGAACTCAGTTTGCATACATTTAATTTACCTACATTAGAAGATACATACAGGTTTACTTGCATACATGGTACACTCATATATTCATCTATAATCCAAACAACCTAAACTAATGAAATCATCACAAACCAATTAACGTGATCAAAACATCTCAAAAATTCGAATCTTCAGTTTTGGGTATGTATTAGCAGTGCAATCTCAGGAAATGACAGTTCAAATATTAACAGTTAACACATTGACCAAAATCCCATTTCCATACCATAAAACTCATTTTAATATGTAAAATCGAATCAATCATGAACAAACAATTATGTGGGAAATAGTTGCTAACTGAAACAACAATTGGAACTCAAATTAAATAGGATTTTTAAGTTGGGAAATACTGAAGTATCAGGCATCAGTCGAAACATTGAACCCAACTCAAAATATTCTATTTCGAACTACAACCTAATTCCAATAAGAAAATCAACTAACAGAGAATGTTACCCAAGTCTAGGATCTTAATTAGCAATTAGAATCATAATTAAACCATTTAAACCAGGAATTAAATACTGAAAAAATAATAGAAACTGAACACAGTGAAACAGTGTCGTACACGTGTTCACTTAGGTCTAGAATACGGCACACGTGTCCTCGTGTCTCATGGTCACGTGTCTAGGTTCGCCTAGGGTAGGGGAATGTGTCCCACAGCCTACAACGAATCCACATTGTGTCGTGTCCAAGAAAACAGTGCGTATCAGTCGAGTGTCTGTGCGTGTGTACAACAGTAAGGAAAACAGTGTGGGTCAATTTTCTCCGTGCACACAAAACGAAAACCCACGAAATTTTGTAGGTGTCGTGTCAATCATGTGTCCTAGGTGTGTACAAATTTTCGTGTCAAAACGTGCAGTGTCGTGTCCGCTACAGTGCCCGAGCAGCAGGACACTGCACGGTATCCTCGTGCACGCGTGTGTGCTCAAAAATGGACACGAACGTGTCCAGAAATGTGTTCAGAAGGGCACGAATATGAAGTACACATATAGAGGAACAAATTCATATAATTAGTTTTACAAAAATAGAAAATAAAAACCTTAGAGGCATTTAATCAAACACCTAAAAAATAATACGATACGTGTCCGATACGGGCACCAAACGGACACGAAATCCACCCAAATTTTAGGGACACCTAGGGGACTCCTAGATCTAGCCCTACATGCAAAGAAAACAGAAATTTAAATCAATTTAAGGGGTTTTACCTATATGTGCAAAAAGCTTAGAAAAGCTTCAAATGGGGGATTCTTCCTCTTGATGGCAAAAGCTCTAAAATTGTCCCAAAGCTGGGATTAAATTCCACATTCAGAAAATAGGAGGAAATTAGGTTCTAATGCAAGAAACTAGGATTAAAAAGGAATTAAAATGGATTTATGGGGATTTTTGGCAGAGGGACAAATACCTTTCTTTTTCCAATGTGGAAATGAATAAAGAAAGATGCAAGCCCTAGAGAATAAGTGTTTATATAGGGTGGGGATCCCTATGGCTGGTCATTTAGGGTTTGGTTAGGGTTAGGGCTTCTAGTTATGGGCCATGGGCCAAGTCATGATCAAATAAATCATCAAGCCATAAGTCATTTCATGAAACCACAAGCCATGACTTAAATTCACTAAACCAAGTCCCCTCATTCTAAAATTAGTTTCTAATTACTAAAAGTAGGTTAACCTAAGTTAGACTAGGGTCACCATGGCTAGGGTTAGCTTCTAGGCTAGTTCACTAGGTCTCAACAAGTCAAGGTCAAACTAGAACTCACCAATTCAACAAATCACCAAATAATTCAAATAAGTCAAAATGACCAAATTACCCCTAGACTAAAAATAATAATTAAATTATCCTAATGACATGGTTAGGCTCTAGGTCATGCAGTCTCTAGGGTTTCACTAGCTGCACACCAAAATCACAAGTCACGACTTAAAACAGTTTTTAAATAGTTTAAAAATAATTAAAAATTACCAAAAATCATAATATGAAATAAATATCAATAAATAATAATTATAATTACAAAATTTCAAAAATACCCTCATCTAGAAAACTGGGTGTTACAATCGCTAACGCATCAACACTCTGGAGACCATACTGTATACCTTGGTCAAGTCTGTGGACGAGATCAAAGTGGCCCTTCCAACTCTGCAAGGAAGAATACTTGGCCAAACAAACGTGGGACCCACAGTCAATGCAAAGTCGAACTCAGCCGCACCAAACCCGGGTGATAATCCTCCTAAAATATCTGCCCCCACCACTGCAGACGAGGCCAGAAAGGCAAGAAGAGAGGTCCAGGAGCTCCGGGCCATGTTCCACGTCCGAGAAAACTGCCAGGACCTCAGGATACGACAACCTTATCCTGCTGCATGGAGAGATGTGCCCTTCCGCCAAGATATAAACCATTCAACATTAATCTATATGATAGAAAGACATCTGCAAGCAGGTACATCACCTACTTCGAAGTCACAATCGACCATCTGCCTCATGACGATGTCATCCTTATACGGTTGTTCATTGGAGCGTTGGAAGGGGTCGCCTTCGACTGGTACCGTAACTTGCCAGACAACTGCATCCATTCCTTCACTGGCTTCAAACGTATGTTCCTGGAGAGGTTCTACAAAGTAGAACAAGACGTGACAATGTCCACCCTCATGGACGTTGTTCAGGGAGAAAAGGAGCTGACAAGGAACTATATCGAGCGGTTTCGTCAAACCGCGATGAAGTTACCTTCCGGTAACCCTGATTCCTTCTTAATTGAAATTTGCTAAAAGAGGCTGCTTCCCACAATCAGCCTCTGGATGGGCGAAAGCCAGTTTAAGGATTGAAAGACGTTCATCATCGGTACCACTAGTGTAGAAGACAAGTTGAAAAAAGCTCGTCAACTAGGATTGCACGTCTCGGAAGGGGAGGACAAGGGCAAACGCCCTAACACCAATAGCAACAATGGTGGTAACCCCTCCAACAATCGAGACAATAAGGGCAAACAAGCTATGGTGGCCGACACAGCTCTGAATCCTGAACCGAAGCCGGCAGAGAAGCAGTGGCCTCAGATGACCTACTCCTTCGAGGACGGCCATGCCAAGCCCATCTTGGACATGCTCATACAAGGAGGTCGAATTCAGCTCCCTCCTCCAAGGCGTTTACCTCGTCCTGTAAAAATGGAGAGCCCCAAGTATTGCCACTACCATCGCTATGTCCACCATGCTACACAAGACTGCTACCAACTGAAGCGATACATCCAGCATCTCATCGATTCTAAGGCCTTGTCCATTGATTTCGAAGAGGTGACCGTAGCAGCCAATATGGTGTCAGTACAATTCGGTAGCTTTCCTTCGACAAAGACTCAAGATGGAGTAGTGCCCGTCCCTAGAGCAAGGATGGAGGTCGCTAACCTTCCACCTCCCCGAGACCAGGCTGCTGGTCTAGTGCCCCTTACCACATCACAAGGGGAGTGTTTTCCATAAATAAATTCCTTTATTTATTGTGTATCTGGGAATACTACAACTGTGGGAATCTGATCTAGAAGACGATCACTTTATCCCTTGGACTATGCGAAGAAGAAAAGCTCTCAAAATTTTGACAGTAGATAACTATGTATCCGTACAATGAATAAAAAAAGAACTCTATTTATAGAGTCAAAAATAATAACTGAAAAGATAACTATCTTTACAGCCTGTGCTTAGTTGAAAATCACGCAGGATTTAACATACGCAAGGTTTTGAGCAGTTACTGGACGTGGCCTGTAACTGTTGGACACATGACAATCATGCATGAGTCGTGTGCAAGTTACAGGACACGCAGGCGAGAGATCAGTGGCATGGCTGCCACGTACTCCAATTTGATAAAATCCACGCAGACTTATTGAAGACGAAATCCACGCAGACTCAGGGTAGAAAGCTTCAAAATCTACGCAAACTTGGGGCAAGAAGCTTCAGAATCCATGCAGACTTGGTGAAGACAAAATCCACGCAGACTTGGGGTAGAAAGCTTCAAAATCCACGCAAACTTGGGGCAAGAAGCTTCAAAATCCACGCAAACTTGGGGCAAGAAGCTTCAGAATCCATACAAACTTGGTAAAGACGAAATCCATGCAGACTCGAGGTAGAAAGCTTCAAAATCCACGCAAACTTGGGGCAAGAAGCTTCAGAATCTACGCAGACTTTGATGAAGACGACTTTAGAATCCACGCAGACTTGAGGAAGAAAACTTCAGAATACACGCAGATTTGGGATAGAACTGCCAGCTGTCTTGATTCAGCGTGCCTCGACTGACACAAAATCTCTGGTAGTGATTGCTTTTGTCAGTCACATTAAATGACAAGAAGCTCTTTTGGTACGCCAACTTGACGAAGGTTGAGTCTTGCTGAAGAAGATTTCAAAAATCACGCAATAGACGGCTGTGATCTCTCGAATTCTGTGCATACGTGGCATACGAAGAGACATTCTTCGACTGTTGTGCTGTCAGTCATAATTACTCTCTGACAAATGATGAGCTGTCTCCCCAGCGTGATTTGTAAATATTGTCTGGATCAACTGAGCGTGACTTTTGACTCTGTCCTGATCAACTCAGCGTGACTGTCATTTTTAAAGGCCTACAAGACCCCCTTCAAAGTTTTCGAAAAATTGAAAAGACTTCAAAATTTTCGAAATACTTTGAAAATAAGATGATAAAATGAAATCAGTCATGCTGAGATGACTTCAAATTTTTCGGAAGTCGGAAAGACTTCGAAGTTCTTTGAGAATATCCAAATGAACTTATTAAATGTCATGATGACTCTTCATTTTCCGAGACTGATTACATCCAGTTTATGGTGGAATATGAACCGCCGGCGAGCTCTGTTATATAAACAGAGAGATGATTCATTTAATCTTCATCTTACGTCAACATGACACCAAAAGAGAAAGCTGAGGAAGAAGCACGCAAGTTGGGCTTTTGTTCCCATGGTGACCCCACTTTTGGGGGTGAAGAGCCAGAGCCCCTTGTCTTCGAACTCAAAGATGATCCCTTGCAACTAGCCAAGAATTTCTTGAGCTATTTTGGCTTAGATGGCTCGTTCTCTTCTGATGGGCACGGCCTCATAGAGCAGCGTGAAATGTTGAAGGCTCTGTTACACCGCATGGGGGTCAAAAGCGTAGAAGAACTAGACATTAAGCTCAGTCGCTCTGGAAAATAGAGCGTGTCTTTTGTGCTTTTGTTACACCCTTTTTGTTTTGTCTTTTGTAAGGCTATCAGTGCCTGTCTTGAAGAATGAAGTACAACTTCTGTGTTTAATCTGCGTGCATTAATGAAGAATATTAATTAGCACCCTTTGACTATTTCCAATGTTGCTCTGTCTTCCAAAGCACACGTAACACTCATTCCACGGTTTACGAGCGCTATTTATGCAGATCTTTTCCAAGAATAGACTTGTACTTTGCCCTTTAAATAGATAGAAGAGTTTCACAGATACTCATCTCCCATTCCTCTTCTTCTTCTCTGAGAATGAAATTTTTGGGAGATTTCACTCTCAAACAGGAAAGCAATGTTTTCTAATGTTCGACTTCTGCGCACTGTATCAAACATGAGTTTGCCAATCCTTAGCACCAAACTTGAAAGTAAGTCAGTGTAATACGTGTATTATTTTTGCTGTTGAAGATAGGCTTTCTGTTTCTTGTTTCTGATTTGAACAATACACGCCTGTTTCTGTTTGATAAATACACACTGAATGATTTCTGTTGATACTTTCTGCAGAAACTTGGCTGAAAATTTTCTTCAGAACTGGCATTGGGGATGTGGATGTTGTGGAAAATATCCTGCTGACATCTACATCAGGGAGCTCATACGCTTTTGACGTGTAAATCAGACAACTCAGAACTCTTCGTGGGATAGAAGGGTCTTCCTCAGATGGTAGGAAGAGCCTTTATACACGAGAGTTGGATGGTGGAGTCAACTCTACCCCGAGAAATCGGGTAGTAGAGTTCCTTTCACGGAAGAACTAAAAATTGTATCCCAAAGTTTGGATACATTCCTGTCTTCCTTGAGAGGTTACCCCCAATCCACCAGTTGTATTGGCAGCACCACGACTTCGGGCTGCCATACTCTGTGGTTCTCCTCTCGTCTGAGAGAGAAGACCAGAGTTTGATTCCTGCTGATCTGGTCGTGACTGGGACCCAGACAGTCAGGAACTGCCACCAACAACGAACCTGACGGAGAAGGTCCGACGGAGAAGATCCAAAGAAGAAGATAGATCTCTATTAGGTTATTGTTATGGTGTAGAATGAAAATCCAAGATTTGTAATAGATTTCCATTATGATTTATAAGAAAGTCTAAGAAAATGTAATAGACTTTTTGTGGTGAAATGAGAATGGAAATGATAATTCTTCTATGCTCAAAGATTTGTATTTGTGGATGAATTGTGGACATGATAGATAATGAAATCTTCTTTTCTATTTTAGAGTATATGATATTATCAAAGGTATTATGGACGTGATAATATGTAGGAACTCAAAAGAAAATAGATTGATTTCTATGCAGAGGTCAAAAATGATAAAGGAGCAAGTAGATTCGGAATTGATTCAGAGGTTATGAAAACATGATCGATAACGAATCCCCACTTTAATAAATTGATAGAAGATCATGAACGGACGAATAAATGAACGGATGAATCGTCGGATGAACGCAATTAATGGATGGATGAACCGTCGGATGAACGTGACGTTTCATTATTTGTAGAACTTCTGCCTATAAATATAGCAGAAATTTGACAAGAACGAACACTTCTTCTTTCAAACATAAAAATGTCGTCTGAAGAAGCATTCAAGAAAACTGGAATTGCCTCAAAAGTTCAGAAAGGCACTGAAGAACACCCTATTGATCCAGTTCAATCGAAGAAGACGGAAGCAGGCGAAGGTTCATCTGCACCCAAGCCACCAAGGGACATTCTGGATTTCCTGCTCGAACCAGGAAAGACTGAAGAAGAAGAAGAAGAAGCCATGAGGATAGCCGTTTGTAAGTTCCTCGTGGGTTCTAGTAAGGAGGTTCTCGACTCTTTTGCTGATCACGTCTTCGAGAAGGACGGCAGTGGCCCATATCCAAATGTAGAAAAGGATGGTAGTGATCTTCTTTAATATCATGTATCATCATTCATGATAAAAATAAAATAAAAATTTTATTTCTAAACATGAAACTGTCTGATGATTACAAGCATTTACATTTATACATAGTACTTTTTAAGGAATTTGCCATTAATAGGCATCAAAACTTTTCGACCATCCAATTCTGAGAGTTGATAAGCTCCATTTGAGAAAACTTTGCTCACAATATAGGGTCCTTCCCACTTTGCGTCAAATTTGCCCTTGCTCATATAAGTCATAGTCATAGGACGTCTGACAGTTAGAACAAGTTCTTCTTTTTGATACGTCCGAATTCTGACTTTCTTATTAAAAGCTCTTGAAATTCTAGCTTGATAGAATTCAATATTCTGTTGAGCAGATAATCACTTTTCATCCAGAGCTTCTAATTCTTGAAGTCGAAGACGATCATTATTTTCTGTAGTGAGTTCATTAGCGATTGCTATCCTTAAAGAAGGAATTTGAATCTCTAATGGAAGAACAGCTTCGCAACCATACACCAGAGAGAAGGGTGTACATTTAGTAGCATTACGAACTGTAGTGCGATAAGCCCACAAACATTCACCGAGCTTCTCACTCCAATTACGTTTGTTAGCAGAGAAAAACTTCTTTAGGAGTTTGATGATGGTCTTGTTGAAAGCTTCTACTAATCCGTTAGCTGCCGGATTATATGCGGTAGAAGCCACATTGTTGATCCGATGATCGTCACAGAATCGAATAAACTTCTGACTGACGAACTGTGGTCCGTTATCATGAACAATGCGTCGAGGAACACCAAATCTGTAGATGACGTGGTATTTAATAAAGCAAATGACATTGGACGTCTTAACTTCAAACAAAGGAATGGCTTTGGCCCATTTGGAGAAGTAATCGGTTATTGCAAGAATAAACCGATGACCCTTGGATGACGGCGGATTGATCGGACCAATAATGTCCATGCCCCAAGCTTCGAAGGGCCATGATGCTGCCGTCGGATATAGAAATTCCGAAGGTTGATGAATAAAATCCGTATAGATTTGACAAGCTTTACACTTCTTTACATATTCGATGGCGTCTGATACCATAGTAGGCCAATAATAACCCATACGTCGAATACGGTCTTGAAGTTTTGGTCCAAGCTGATGTGCTCCACAAATTCCATCATGTTCTTCACGAATAATTTGTTGAGCCTCGTCACCGGCAACACATCGGAGAAGTAAACCATCATAGGCTCGACGATATAAGGTCTTTGTTGTATGATTATAATAGAATCGGAATGATCGTCGTCTGATAGATGCTGCTTCACTCGGATCATCCGGAAGAATATCATACAATACAAAATCTAAGAAAGGAAGTCTCCAATTCGTATCCGTATTTTGATTCTCGGCCGAATGACTGAAGATGAATTCTATGCTGGAATCAGATGAAGATGATGAAGATTTACGACTAAATCCAAATCCTCTTGTTGTGTTGACGTCATGAGATGTTGATTCTTCAGTGTCAACTGGAAGTCCTAGGGTCAGGTTATTTTCAAGATGAAATAATTCTCGATTGCGAACAAGAATCATTTGTTGTCGTCTAATTGGGATAGCCAACACCGCTGCAAGATTAGCTAGAGCATCAGCTTCTGTGTTACATGCTCGTCTAACATGTTCAATGAAGAATTCTTCAAACGAAGAAGCCATAATTATAGCTGATCTATGATAAGGAACCAGATCTTGATGGCGGACTTCATAAGTACCCTTTATCTGATTAACAATGAGTTTAGAGTCTCCGTACGCCTCCAAATGTTGAATATTTAGATGTTTAGCGAGTGAATACCAATGAGTAATGCATTGTACTCAGCTACATTGTTTGAACACGGCTGATCGAGAGAATAAGCTCTTTGGATAGCAAGACCTTCTGGCGATACAAGAACGATTCCAACTCCAGCGACAACATCACCATTAGGACCTATCCTTGAAGCTCCATCAAAGAATAGACGCCAAGTAGGATCTTCTTCAGCAATTTGGTTTGAATCTAGGACTTCATCTAGAATTTCGTCATAGAGTTTTGAATCTTCTGGAATTGAATGAGCAGCCAGAAAATCAGCTAAAGCTTGTCCTTTGACTGACTTCTGAGGAATATAATACATGTCATACTGTGCAAGTAGGATTCTCCAGTTAGCTAATCGAGAATTCAAAACACTGGGTTTCTTCATCATGATCCGTATAGGATTGAGCCTGGAGATGACATGAATAGTCTGGCCAATGATATAATGTCGTGTCTTTTGAACAGCGAACATCAAGGCTAGACATTCTTTTTCGACTGGTGAATATCGAGGTTCAGCTCCAGTCATAGTACGACTGAGATAGTAGATGGCTTGTTCATGACCATTTTGATTCTTTTGAGCGAGTAATGTACCCAATAAATGACTCATTGCTCGAGTATATAGGAGAAATAGAATTCCTGAAATGGGAGGTACCAATACTGGAGGGCTCATCAGATATTGTTTTATATTATCGAATGCTTTCTGACATTCATCATTCCAGACAAAAGAAACTCCTTTCTTCATAAGTTTGTTGAATGGTCTGCAGCGTCCTGATAAATTAGAGATGAATCTCCTGATATAAGCGATCCTTCCTTGAAATCCTCGTAGCTCTTTTAAGGTGCGTGGAGGACGCATCTCTTGGATGGCTTTGATCTTCTCGGGATCCACGTGTATACCTTTAGAGGTAATGACGAAGCCGAGAAATTTACCACTAGAGACGCCTAAGAAGGACTTAGTAGGTTCATCTTTAATTGATGTTTACGCATTAGATCAAATATAGTCTTCAAATCTTGGATATGATCCTCCTTTTGTCGACTTTTGACTGCAATATCATCAACATAGCATTCGACTATTTTCCGCAAATGTTTACGGAATATAGTGCTCATAGCTCGTTGATAAGTTGCTCCTGCATTCTTGAGACCGAATGGCATAACTGTATAACAGTATGTACCGATCGACGTTCTGAAAGAAGTGTGCTTCTCGTCATCTGGAAATATTTTAATCTGATTGTATCCAGAATACCCATCCATGAATGACATCCGCTCAAATCCACAGGTATTATCAATCATGACATCAGTGATTGGTAGAGGGAATTCGTCTTTAGGGCATGCCGCATTGAGATCGCGGAAGTCTATGCATACTCTGACCTTGCCAGTCTTTTTAAGGACAGAAACTATGTTAGCCACCCAATCGGGATGTTGTTCCTCTCTAATAAACCCGGAGGTTATGAGTTTATTGACTTCAACTTCAATTGCATCCATAATATCTGGACGAAATCGTCGCTGTTGTTGTTTGACCGGTTTGGCATTCGGCAAGATATTGAGCTTGTGAGTTCAATTTGTGGATCAAGTCTTGGCATATCTTCATAACTCCAAGCGAAGATGTCGATGTAGTCACGAATGAGTTTGATCATGTCTTGCTTATCAGGTTCAGAAAGACTTTCACTAATGAATATTGGTTTGGGAGATCCCTCTTCACCAACATCTATTTGAACAAGTTTGTCTTCAGTCGGAGGTTCTTTTGCTCGAAACGGAACTCCCATTGATTATCTAATCTTTGGGCCTATTGTTCCGATTCAGGTGAGATTTTAAACTCTTCTTCGTCTTCATCACTTTCTTCAGAATGGTCAATGAAAACCATGTTGGAAGACAGAATGTTGCAGTAGAAGTCTCCGATACTTGTATCGGAATCCCAAGAAGTGGTACTAGAAGAATCAGATCTCTTATCTTCGTCAGACTTGGGATCTTCATGGAAAATATTGATAAAAGGAGTAGGAGCTATATAGCCCAGTCCGTATTTCGTCCTTCCATATTTCAGAGGAGGAATACGAACAAGCATTTTTCTTCCCTTTCCATTATTGAGGCCAGTCCTGAAGTCATAGCCCATATTTTTGATGATGTCTTTAGATTGCTGACTATAACGACGTAGTTGTAATTTTTCAGTGTCATCATTTTTGTCTTTATCTTCTAAATCAGAAGGACTTTGGGGCCCTTTATAGAAGAATATTGGAATGTCTCCTGGCTTTCTGCTGGGAACTAGAAAGTATGAAGATTGTACAGGTTCTAGGGATACATCTGTATGAACAGTCTGTACAACCCCTATGGTTATTGCGTTCAAGTCATCTAACAAATGTAAATAACTATGAACATAATTACACACATCAGCATACTGCAAAGATGGAGACTTTTTATTAAATGTAAAAGCTGCAGTATTTACATTGGAAGAAGGCTGAGCCTTAGAGATTTTAGCCAAGTCAATGACTAAAGGGGGAGAAGAAGAACGAGAAGAAGCGTTGTTTCGATTAAGATCGATAACAAATGGCTCAGAAGAGGTGAGCTCCCTTGAAATTTGAGATGGAAGAATAATCCGCTCTCCAACTGGAATTAGCAGAGTATCCTGTTTCATATATGGAGATGCAGGAATTACAGTACGCCCACTAACAGGAATAATCATTGTGTCTTGAGCAAACGACTGAGGTAACGGAGAAATCCGTCCACTCACCGGAATGATGAAAGAACCTTCTTTAGAGAGTTTGGGAGATTGTTGCTGAATAGTTCGACCTTTAACAGGAATTATTAAGGTCTCACTTTGTGAATCCTCTTTCTCCATAGCTTGTATAACCCTTGTATACTCTTCTTTGTACATTCGGGAATCATTGAAATAAGCTTCAACCCCATGGAAGGGATTTATATCAGCAACTTCTTTTTGTACTCTTCCATTGCTATCAATGTATTTAAAACACTGATGAAGAGTAGAAGGCACCACATTATTTTCATGAAGAAAGGGCCCCCCCAGAAGAAGATTATAGGATCCTACGATCTCGATCACATAGAAAGTGACTTTGGATCTGAAATCGCCTATCTGAAGCTTCAGATGAATCTTTCCCAAAGGCTCGCTTCGGCTTTGATTGAATCCCAGGATAGTAGTAACCGTCTTAGAGAGCTTGTGAAGAGGGATTTTTAGTTCATCTAACAGACTCTTTGGCATTATGCTTATAGCAGACCCTGGATCAATGAGGATACGATCTATCTTTATTGTATCGATATAACCGGTGTAGTAGAGAGGCCGATCATGTCGATTATCCTCCAATAGCATATCATCTTGTGTAAAGGTGATATTTGGGATAATTTCCAATACACTATTGCAATGTAAGCAAGTGGCAGGTTCTGCATCTGGCTTCTTCAATTGTGCAAGACAAGAGTCAGCTTGTAGAAGTGCTTCACTTAATGTCTCCCGAGTCTCTTTGGAAAGACGTAGAAGTTCAAAGAGGGACATTCTAGCTGGAGTATTAGCAAGCTGAGCTAAAATGTCGAAATTATAAGGCTTCTGAAGTCCAAGAGGAGAGGACTTCTTGATTGGCTTATTAAACCGAGCCTGTTGTTTGCCTTTCTCCAGAGCTGTAGGCTTGGGAGGAACAGGTTCAGTGGATGATTCTTCTTCAGGAGGAACATTAGAAGCATCTTTATCAGCTGGAGGGATATCAAGAGGATCCTCAGGATTTTTGGAATAATCCTTTAGATAAGGTTTCCCCGTTCGAGTAGCACTAACAAGTGCTTCTTCTTTCTCTTTTGGCTCTGTGTCAGGAATAGATCCAAGAGAAGTCATATGACATGATTTAATCTTTCTAGCCTTCTTGGACTTCCGAGAAGTAGTCTTTTGAGGAGAAGGCGATTCAAAATCTGCCACTAGATCAGGATGGATCCACATGATTTCTCCAGTTTCTAAAGTGATTGGCACTAATCCTTCAGACCGTGGAGGAGGAAGATTCACTATGTCAAGAGTTGCCTTGGGAATAGGAACGATCCCACTTTCAAGGAGTTGAGGAGGGAAATCTCCAAATTGCATAGAGACGACGTTGGAGGTGACGGTCTTCTCTTTTGGAGTAAGAGAGATAGCTCCAGATTTAATTATTTCTTGGATCTTTCCTTTCAGTACATAACATGTACGAATTGTATGACCCAGCATTCTGTGATATGGGCAGTATTTGGGATGATCTGTTTTACCAGCTTCATCAGGTTTCTTGATCTCAGGTAATTGTATCTTATTACCTTTCAGCAGACATTCAAAGATACCAAGGACATCGTCGTCATCGAAAGAATATTCTTTTTTGGGGCGAGGTGTTCTTGGTTGTTGAGTTATAGGAGAGGTTTGAACAGTTGATGCATCTTTGCTCTGAAAATTAACTTCAAGAGTTTCTTTTCCCTTGCGAGCATTGTTTTTATTGTTAGTACCTTGACCTGTTTCTTTAGGAGTCATCTGCACTCCTAAACCTTTGAAGGTTTCAGCACTAATTTTTGCGGCCTTAGCACTAACTATGAAAGAAGGCCAGTCTTAGAATTGAGTGGATCCTGTCCACATGCTAATGATTGGCAACAAGTTTGATTTGCATGTGTCGATGGTGACAGCATCAGGAGTTCCAAGAGGCATCTTCAGAGCTTCTCTTCGAAACCGTTCAATGTACTCTTCTGTAGTTTCATTATTTTTCTGCTTGATTCTAATAAGAGCAGACATAGTCATGTCATTGAGCCCTTCATAGAACCGTTCAAGAAACATCTGTTTGAAACCGGAAAATAAGGTAATGCTCCCATCTGGGAGACTTCTATACCATTCATAAGCCGTTCCCTTGAGACATCCAACAAACACCCGAGTAAGGAGGGCGTCGCTTGGTTGCAGCTGATCAGTCATCACTTCAAAGTGATTAATGAACTGACTTGGAGAAGTGGTTCCATCATAGAATGAGATAGTAGAAGGCTTGTATTTAGGAGGATATGATACTTGCTTCCATTCTATCGGATAAGGTTGTTTGATGCCTAACCTTTGTAAACCATCTTTCTGTTTGAATGCCTCGAATTGAGTTTTGAGATTCCTCAATTCTTCATTAACAATTCCAGAAGATTGTGGAGTTATAACTTGTAGAGAATAGTTGGGAGGAGGAACAGCATTGTAAGCACTACCCCCAGCTCCAGAGAGACTAGGGTTTGGTTGAGCTGGTCCAGGAGTATTAGATTGTACTGCTGGAGGAACTTGTACTGGACTCATATCAGTGTCAGTTGGTATGGCATCTGGTACAGTCTGTCGATTTTGCATCTGTGTTGCCATGAGTTCATACATCGACTTCATAGTATCAGCCATAGACTTCATTTGTTGTTCTAAAGAAGCAATTCTTTGATCTTGAGGAGTCAAGGAAGAAGAAGGTTCATCAGTATTCCCATCAACCATATAAGTCGTGACTGTACGAGGAATTATTGATGAACTGGTAGATGTTGTTTGTTCTGAATCATTGCTTTGTGCATCAAAGTCAATTATAGGAGAACTACCCCCAGTAGGAAGAGGTAGGAAGTTAGATTCTCCAAGGAATTCAGAATCATCTTCAGAGATCAAATTTCTTTGACTAGAGGCCAGGACTCTTGCTCTGGTATTTCTATATACTCCATCTGGACTATCAACTCTACTCCCAGCATCCTGAGAGGTCATATTGGCAGAAGCAAACAAAGGCTCATTTTCATCAGGCATAGGTTCACACTGAATCCGATTGAAGACAGATTGTCGTTTTGTTTGACATCTGAATTGCATTGTGACTCTTGGCTGGAAGTCACATTCATGATCAACATGATCATGAGCCATTGATTGACATCTGCATTGAATTATGACTCTTGGATAGAAGTCACATTCAGCATGGTCCTTTGACACAGAATCACTTCTTCTCTTCTGTTGAAGATATTCTCGTAAATCTGTTTGTGAAGATTGAGGAATATATTTCCTGTTCTTGGGTCTTGATGGCTCTTGATTATATAGAGAATGATTAATATGAGCCACATAGTTTCTTGCATACTCTGCGTCTGGATCTCTTATCCTTATTTCCAACTGGTATGGTTTCTTAACACCAGAAGTGTTAATTTTTGTTCTTAGATTAGTTTGAGGTAACACATTGGTTTTGGACACATGGAGTTTTCCTTCCATTGATCTGGATATTTGCAGAGAAGGAAGAGTTGAACCACCCTCTTGATTAGGGGTTGGTAACAGACCTTTTCTAGACAAATTCTGTGCCCAATTCGAAGAAGTCATAGAAGAAAACATTAAGGAATGTTTCTTCTTAGACTCATTCAAGTTTTGAGACATAAAATGTCCAGAAGGAAGAGTAGTCAAAAGACCATCTCCTTTTCTTTGACTAACAAAATTGTCAGTCAAAGCTGTTCCTGAAGTAAAAACTACAGGAGCAGAAGAAACAACTAAAGAGTTATTTCTCTTCGAAGGGACTTTGTGTGGAAGACCACCCCCAGTTCTAGTAGAACTTGGCAAAGAAGAAGAGATAGCTAAAGAGCTATTCTTCTTAGATGAAATACACGCTGAAACAGGCTTGGTTAAAGAACCAGTACTGTTGGCGTGACTTTTGACTTTGGAAATACACGCTGGAATAGATTTGGCTAAGGAGCCAGTATTGTTAGCGTGATTATTGAGGTTGAAATTGCACGCTGGAACAGACTTGGCTAAGGAACCAGTGTTGTCAGCGTGACTTTTGAGGTTGAAATTGCACGCTGGAACAGATTTGGCTAAGGAGCCAGTACTGTCAGCGTGACTTTTGAGTTTAAAATTGTATGCTGGAACAGATTTGGCTAAGGAGCCAGTACTGTCAGCATGACTTTCAACTTTGGAGATACACACTGGAACAGATTTGGCTAAGGAGCCAGTACTGTTAGCGTGATCTTTGATTGTTGTCATCTTCGAGCGCACAAGAGTGTGCGTGCTTGCAGTAGAGTTCTTGCCAGTGTTAGGAGCAGACACTATGGCAGAGACTTCACTATTGACTGCCAACTGATTCTTAGGGACATAGATAGAGTGTTCCTTCGACTTGGCAGTGATAATGGAGGCTGTAGTGGGCTTACCACTCTTAGCCCGCTGCATTTCTTCATAGGCGAGTTGATCGAATTGGATCATCATCACCTTCTTCGTCGAGCCGATTGACGAAGTATCGCATTGAGTTGTTGCCATCTCAGAAGAGGAGATAGTTTTCCCCAGCAGAGTCGCCAATTTGTTTTCCATAAATAAATTCCTTTATTTATTGTGTATCTGGGAAAATTACAACTGTGGGAATCTGATCTAGAAGACGATCACTTTATCCCTTGGACTATGCGAAGAAGAAAAGCTCTCAAAATTTTGACAGTAGATAACTATGTATCCGTACAATGAATAAAAAAAGAACTCTATTTATAGAGTCAAAAATAATAACTGAAAAGATAACTGTCTTCACAGCCTGTGCTTAGTTGAAAATCATGCAGGATTTAACATACGTAAGGTTGTGAGCAATTACTGGACGTGGCCTGTAACTGTTGGACACATGGCAATCATGTATGAGTCGTGTGCAAGTTGCAGGACACGCAGGCGAGAGATCAGTGGCATGGCTGCCACGTACTCCAATTTGATGAAATCCACGCAGACTTGTTGAAGACGAAATCCACGCAGACTCGGGGTAGAAAGCTTCAAAATCCACGCAAACTTGGGGCAAGAAGCTTCAGAATCCATGCAGACTTGGTGAAGACGAAATCCACGCAGACTCGGGGTAGAAAGCTTCAAAATCTACGCAAACTTGGGGCAAGAAGCTTCAGAATCCATGCAGACTTGGTGAAGACGAAATCCACGCAGACTCGGGGTAGAAAGCTTCAAAATCCACGCAAACTTGGGGCAAGAAGCTTCAGAATCTATGCAGACTTTGATGAAGACGACTTCAGAATCTACGCAGACTTGAGGAAGAAAACTTCAGAATACACGCAGATTTGGGATAGAACTGCCAGCTGTCTTGATTCAGCGTGCCTCGACTGACACAAAATCTCTGGTAGTGATTGTTTTTGTCAGTCACATTAAATGACAAGAAGCTCTTTTGGTACGCCAACTTGACGAAGGTTGAGTCTTGCTGAAGAAGATTTCAAAAATCACGCAATAGACGGCTGTGATCTCTCAAATTCTGTGCATACGTGGCATACGAAGAGACATTCTTCGACTGTTGTGCTGTCAGTCATAATTACTCTCTGACAAATGATGAGCTGTCTCCCCAGCGTGATTTGTAAATATTGTCTGGATCAACTGAGGGTGACTTTTGACTCTGTCCTGATCAACTCAGCGTGACTGTCATTTTTGAAGGCCTACAGGGAGGTCATGTGGGTCCATTCGGACATGGTACCTAAAGTGACTCAGTCTGCACCACCCTCCAACATCAAGAAGAAGAGTAGGAAAGTCAAATCATGTCGTACAATCTCGGCAGAGGTCGAAGAAGCTACTGCTGTTGTTACCCGATCCGGCGCACAAACCCAACCTCCACCGTATAACTCGGCTGAAGATCATCTGCCGACAACTGCTGATGCTCCAGGACCTTCTCAGCCTTCGACGATCGATAAGCCTATGCCGAAGGAGACTCGCTTTGACAAGCCGCTCCGAAGAGAGGTGTCTCATGGGCTGGAGAGGCCCTACAACTTTATTATCTTGGCACAATTGGCCAACACACCGGCCAAATTGTCGCTGTACGAGCTCCTGAGACTCTCCAAAGATGTTCGTGTCGCACTGAGCGAGGCACTCCAGAACACCGCCGCATATCTGGCTCAGTCCAAGCTCACTGGAGAAAGCTCGCTTGCAGATCTTCAGGACAGTGCTTGCACAGGCACAATATCCAACATCGTTTTCACTCCGCAGGATATGCTTATCAAGACTAACCTGCACGATCGCCCTCTGTATTATACTGGGTACATTGGCGATATCAAGGTGGATCGGATGCATATTGATCCCGGTTCTTCCATAAGCATCATCCCGAAGATCCTGCTACACCATCTGCGCATCCCAATGTATCGCCTGATGCCAACAAGCACCGCCATCAGTGGTTCCAATTTAGGCAGAAGCTATCTGTCACGACCCGCACCCACTGTTTGGGTACGAGAACGTAACAACGCCCAGCCTACGTCGTAGTATCGGCGGTAGAACGCTGTCCTAGGTCACAACATCTAACAATATAATGCTAAGAAGTCATACTCCCCGAATGGGGGTGACATAGCAGATACAGTCTCAATCACATCTAAGGCAGAGCATGATAATGATAGATAAAACATGAAATCCAAAAGAGATACAAGGGATAGAAGTCTAAGTGTCTAAGATACATAAACCCAGGAATACATCTAAAAACTCAAATACAGTAATCCCTAAATCAAGTACAACTCCAGACAAATGAAATAACTATCTAAACATCCTCTAATGTGTCTCCTCTAGGCTAGCAGGCACCTCCAGGCTATCTGTAAAATTTATCAACAGGTCCAGTCAGGACTGGAGCGAGTACAGTACATCTCAACAGATCATAGCAGGTTAGAAAATATAATCATGCAGTAAAGTAAGATACAGGTACTGAAAGAAAGCAGTATGTAAACAGAGAGAGAACTGTAATAGAAATATCTACTATACATAGAGAACTAGTAGTGACTAGTGAGTCAGAGTACAATATGAACATGTAAATGGTCTGGGATGATTCTGTGAAGACACTACGGAATGATTAAAAGAAGATACTACTGGTGTATTATTCACATGTCCACTTCTACTCCCCCGTACCCCCAATCAATACACAAGGATCCAGCCAGGTTATGTTATATGATTCCATGTACAGCCCCCGAAGGGTGATGCATGGATGTCCCATAAATAGGGATTCTGGGGGTTACCCAACAGTGTAAGATTCAAGAGACTCTGTGATCATGAGGGTACATGTCACAAGTAATCAAATGAACTAAGAAGCATAGTGATACGCCATGTAAGTGAAACGCACAGAACACGTAGTACCCGATGCTCCCTAAGGATAACATCTCAAGAAAGGATCCATATAGTACCAATCCGTATGACCATCGTGACAGTACAAGTAAAGTAATCTACTGCAGAAAATAATTCTAAGTAGGATATGAAATGATCAGAGAATGTACTCGCCTGATATCTGAATGTCCAAGGTAAAGATACTATCCGAGGAGAGGTGTCTGGCTCCTAATTAGAATAGCACAGGTCACAACATGTCCAGAAGGGTAATATAAAGCACTACAATGCATTCTACATGAATCTAGGTCAAACTAGGCCAAAGTCAACCCTTGGTCAACTCTGGTCAATATCACTAGTCAAACTAGGTCAAACTAGGTCATGTCCTAACCCAGCAAGTCTTACTAGGCCTAACCAAGACTATCCTAGCAAGCACACATCAATACAAGGCTATACAAGCCAACATACACCCAACTCTATATAGCATGTAATTATTCAATACTCAAATAGGCAAGAATTCACATTGGATATACACTAGGTAATCTATTACTTTAAGCTATATATGTCTACACAATATACACATGCATATATTGGTATTCAACATTAGGTCTATAATCATGGCATTTCAAATGGTTATATAAACATATATATTACAACACAATATGCTAACATATATATAATATACATACATAGCTAAGTTAACTGTATTCATAAATACTTATTTAAGAGGCTATGTGTGTGTATGTGAACATGGCAAAGGGGCAAGTGAGGGTTAAATGGGCATACATAGTGTATACATATCAAAGAGTATCAAAGTGTAAGTGAACAAAGTGTCAAGTGTGATAGTGTCAACATAGTGTAAGGGGTACATGAGGTAATATAGGATTTGTGTTAACATAGAACATTATATCTCATTAACTTGTATATTGCATACATTACATCTATTATTACATTACATTCATTCTTGCATTCATTCATCATTCATTTATTCTCTTACACTACTATATGCACCATACATTACATACTATGGTACCTACATATTCATTACAAGCCATACTTATACATGCTTACATTAGATAGGATACTTACACCTCATACATCATTTATTTAACCATTTACTCATGCTTGTATTCTCTATTTAATTACATAATGTATATACATTAACATGGGTCAAAATCAAATAGAACATTATATTACACACAAGGGTGCACAAAATGCATATGCCGAATAGTAACTCCTACTAATAATCAATACTGCACCATCTCAGTATGAATTAAAATCTAGGATTAAAATATGTTGTAGATCTATGTGTTAGCTTTCCGAAACTTCAAACGGATCGCGTTTTCGTTTCCGAAAACTCCCAAAATCGCGAAAACACCGAGAACGCGTTTGTCTTTCGTACAGCTGACACTCAAATAATTCTCCAGAAAGTTACAGAAAGAATTAGGCCAATTAATATATGTTTTTGGAAAGCTAACTTCAATATGCTTCTTTTAAAAAAAGAGAAGATTAAACCGATCTTTGAGCTAGAAGTTATGACATTTTTAAGTTAGGGCTGAAATTAAAAATGTGGATAAAATTCATGACGGATTTGGGTAGTTTGAGACAAAAGAACAAAAATATATAACATAATATATCAAGAACTCACTCTCTACACTAATATATATATATGCGACACTATAAAATACATATCCAATACAAAAATATGAGATTAAACATGTAATAATTCATTCATGCATAACAACAACAAATAGTGTGTCCAAATTTGGGATTTTCCCACATGAACACAACCACAACACAAAGGACACTCCTATGACCTCCAAATGAACACGAAATGGACACAAATGGAGATACAACCATGGGGGTCATTCCTATAGGTTCAAAATAGACCTATATGCATGAGGAAATGAAAAGGAGAAGGGATTTATACCTCCCGGTAGATCGAATCGAAGAAAAGCCTTTCCGGAGCGACACCGACACGTAGAGATTCCAAAAGGACACGAACGAGCTCTGAATCCTCCCAAACTTGGGTAGCTTCCTCCTTGGCTAGAATGGAGAAGGAAAGAAGAAGATTTAGTGGCAAAATGGAAGAATTTGGTGGATAAATTGCTAGGGATTGCTCTCTAGGAATTTGGGAAAGAACAAGAGAGAGAGTGTGGATGAGAATAATAAAATAAACTTGAGCCTATCCTCTCCCAAAGTGGCTGGCCATATGGGGCTATTTGTCCTATTATGGTAAGGTCCAAAATGACCCCACTAACCTATTCTATGAGTATTAGGAAAGGGCTAATTGGTTGGGGCTAAATTAGTCATTCTAAAGTCTCTAATCACACTAACCTTATCCATAATAATTAGTCTAACCTCTAACTAAAATATTTCTATCATATGGACTAAAATTAATATCATATGGGCCATGTCTGGGTCCCACTAGAGTCAAACTACCCCCCGGGTCCCCGTTTCAAGTCGGATTGAGTTGAAATTCGAACCCGACTCAAATAACCCCAAAACAATATCATAAATAATAAAATAATATCAAAATAATTCAAAGAGGTCAAATGCAAAAATATTCTTAGGCCAAAAATGACATTAAAATATCATAATCACATGGTTAGGCTCTAGGTCAAACAGTCTCTAAGGTTTCACTAGCAAAATATCAAAACCACAAGTCATTGATTTAAATAATTTTAAAAAGATTTAAAATCACCAAAAATCACATCATAAATTAAATATCATTATTAAAATAATTATAAACACAAAATTTCAAAATTACCCTCATTTGGGAAACTGGGTGCTACAACTCTACCCACCTTAGAAAAATTTCGTCCTCGAAATTTAAGATCGATAGTACTCCTTCTAGAGCCTCTAACCTATCCAATATCTAAGGTAACACTTTCTAACCCTGGAATAATAAACGGACATCTAAAAAGTGTCAATCTAGGAATACCTCCAATACTGCTCTGTTGTACGGCGGTAATGGAACTTCAATAAAATATGGACTGGAACCTATATCCAAGGGACTGGACCTATTTTAAAGTGGTCTTAACTAAGGATGAAAAGGAACTGATCATAGGCTATAGGTATGCTCAAACTATTATCTTCCTATTAACCATCTATTAATACATTCTATTACCATAGGAACGATGCATTACTAAGACATATAGGCCCCTATCTCTCATAACACATTTATACTCACCAAAAGACTAGTACATCCTATCAAGGCTGATATTATAATCTCTCATAAATCTCATAAGCTATATGTTTATAGACACACATCCCCACATCCAGGACTAACCTATATATATCTACAACTGATACTAATGGGATGACGTCCCTATTTTCTAACAATCAAGGTCTAAATTTTTTTTTATCTAAATCATGCAATTTGAAGGAATAGTATACAAGGTCAGGGCATACCGTAGCAGTTGGAAGTCTCACCTAGGTGCACTGGTCATTCTAGGTCAAAACAGTACTTTGGTATCAACACACAAACAATCTAGGGTGTCTTAATTGGAAAGGTAAGGGAACAACAATCATCAAGGTTGTAGGGCTGTCTACCATCCTATATAAAAATTGGTCATTATCAAAATAAAATAAAGGCAACTACCAATTATCAAAAAAAAAGGTACAGAAAATCAAATTCAAAAATTAAGAAATTGAAAATCACTTGCATTGAAATCCAATCATAATATATATATATATATAGAGAGCGTTAGAGAGGAAAAAGCTAGCATTGTGTGTATGGGGACGTGTTCATATGGTTAGATAGTAGGCGTGTGTGTACGTGAATATACATGAAAGTGTATATGAGGATTTGGATTTCAAACAATAACTATCAAGTTACACTAATCATGGCATATGGGTTAACAATCTACAATATACAATCTATTTAATCACAACTTGCATGTCTAACCATATATATATATATATATATATATATATATATATATATATATATATATATATATATATATATATATATATATATATATATATATATATATATAAAGGTAGAGACTTAGTTATGTATTTATATATTATAACATGTATGCCTAAGCTCTATATATATCTATCTAGATATTTAATCATAACATAGAGGGGAAAAAGGGTTAGGTTACATGACAGTGTATACTAAGTTAGGGTGTGTGTGTCCTTGTACAGGGTTATAGCTTAGTATTGAAAGGTTAAACCCAGTTTTAATTAGTTCAGCATTTACATACAAAATCTGAAAAGATGCTAACATTTAAACCAGTGCAATATTAACATAACACAGTTTCAGATTTTAGGGTTTTGAACATCGCAACCAATCTCAATGGTCCCAATACATCCTAACATGATAGAAATGAAACCCTAACATACTATCCATACATTTATCTACGCATACAGTTCAATATTACATGTTAAATCTGAAATTGAACATTTGAAATCAATGTGAAAATGTTAACATATATTCAGTTTTCAGGATTTTGGAGAAATTTGAACATCAAAACCAACTCAATGTTTATCACAACCTATCATGTAAGAATATGAAACCTAACATTATATCCCTACAACAACAATGTACACAGCTCTAAATATTACATTTAAAACAACAATTTGAACTAACATTTAAAATCCAGTATTAAGGGTTAATATGCACACAGTCTCAGATTTGACAAATTTAAACACAAAACTCAACAATTTTTTTTTAAAATGAAACTCTAGGTATGACATACATGTGCAGTGATATAAACATAACTAATAACATGAAATTTATATTTAACTTACGAATTTAAACTGGAAAAGCAGAAAACCAAAAATATTGGGGTTTTGAAAATTTAACATCAACGACATATTAATATTTATTTAGATAGGTGGAAATCAAGTGTAGCATGCATAAGTGTCAGGAAAGTATCCACTATATATATTCATATATATATTCTCATGTCCCAATATAAAAATCAGATTCTATACCAAGAACAACATTAGAGTCCTACCAATATTGCAAAACAGGTGATTGGTGTAATCAAGACGATTTATTATTATTTAATACAAGAATAATAGCAAGAAGGGAATAACGATAAAATCTATTTTGCTTATCTGTTTAAAAGAAGGAACCATTTTGAAATCCAGAGTTAAAATATCAAATCCAAGGTAAAGTCTAGCAAAATCATCGATTCATTGTATTAAGAAGAAATTCATAGAAGAAGTTACACAAAGGTTTATAAAATAGCTAAAGTTACTCCTAAGCTAAATAATGAGAAGCAAAACAAAACAAAACAATTAATAATTCCCTTTTTTTTGAAGGACTGAAACAAAGTAGAGAAAACATGTTCGAAAATATTTAAGGTACAATCTGATAATCATATGCGTCTATCCACAATCATGGTACTCTAAATCCTCGTCATACTAGTAAACAAGGCTACGATAATCACAGAGCCCTTGACTTATGCACATATCTCTAGAATCATGGTATTTAACATTTTTGTGGTGCCGCTAGCTTGGCTGTGAAAACCTTAAATTCCTACACCCGAGAAATATATCCAGAGTCAGACTATATGTCCTCACCATGCTGGCTAATGTGACTATAGAAGACTAGATTCCATAACATAGATGACCTAGCCCATATAATTTCATCTTGCCAAAAATTAAATTAAATCAACAATGAATACCCAAAAATCAAATCAAATTTATCAACGAACATCAAACTCAAAAATGAACAATATCCTTCAATCATATAAATACAAACTCGGATGCTACAGCTAATCGTCAAGATTCAAAATTTAACAATCTTCCATCAAAATTAATAAATACAAACCCAAATTCAACAATAATCTATCAAATTCAACAACAGAAAATAAAGATAAAATAATCAAGGAAAAAGAGAGTTTTCAATCAAAGTTAAAATAAGATTCTCAAGGGTCATCCCAGGAATCTCTTAAGGGTTCCTAACTGTGATTGAGTACCTTCAAAATATATCCTAATCCTACTGCAGGCTGTAGTGGTACTCAAGTTCGAATACCACTACATAAACTCGACCTGCATAGGCCACCTCTAAAAACGTGTCACGACCCGCACCCACTGTTTGGGTACGAGAACGTAACAACGCCCAGCCTACGCCGTAGTGTCAGCAGTAGAACGCTGTCCTAGGTCACAACATCTAACAATATAATGCTAAGCAGTTATACTCCCCGAATGGAGGTGACATAGCAGATACAGTCTCAATCACATCTAAGGCAGAGCATGATAATGATAGATAAAACATGAAATCCAAAAGAGATACAGGAGATAGAAGTCTAAGTGTCTAAGATACATAAACCCAGGAATACATCTCAAAACTCAAATATAGTAATCCACAAATCAAGTACAACTCCAGACAAATGAAATAACTATCTAAACATCCTCTAATGTGTCTCCTCTAGGCTAGCAGGCACCTCCAGGCTATCTGTAAAATTTATCAACAGGTCCAGTCAAGACTGGAGCGAGTACAGTACATCTCAACAGATCATAGCAGGTTAGAAAATATAATCATGCAGTAAAGTAAGATACAGGTACTGAAAGAAAGCAGTATGTAAACAGTGAGAGAACTATAATAGAAATATCTACTATACATAGAGAACTAGCAGTGACTAGTAAGTCAGAGTACAATATGAACATGTAAATGGCCTGGGATGATTCTGTGAAGACACTATGGAATGATTCAAAGAAGATACTACTGGTGTATTAGTCACATGTCCACTTCTACTCCCCCGTACCCCCAATCAATACACAAGGATCCAGCCAGGTTATGTTATATGATTCTATGCACGGCCTCCGAAGGGTGATGTATAGATGTCCCATAAATGGGGATTCTGGGGGTTACCCAACAGTGTAAGATTCAAGAGACTCTGTGATCATGAGGGTACATGTCACAAGTAATCAAATGAACCAAGAAGCATAGTGATATGCCATGTAAGTGAAACGCACAGAACACGTAGTACCCGATGCTCCCTAAGGATAACATCTCAAGAAAGGATCCATATAGTACCAATCCGTGTGACCATCGTAACAGCACTAGTAAAATAATCTACTGCAGGAAATAATTCTAAGCAGGATATAAAATGATCAGAGAATGTACTCGCCTGATATCGGAATATCCAAGGTAAAGATACTGTCCGAGGAGAGGTGTCTGGCTCCTAATTAGAACAGCACAGGTCACAACATGTCCAGAAGGATAATATAAAGCACTACAATGCATTCTACATGAATCTAGGTCAAACTAGGCCAAAGTTAACCCTTGGTCAACTCTGGTCAACTGCACTAGTCAAACTAGGTCAAACTAGGTCATGTCCTAATCCAGCAAGTCTTACTAAGCCTAACCAAGACTATCCTAGCAAGCACACATCAATACAAGGCTATACAAGCCAATATATACCCAACTCTATATAGCATGCAATTATTCAATACTCAAATAGGCAAGAATTCACATTGGATATACACTAGGTAATCTATTACTTTAAGCTATATATGTCTACACATATATACACATGCATATATTGGTATTCAACATTAGGTCTATAATCATGGCATTTCAAATGGTTATATAAACATATATATTACAACACAATATGCTAACATATATATAATATACATATATAGCTAAGTTAACTGTATTCATAAATACTTATTTAAGAGGCTATGTGTGTGTATGTGAACATGGCAAAGGGGCAAGTGAGGGTTAAATGGGCATACATAGTGTATACATATCAAAGAGTGTCAAAGTGTAAGTGAACAAAGTGTCAAGTGTGATAGTGTCAACATAGTGTAAGGGATACATGAGGTAATATAGGATTTGTGTTAACATAGAACATTACATCTCATTAACTTGTATATTGCATATATTACATCTATTATTACATTACATTCATGCTTGCATTCATTCATCATTCATTTATTCTCTTGCACTACTATATGCACCATACATTACATACTATGGAACCTACATATTCATTACAAGCCATACTTATACATGCTTACATTAGATAGGATACTTATACCTCATACATTATTTATTTAACCATTTACTCATGCTTGCATTCTGAAAACACAGGTGTAGGCAACTCTAGAGGGGGGTGAATAGAGTTTGTGTCGATAATCACCAAATAAAAATTAACTCTATATCACCTCCACAAAATAACTATCAAGATAGTAAATAAATCAGAAGGAAATGCGGAAGTAAATAAAGATCAGAAGAGCATACGCAAACACAGCAGTTTTAACCTGGTTTCCCTCGTGGAGGACTAGTCCAGGCCTGAGAACTCTAGCTCAGGATTCAAATCCACTATTTGTGAAATAGTAGTTTACAATCCGTGCCTTTTCTTCAGAAGAGCACGTCAACTTCTTATAGAGGATCGCAGTGGCGATTTGCTTGGATTTTTCCAAGCGACTTGGAATTGTCCAAGTGACTTTTCTTTTCAACTCTTGCACAAAAACTTCTAGCTGAATCGCACTTGAGCACCTTGGGGCTTAGGAAGTTTTGTGGCTAGTAGATTGGAAGAGTAAGGCTCTTGACTATATAGGCTATGTAAGAGAAGAAGAAGAGAAGAGTGGATGGTTTCAAATGAGAGAAACCAAGGCCTATTTATAGGATTCGGGACAAGCAGAATTCGGCCAGAATTCGGTATGAATAATTTAAATTTTTGGCCGTTGGACAGCTGGTAGCAAGCAGGCCCTAAAAATCAGGGTGCTGGAAATCAGGGGACAGAGTTCGGCCCGAACTCTGTGTGGAGGCAGAGTTCGGCCCGAACTCTGTCTCCAGCAGACAGAATTGGTCCATTGGGCTTTTGGACTTTGTGGAGCTTGGGCTTGGTTCAGGAATTGGTATGTTTGAATGGTAGAGCTTGGAGAGATATGTCTAGGGGTTGAGATGACTCAGTGTGACTCAACGTACACATTCTCCTAGATTCAATAAATTGAAGATTACAGACTTGGAACAAATAGAAAAACCAAGAGCCCTTTGATGATGCCTTTCTTCTGATATTTGAGCAGCCATGAAGACATCTTTTTCCCTGACAGCAGTCGTCCAAAGATATACAGATCTGAACCCCCGATGCGAGGCCCCGGATAGGTCGTTAGGCGGTTCGGAGAAATCCCTTTATATGACGCCGTCTTTGGTCCAACATTAATTCTTTATTGCCTATGTCCTGTTTGATCATGTTAGATCATGCTTACTGCATGTCTACAAATACATGTTAGGCCGGCAAAATATGTTGCAGTACGATACAAGCATAGCAATACAATATAGGACAATTAGGACATTGCTAAGTTTAAGTAACAACATGATAGCATGTTAGGCCAACAAAATATGTTGCAGTACGATACAAGCATAGCAGTATAATATAGGACAATTAGGACAATGCTAAGTTTAAGTAGCAACATGATAGTGAGTATATGAATATTAGTGACATCATTATGTTAAACTTAACTGATTAGCCATATTCAAAAAAACAATGTAATCATTGGGCCAACACATTCTCTATTTAATTACATAATGTATATACATTAACATGGGTTAAAATCAAATAGAACATTATATTACACACAAGGGTACACAAAATGCATATGTCGAATAGTAACTCCTACTAATAATCAATACTGTACCATCTCAGAATGAATTAAAATCTAGGATTAAAGTATGTTATAGATCTATGTGTTAGCTTTCCGAAACTTCAAACGGATCGCGTTTTCGTTTTCGGAAACTCCCGAAATCGCGAAAACACCGAGAACGCGTTTGTCTTTCGTACAGCTTACACTCAAATAATTCTCCAAAAAGTTACAGAAAGAATTAGGCCTACTAATACATGTTTTTGGAAAGCTAACTTCAATACGCTTCTTTTAAAAAAAACGGGAGATTAAACCGAGCTTTGACCTAGAAGTTATGACATTTCTAAGTTAGGGCTGAAATTAAAAACGTGGATAAAAATCATGACGGATTTGGGTAGTTTGAGACAAAAGAACACAAATATATAACATAATATATCAAGAACTCACTCTCTACACTAATATATATATATGAAACACTATAAAACACATCTCCAATACAAAAATATGAGATTAAACATGTAATAATTCATTCATACATAACAACAACACATAGTGTGTCCAAATTTGGGATTTTCCCACATGAACACAACCACAACACAAAGGACACTCCTATGACCTCCAAATGAACACGAAATGGACACAAATGGAGATACAACCATGGGGGTCATTCCTATGGGTTCAAAATAGACCTATATGCATGAGGAAATGAAAAGGAGAAGGAATTTATACCTCCCGGTAGATCGAATCGAAGAAAAGCCTTCCCGGAGCGACACCGACACGTAGAGATTCCAAAAGGACACGAACGAGCTCCGAATCCTCCCAAACTTGGGTAGCTTTCTCCTTGGCTAGAATGGAGAAGGAAAGAAGAAGATTTGGTGGCAAAATGGAAGGATTTGATGGAGAAATTGCTAGGGATTGCTCTCTAGGAATTTGGGGAAGAACAAGAGAGAGAGTGTGGATGAGAATAATGAAATGAACTTGAGCCTATCCTCTCCCAAAGTAGCTGGCCATATGGGGATATTTATCCTATTATGGTAAGGTCCAAAATGCCCCCACTAACATATTCTATGAGTATTATGAAAGGGCTAATTGGTTGGGGCTAAATTAGTCATTCTAAAGTCTCTAATCACACTAACCTTATCCATAATAATTAGTCTAACCTCTAACTAAAATATTTCTATCATGTGGACTAAAATTAATATCATATGGGCCATGCCTAACTAGTGTGTGGGTCCCACTAGAGTCAAACTACCTCCAGGTCCCCGTTTCAAGTCGGATTGAGTTGAAATTCGAACCCGACTCAAATAACCCCAAAACAATATCATAAATAATAAAATAATATCAAAATAATTCAAAGAGGTCAAATGCAAAAATATCCTTAGGCCAAAAATGACATTAAAATATCATAATCACATGGTTAGGCTCTAGGTCAAACAGTCTCTAGGGTTTCACTAGCAAAACATCAAAACCACAAGTCATTGATTTAAATAATTTTAAAATAATTTAAAATCACCAAAAATCATATCATGAATTAAATATCATTATTAAAATAATTATAAACACAAAATTTCAAAATTACCCTCATTTGGAAAACTGGGTGCTACACTATCCGATCGGGAAAATTCGCTTGAAGTGCCAAATCGGCGACCTTCAGTCAGAAGTGACCTGTTTTGTCATAGATGCAGACACTTCCTACAATATTCTCCTGGGGCATCCTTGGATACACGATTACATGATCGTGCCTTCCATACTGTACCAATACTTCAAGTACGTCGATAAGCATGGCTTCGTGAGGACAGAATTTGTCGACGTCGATCCCTTTAAAGGGGTCGAATCCTACTACTCAGACTCATGCTTGTACGAGAAGTCGAAAAGGCACCTTGTCGAAGGAGATACTCAAGCTCAAACTGAGGCGGCAATTGGATTGGAAGAACCTTTGACAATCCACCTTTAAGCCCGCAAACCTGGCAGGACTGCACCACTTACAGCCACTCTGCGTAAGGATGCAATCATCTTCTCTGCACAAGAGGGGCAGATGATAATCCGACTGCCAAGGTCTGGCCAAGCGCCGAGACCCACGACAGAGCCACTGACAGTCAGGCTGTCTAGAGCTAGCCAGCAACAAACAGAGGAACTCAATCCCTCCATCAAGCCGATGACGATTCGCCTTCCCAGAATGAATCGGCAGCCGAGCGCTATGCCGGGGACTGCTAGCCAGCCAACAACTCCCCGCCCAGCACCAAGCACCAAACTGGGGGTGGCTAGTACGCCAATGACTCTACATTCTGCTCCTCCCATGGAGCCCCTGATGATTAAGCTGCCCAAGTCTTTCTTCCAGTCTTCATTGACACGGGGGGTGGTTGAAGAAGAGCCAGAGCTGGCCAAGTATGTGGCTGCTCATACTGATGTTCTATCCACAGATGATGTAATCCCACTGAAAAAGATACCTTATTTCATCAATAAAGGGCTATTTTTGAACTACCTCGAGCTTAATAAGCTTTGCACAATATATGCTATGGAACACGGTATAGGCACCCACCTGCACACACAGGTGACAAATGTCTACACCGCAAACCAACTTACTCCAGTGGAAGACGCTTACCGTATAGTCGAGGGAGAGGATCATCCAATCATCTTCGGCCAGAAGAATGATCCACAACCCTTCAGGATATAAGAAGTTGATCTCGAACCCGACACCGAAAGACGGCCCCTTTATCTGTATAGCTCCCAATCCAAGTACCTCATGCAAAAATAGGGGTATGATCTGGAAACTACACCAGGCTTGAACTATGGCACTGGACGGCGATTACCCTTACAATTATCGGTCCCGGCTGGGAAACCACGAGATTATTACAACAAAACCAGATGTGGGCTAGGTTATGTTACACCGGCAA
Organism: Iris pallida; assembly: GCA_029216955.1. Taxonomy (NCBI): domain Eukaryota; kingdom Viridiplantae; phylum Streptophyta; class Magnoliopsida; order Asparagales; family Iridaceae; genus Iris; species Iris pallida. The sequence goes on along the minus strand of JANAVB010010193.1, from coordinate 3,107,827 downwards.
CAACCCCTGAAAGCTCAGACGAGGAATGCGACTGGCATTCACACTCAACCGGATCACCCACTTTCGATTCGGATGTCAGCATCGGGGACGTATTCAGGCAAATCTTGTCCGTCAATATGGCATTGGCCGACGTCTACGTAGAAGATGAAGACATTTCTGAACTTCTTGAGTTAGAGCCGTGGGCACAACAGTTAGATGCGCAATGGAAGAAGCAGTTCGAACAAAGAGAGCCTCCCACCTAAGATGAGGTTGTGCAAGTCGATCTCGGCGATGAGTCTTCTCCAAAGCCCATCTTCGTCAGCAAAAGTCTGACAGACGAAGAGCGGGAATTGCTACTACAACTTGTCAGGGAATACATCGACGTGTTCGCCTGGAGCTACAAAGACATGCCAGGACTGAACCCCGAGGTTGTACTTCACAAACTCAACATCCGTTAGGACGCAAAATCGGTCAAGAAATAGCAACGACGGTTCTGCCCCGACATCATGAATGCCATTGAAGCTGAGGTCAACAAACTGATAGCTAGCGACTTCATCCGTGAGGAACAGCATCCAGACTGGGTCGCCAACATAGTATAATTCCTCAAGAAGAATGGAAAGATTCGAATCTGCATCGACTTTCGCAATCTGAATGAGGCGTGTCCTAAGGATGAGTTTCCCCTCCCTATTACCGACATCATGATTGACAACACCTGCGGCTTTGAGCGTATGTCATTCATGGATGGTTTCTCGGGGTACAACCAAATCAAGATATTCCCTGATGACGAAAAATATACATCATTCCGAACACCAATTGGCACATACTGCTACACAGTTATGCCTTTCGGTTTAAAGAATGCTGGCGCCACCTATCAAAGAGCTATGAGTGTCATCTTTAGAGACCACTTGCACAAGACATTGGAATGCTACGTTGACGACATCACCGTCAAGAGCCGCTCTAAAGAAGATCATCTACATGATCTGAGGACAGTGTTCGACCTGATGCGAACGTACAATTTGAAGATGAATCCCATAAAATCCTTCTTGTGCGCATCCAGCGAGAAATTCTTGGGTTTCATCATTACTTCCCAAGGTATCCACATAGACCCTGAGAAGACGAAGGCAATCATGGAGATGGGTCCCCCGAGAAATCTTCGTAAACTCCGAGGCCTTCAAGGGAGACTGGCCTACATCATGAGGTTTATCTCTAACCTCTTAGGACGATGTCATCCATTCACCCACCTCATGAAAAAGGGTGTTTCATTCATATGGGATAAGGAATGCCAACGCACCTTCGACAACATCAAAGAATATCTTACGAACCCTCCAGTCCTAGTGGCCCCAGTCACTGGAAAACCATTCCTGCTCTATGTGCGAGCAATGGAGGATTCTCTCAGTGCTCTGCTAGCACAAAACAATGATGCAGGCCATGAGCAAGCTATATATTACCTCAGCCGAATGATGATGGGGCCGGAGCATCGATACACTGCCGTGGAGAAAGAGTGCCTTGCTCTGGTCTTTGCCATTCAGAAGATGTGGCACTACGTCACGGGACAAACCATCCATGTCATATCAAGAGTCAACCCTCTCAGGGTCCTCATGACTAAGCCGGGTGCACTCATCTCTCACCTCGCTACCTGGGCGATATTATTGTCCCCCTACCATATGATCTTCGTCCCGCAGAAGGCTTTAAAGGTCAAGCTCTGGCAGACTTTTTAGCAGCTCATCCAGGTTCGGAGTCAACCAGAATAGACGAAAAGATTCCAGACGAGGTCACCAATTCAAATACGGTTTCCCATGATGTCATCTGGCAAATATTCTTCGACGGTGCTTCCAGAACTGGGCCCAAAGGCAACATCGTCGCTGGAGTCGGAGTGGTGCTGATTTCTCTCTCCGGACTGGTGATCAATTGGGCCTACTCCCTCACGGAGCCCTGTTCAAATAATGTGGCCGAGTACAAAGTCCTTCGCCGAATGGGCTATTTCTGGCCCACGATGGTTGCAGATGCAATAGACTATGCACGAAAGTGCAAAGCCTGTCAAGTCCACGAAGATTTCATCCGCCAGCCATCCGAGTTTCTATATCCTATGGTGGCATCCTGGCCATTCAAAGCATGGAGAATGGACATCATTGGTCCGATCACTCCGCCTTCATCCAGAGGACATCGCGTCATACTCGCAATCACAGATTACTTCTCCAAATGGGTGGAGGCTATTCCGTTGGTAGAAGTAAAGACTTCAAATGTGATCAGCTTCCTCAAGCATCACGTCATTTATCGCTTTGGACTTCTCCGAAGGATCATCCACGACAATGGTCTGCAGTTCACAAGCCACGCCTTCTATCAATTTTACGACAAACACCGAATCCATAATTTTGTTTCAACACCGTACAACCCGACGGCTATTGGTCTGGCTGAAGCATTCAACAAAATAATCATCAATCTTCTCAAGAAGTTCGTGTCATCAAATAAACACGACTGGAATGAAAAGCTCGGCGAATGCTTATGGGCGCACCGTACTACAGTACAGACGGCTACCGGGAACACACCATTCTCTCTGGTATATGGAAGTGAGGTAGTTCTCCCACTGGAGACTCAAATCCCCTTACTCCGCGTCACCCTCACCTATCGGTTGACAACAGATGATAATCACCATCGCCGACTACAAGAGTTGGAGGCCCTAGATGAGAAGCGCCTGTTAGCTCAGCAATGAATCGAGCTATACCAAGTACGTATCTCGAGGGCTTTCAACAAGAAGGTTAAAATCAGAACATTCCAAGTGGACGATCTCGTTCTGGCAGTTCGGAGGCCGATGGTTATGACACACAAAACCGCCGGCAAATTCCAACCAAAGTGGGAAGGCCTATTTGTCATTGAGGCTGTATTCTCCAATGGTGCTTACCGCCTCGTAAAACAAAACGGAGACTTCCTCATGTTGCCCATCAACGGCAAGTTCCTGAAGAAGTATTATGTCTGAAACGACATCATCCAAATTTCCCAGATTGTTGAGTTATGTACCCTATGGTACCGCTGAACTTACGTTCTGACTCTAAATCTCCCAGGATGTTGAGTTATGTACCCTCTGGTACCGCTGAACTTACATTCTGACTCCAAATCTCCCAGATTGTTGAGTTATGTACCCGCAGGTACCGCTGAACTCACACTCTGGTCACTACAGATGAATCTATATCACATCTTTTAGGTAGTAAGTCATGTATAATCATACCTCTGAACTTTTCTCCTAAAAGAGCTCCCTTTTTATGATCCAATACCCGTACTTTCAGTGCATAAAAAGGGTAACAGATCTACAAATTTCTCGAAACAACCATGTCGATGTTACCTCTGAGTTGTTTCCTTTCCATCAAAAACAAACCACCCCTCACGTAAAACTTCCACGTCCTTATTACCTCTGAGTTGTTCTATGTACTCTTCATGGAGCCCACTCCTGCCACGTCCTCATTACCTCTGAGCAGGAAGGCTCCATCGAAAAACCCTCATATTTACCACGTCCTCATTACCTCTGAGTAAGTATGTTGGTTCTCTCTCGTCTTATTATCTGTATCCAGAACTAGGGTACGCCAAGGATAATAGGTCCATAAAAAGTCTTTCATTTGGGCAACTACTGCAAGCAAAGAATAGAATGACTGTATTCTGTTCATTCAAAATCAGTTACATTCACATGACTACATCTCATGAGCAAGCCAAAAAAGTTCTCCATCGTTTCATTCAGACAAGAAGAAAAAAGATTACATTGATGTCCAAAAGAAGCGAAACATAAACCACAGCTAAAGACAGACAGAAATATCAAGACAAAAGACGGACATTTATGGGAGCCCACGAATCCTAGTTGTGGGGGCGCATATACCATTCCCTCAACCATTTTACATATGAAGGATCTATTTGAGTAAGATCCTTGTCCGGGGCAGGAGGGACAGAACTCCCAATACTACCACCCTCAGACTGGGGCTCCTCCTTTACAGCAACTTCAATATTGGGAATGTTTCCCCCCTATAGGCGACAGCTCTTCTTTTTACCCCTCCATTTTTGGTATCACCTCCTCCTTAACGAACGATGACTCTTGTTTCATGAAAGGAGTCAGCATCTCCTCCTTCACAATGATCTCAACCTTCGGCAGGGATGCTGCAAGAATCAAAGATGAAATAAAGTTAGAAGATGGCCAGCTGAAACCAATTTAGTGTTGCGGGGCTTATGCGGCTCTATATTGGCGGGGCCTTATGCGGCCCAATTCATAGGAGCTTATGCGGCTCGGTTTAGCGCAGCCTCATGCGGCCCAGTCCAAATGAGCTTATGCGGTCCAGTTTGAGGGGGCTTCATGCAGTTCAATTCAGAGGGACTTATGCGGTTCTGATTCGACGGGTCTTTATGCGGTTCAACTCACAAAGTGCTTATGCGGCCGCAAGATGACTCTCATGCGGCTCGGACATGGGGTATACCCCCATGCGGCTCAGACATGGGATGCACATGCGGCACACATAGCACAGTATGCAGATTCATAAAGACGAAGAAGGCCCGCGCATAAATTATGCGACATAGCCATGATGGTTAAAGTTCTAAGTTTGTGCAATTTCTGCCAAAATCCTTACCAGCAATGGCAGGATGAACGTCGGGATGAACTTCAGACACTGCAGTCGACGTAGAAGCCACTCTCTTACCCTTCGCTGCAGCCTTGGAAGTCTTGGGGGCCATCGAATGATCGAAGAAGAAGAAGACGGCAGCCTAGGGCAAGAGAGGTTCGAATAAAAGAAGAAAGTAAAGAGTTTTTTCTAAAAAGATTACTCTTATTTATAGGCAGACAGGGGGCTCATAGATCGAGGGATGCTTCAATCCGTGCGCCGCCTAAAGAACAAAATCGACGCTTCGATCATCGAGGCAAATCTGACCCTTGGGATCCTGTCCAAAAAAAAAATGGCTTCAAATCCGAAACAAATCAAGATTAAATCAAATTAAATGAGACGCCTACGTGGCAAAGAGGATAACATACGGCCAAAATAGTCCAGGCGGCTAAAAAAATCCATGCGGCCAGGCAGTCCATACGGCCAGGCAGTCCATGCGGCTAGGAAGTCCATGCGACTAGGACGTCCATGCAGCCAGAACATCTTATGCGGTCAGAAGAGCTTATGTGGACAAAGCCATGCTTCTTATTCAAAGTATTTCAATTTTACAAATTAAAAACTTTGAAGGGGGTCTTGTAGAAGCATAGAAATAAACAGAAAATCCTATGCGGCTCAAGACTAGGAGAGTTTCATGCGGCTCAAAAGTTCATTAGAGTTTCATGCGGCTCACAAGTTTCCAGCGAGACACGTGGCTTTATGCGGTTCAAAAAGTCCTTCACAAACCGGCCGTAATTAATTTATGTCGCTGGCTCATTTAATACCCTGATGTGACGCGACGGCTCTGACACGAAGGTTTGACAACCCTGACATAAAAGTAAAAAAAATGACCCTGACATAGTAGTAGGCGCATAGGGAAGACAAGAAAATCTTCACAGCTGGCACAGTCCACTAACCCCAAAAAGCTCCCTATGCGGCTACCATCCCTCATGCGGCAGCCACTCTCATGCGGCTGCCACTCTCATGCGGCCGCCACCCCCATGCGGCTGCTACTCCTATGCGGCTCGGATCATGGGACCACCCCCATGCGGCTGCTACTCCTATGTGGCGCGGCTGCTACTCCTATGTGGCTCGGATCATGGGGCTACCCTCATGCGGTTCAGACTAAAGGATTTCCATGCGGTTCAGATAAGGCCACCCTTATGCGGTTCTGACACGAGGCCACACTCATGCGGCCCAACCATGACAGTCCTCCATGCGGCTCGCAGCAGTTGGAACACGTGGCGGAAGCTGATCGAATCTCAATAATTTATATTTATTGCAGTCAATAAGGAACACGTGTCGAGAGCTGAGCGAATCTTAATAATTCATATTTATTGCAGTCAATGAAGGACACGTGGCAGGAGTCGATCAAATCTCAATAACTCAAATTTGCTGTAATCAACATAACCGTCCAGATTTATTCAAATCCTAAACAAGCCAGATTTATTGCTATCATCATAATCATCCAGATTTATTGTAATCAACATAACCGGGGCTCAGAATCTGCCACGTGGATATATACCTCCATCCATGAGGCCTATAAATAGCAAGGGGTCATTCCCTTGTAAAAGAGAGCACGGAGATATACGTACAGAGCCAGACACAGAGCGATCCACATTCGAGCAAGAGCATTTCTTCCCCGAAGCCGAACCTGCGTCCGATCGTCTATGGAGTAAGGCAGAGCTGTCGTCGCTTTCCCGAGCCTCTACCGTCACCCCCTAGAATCAAAAATAAACAATCGTACTTAGATTGCTGTACCTAGGTTTTTGTCCCTAGGCTTTCTTTGTACGAGCGAGTTTGTGTTGTAAAGTAAAAGTCCAGTCCTCCTATAAAACTGTTCTGTTCTTTTATAATCAATGGCAAACAATATATATATAAGCTAATAATATGAATTGCAAGTTGTACGCTATTAAAATATCAAGTTTGCACCTCATTATTCGTACATCGAAACCTACGACACACAAATCGAGACAAGACGATCAACTATAAGGTTAAAAATCTTATCATAGTGATCCACATGGCCATCTTGTCAATTTCAGCGATGTGAGATCACTGGAATCGACTGATCTCAGTTTCGTTGCACGAATTCCGAAATACGAACATAAATAAGAATTAATTATAACTAATAGTGATACATAAAGAAAATAATTACAGACATTGTCGGATTATGAAACAAACGTCACCAATGTGTCAAGAATAGTCAAATTAGCTAGTATAGCCTACCCATAAGTCAAATTTGGATATAGGGACAAAATAGTAATTTTGGTTCAAAATAGTGTCCGTCGTTGGACCCACTTTGCACTAAAAAACGTGCCAGAATAAAAGTTCACTAAACCTAACAAATTATACGTCCATGAATCCAGAATGATAATATAAATCCAATGGTATATCCGAAATTGGATTCCGATGAGACGATCTCAAAATGGTCCGTTAACCCGAACATTGGAATCCAGTTTGTACGAAAATGCGTGCCCAAGCCAAAGTCTACTAAATGTAGCAAAGTATATGTCAACCAGTCTAGAATGACAATACAAACCCATCGGTATATCAAGAATCAGATTTCGATGAGCCGATGTCAAAATGATCCGTTGACTCGGACTGTGGGGCCCGCTTGGCATCAAAATGCGTGCCAGGGCCCACATCTCCTAAATCTAGCAAACTTTATATGAATTTGTACCAGAACGATGCCACGAGTATATTGGTGGTATCATAATTTGAATCCGGAGTCTCGGGTCCAAAACTAGAATTTTACAAGTTAAAAATTATAAATTCGGACGGCCAACTTTGACGTCAAATTCAACCAATCAAACGAGCTCACAATGAAACAAAACTTAAGGGACAAGAAGTTGGTTATACCAGTTGTGCACAAGAACTAGTGGCATATCAAACAGAGCTGCGACGACGGAGATATAAGTCCATGAAGTTGGCTCCATAAAACTGTCCAAAATAAATAAAATTATTTGGGCAACTTGGTGGCCAATTTTGATCTATCAAATGATCGAACTAACTGCTAAAAATTTAGGTGAAGGTAGAGGTATATACCGAGATTGCAATGGAGCAAATATTCGTTGATCCAACTGTCAAATTTCTTAAAAAATATGCACAAATTTGTGTCTCGAGATGCTATCCTGACTTCAAAATTGCGTGTTACTTCATGATTTTGACAAAAATGTTGAAATTGTAACACTGTCGGTACGATAAACAGCAACTGGACAAAGGGTGGCGCATGGGTGGTCAATGGTGACCAGGGGTGGCATGGGGCGGTCGCTGGAGGTACGGCCAGCAGTAGCATTCGTTACTACGATAGTGAACAACTGTACACGTGCGTAACATGGCGAAGCACGATCGATCGTGGGGCGCACGATGGGACATGCGGGTGACTGGCCTAGGTTCGTCGGAGCTTGCCACGCGGGGTGGTGCATGAGGGGACGCGTGCGGCATAGTCACGATGGTGCAGCGCCGGCGATGGCCAGCTACAATGTCAGCGGCAATAGCGTTTGGCCGCTGCTTCCTTGGCAGGGGCGACACATAGGCTGCCACACGGAGAGCACCTCCATGGAGGGCTCACCGAAGATTCGCGAGGGAGTCTCTATGCTACACGAAGGCAGCAGAAGCTGCATGCTATAGCAGCAATCATAAGAAGAAGAAGAGGAGGAAAATGATGATGAAGGAGAAGGAGAATGAAAGAGATGTAGAAGAAGATGTAAGGAAGAGGAGTTGGCTGTTGCAGGGTCGGCCAGGGTGTTTCCATGGAAGCTGCTGTGCTACTCACGAAGGAGAAAGGAAAGGGAAGGAGAAGAAGTTGGCAATGGAGATGGAGTCGACTGTACATTGTAGGAAAAGAGAGAGAGATTGAGTGAAAGAGGGTTATGTAGCTGAGAGTTGTTAGGAAGAGAGGAGAGAGAGAGAGTTTAGAATCTCTCTAAAAAGTAGAGAAAGAAGGTATTTAGGGATTAGGGCCAGCCACCATAGGAGTGTGTGTGGGGAGATTGTCATGAAGAGATGGGTGGTTGGGAACAAGTAGAAGTTTGAATCAAAGACTAGGATTGAGTGTGGAGATTAGGTTATATTTTAAGAATTTGACCAATGGAGTTGTCCTAGAATATTTTTGAGTAGGTACACTAGGAGTTTGGCATTTTATAGGGGGATGAGTGTTTTGGTATTCATGAGGGGATGACATGAAGCTTGGGTTTGGTTCAATTGAGTTGGGTTGGGTCAAAATTGGATTTGGTGCAATAAATGGCTTAATTTAGTCATTTATGATCACGGGTAAATAAGTAGCATGCGGGGGCTCAAATGAATGGAACACAAGTGTCATGTGTATAGTAGGCTTAATGTGGGTCGTGTCCATATTTTGGGTCGACAAGTATGGGTCGAAATGGTATCCCTAATTCAAGTCGGAAGTAAATATGACTCCAAGGTATAAATCAAAGTCGGGTCCTGTGTCAGGGAAGTTATGCAATTAAAATAAAGCACAAGAAGGTGTGTCTGAGTAGAAAAGAATGTTTTGTGTGTTTGCATGGGTCATGAGAGTGGCCACATAAAATTGGATTGGGTGTTGGATCAAGTTGGGTTAAGTTTGGGCTAGGTTTGGTCATGACTACTAATTTAGTCATTCATAATCATTGATGGAATAGGAGCATGCGTGAGATCAATTGGGTGGCACGCAAGTGACATGTGCATAGTAGGCTCAAAATAGATCGAAACCATATATTGGGTCGATTAGATAGGACAGATGTCGAGCTCTGAAATTAAATTGAAAGTTAGGTCGGGTTTTACAGTAGATGGTCAAATGGCCTAAATTGATCCGAAAGTTGTACGATACAAAAAAATACAAGAGAACAAGTTTGAGTAAGACATGATATATCAAAATAAAAATAATCGTGTCTACTACAAACTCATGAAGGAAGTTTCCAGATATTGACATCTCTGACGCTCCAAAAATCAAAGTCACGAAATAGAACATTTAATGATAAAAAATAATTAAAATAAAATATTTATTAAAAATAATTTATTTAATTTTTTAAAAATAAACCCTAAAATTCAGGGAGCTTACAGCATTGTGCGCTTTAGTTGCGCGAGCCTCTGCGCTGTCGATCGCACACCTATTCGTGCTGCCGATCGCGTGACCGTTCGCACAGCCGTTCGTGCGACCGTTCGCGTGCCAGTTGGCACACAGTGCATGCTGTGCATGCTGTGCGCTGGTCGCGATGCACGTGGGGATAGTTGGCACAGTCCGCATAGTTAGAGCAGTTGGCATGGTATACGCGGTTGGTGCAGTTGGCACGATACGCGTGGTTAGCGCAGTTGGCACTGTCGTGTCTGTGCACGACCTAAACGGTTACAAAACTTTCGAAAACGGTTCCTTCCATGTCCCGAATGTTTTGTATACTTGACGGTTATTGCGCGCGCCTATATAAGTTCCTCTTTTCTCTCTCATAGCGTTCTAAATTGTTCATTATGATTTCCTTACGAAAATTCAGAGTTAAGAGCAGAGAAGAGAGAAACATAGAGAGAGTTCTGTTAGGTATGGCGAGAGAAAACCTTCTTTATACGAATAAAGAACTGAACTTCGGGTCGAAGAGAAAGAAAAAGAACTTTGGCTTCCTCCTATTCCGGATATATGCTTTCAGTTCTGCGTTTTTGTTGCATCCCTAACTTTAGTGAGTGAACATGAACGGCCACTGCTTTCCTTTGTGTTACATGAAATGAGGGCCCCCTCTCACTTAAAGGCATTCTCCTAACCCGTGGAACTCGCTTGCCCGGTGGATGAGAAAGCGTACTTCGCCCTCAAACCCTGATCTGTATGGAGCAGGAAAGAGAAAAGGGTAAGTCAAAGAGAGTCAACCAACCCAAATATGACCTACGGCTGTCCCTTCACTTCTTCTTAAGTGCGAGCCGCAGATCGGGAAAGGAAGCATTCAGTGATGCCGGAGACTTTGGGCTTGGCTTGGAATGTGGAATAAATGGTTGGTTTGATTGAATGTGGAATTTCATTCGTGTGGTGTGAATGCAGCTTTGAGGGAGTACTCTCATAGGAGTGTTCCGAAGTTCTTTATCGAACTTGCTGGTTCCTGTAAGCTATTCATGTGGGACGAATCTAGCTTTGAGCAATGGTGATCCGTCACCTCAGCAGGCCATCATCTTCTTCTATTCATTTCTTCTTCCGTTCATCTTCTCCACTTGTATCTCGTTCTGAACGAGATCGTTTCTGATCTAATCAGAAACTGTTTGTGGGCTTTCATTGTTGCTGATACGAAATCTTTTGTGCCTTCTTCGAAGTGTTATATTTGTTTCGTTTTTCTGAATCCTCCGGGATCACATTTGTGCAGCTTCCTCGAAGTGTTGCCAAAATCAGTATTTCATCTTAAAATCATGCCCCGAGAATAACACCCATTCCATACTATGATAGATATTAATCTGTAGTCATGTCCCCTAAGACAACCCTGGAGCCACCATCTAGGGGAGTTGATTGCTTCTGCTCATTTGCATTTTACTGATCTCTTCTACTTGCATGCTCCGTATGTCCTTCACTCATGAGAGAATCCTAGGCATGATTATCCATGTAAACCCCCTTCCTTTGACTGTCGGTCTGGACATAATGATTGCTGTGGATATCCTCTTATAACACCCCCTCGTGCCTTTTGGACTGGTCGAGACCGGAGAACCTGCTATAAATCCCTACTTGCCTCTGCATCTTGTTGTGGTCATTCGCCTAGTCACCATGCCTTCTTGTCGAGCCCCCGGGCCTGGAACACTACAAGACCTGCTTCCTTCATAGTATCAGCCTAGCGAGCAATCTCCATATCTCTGTTTGCGTTTGATACAAGAATTGGCACAAGCTGGTGTGCTTCCAATCGACTATGGCTCAATATTGTCCCCCTTCATATTATTGGACCCAAGCCCTTGGCTCACATCAGCCTGCCATATCTGGTTTCTGTAACTAAATGTGAATAGCACCATTACATTTTTGTAATTGGACACTTAACATTAGATGACACATAACTATTAAAGAACGTTGCGATCATCTTTTCTCCCCGTCATCTTCCCAGTCAAACATATTAGAAAAATAAACAGAATATATAACGTCTTGAAGAACCACAAGAGAGTAATTGAAATCCGCAACATGTTATAAGAGATGATGTCATGTGATGGAACAAGAGATCATCTGATAACTCCTGATTCGAGTTCGGCCGGAGGCCTCCTAGTCAGGCCTAACTAGTAGTAGTAGACCGCTTGGCCCGTGCTTATGATATATATATATATATATATATATATATATATATATATATATATATATATATATATATATATATATATATATATATATATATATATATATATATATATATATATATATATATAACTATATAACGACGAAGAAAACAAATACAATATCATCAGAATCTGCATACACCATATATATATAGGTTAATTCACTTCATGCAAGAAGATCCCTTCAGGCATAAGACACATTAAAGAGCTTATACTCTTTTTGTTTCAAGTCACCTAAACTTCCTATATATATTTTGAAAGATTGATATCATGCATGTCAACATACTTATTGCCTCTCTCTCTCTCTAAAGAAGAAGAAGCAAAATATGGAGAGAAGTCCTACTTGTTTCCTCACCATCTTCCTCATGCTAGTATTGTTCTCATCTTCCTGTGAATGCTGCAACAAGCGGCTCGGCAAGCCGTGCAAGAACCTAGTGCTCTACTTCCACGACATCCTCTACAACGGCCAGAACGCCGCGAACGCGACGTCGGCTATCGTTGCCGCCCCAAAGTGGGGGAACCTCACGGTACTGGCACCCGGGCACTGGTTTGGCGACGTGGTCATCTTCGACGACCCCATCACCCTAGACAACAACTTGCACTCGGAGCCTGTAGGCCGAGCCCAGGGCATGTACATGTACGACAGAAAGGACGTATTTACCGCGTGGCTCGCCTTCACCTTCGTGCTCAACTCGACGGACCACAAGGGGACCATCACTTTCATGGGGGCCGACCAGCTCATGGACAAGACGAGGGACGTATCGGTGGTGGGAGGCACCGGAGATTTCGCGATGAGCAGAGGGATTGCAACTGTCATGACTGATTCGTACGAGGGCGAGGTGTACTTTCGGCTTAGGATGCACATCAAGCTCTATGAGTGCTACTACTGACCGATCAAGAAGAATTATGAGGAAGGGGTGAAGTGAAAGAGACCTCTTGGTCTTAATAATGTCTGTAAGGTGTTGAGTCTGTCATATGTGTGTCGGTTATGGGTTAAATGGCATGCTCCGGCAGTGTTTATCTAGGTTTTTTTTTTCAATTGGAAATGAAATTAAGGAAGAACTCAATATCCTACATAAAATGTTAATCGATCGAGAAAGTATCAGTTCCACCATTAGTATGATAATGGAATCAGAAAATTAAGTATGGTATATTAAACTTTTAAGATATTAGAACAGGGATACCATGAAAGTTTGCAAAAATTACAAACACAGATATAGATTGCCATAATTATGATATATTAAACTTCTTTTTTTTTCCTCAAAAAAAAATTTATGGGGAGTTTTGTATTTTGCATATAAATTGTCATATGCCATGGCGATATATGTGATTTGTACAAAACTCATCATAGCATATGACGAGTTTTGTTCATGCTTCAATCTCGTCATAATTATTAGTTATGGCCATCTGTGTGTAAATTAAAAAAAATTGACCCTGCTTAAATGACCTGGTTTGTTCTATAAATAGGGGGAGAGGGAGAGGGAGAGAAGAGTAAAGAGAGAGCACATAACATGCCATAGCTTATAGCGAGTTTGGAGCATGCACGAAAGTACTCGATCATATGCTATAACGATTTGTATCTATTTTACAATGTTTCAAACCTGTTATCCTTCCTCTGGTATCATAAAAATTTGATATGATCATGTTTGTAATTTTTGTATTGGAATTGGCCCATATGACATGTAGCGATTATCCATGTGACTTTTAACTTTTATATATATATATATATATATATATATATATATATATATATATATATATATATATATATATATATATATATATATATATATTTAGCCTAGTGGTTAAGAGAGATACATGCGGCCTAAGTGGTCGGGAGTTCAAGCAATGAGCAGTCTGACCGTATATATATCCTCAATTAATTAAGAAAAAAATATGAAAGAAAAAGTTTTCAAAAGTAACTTTAATCGTAATTAAAAATTAATCAAATGAGCCATCATAATTAAAAAATCTAAAGTGTTTATCTAGGTTTTTTTTTCAGTTGGAAATGAAATTAAGGAGAACTCAATATCCTGCATACAATGTAATCGATCGAGAAAGTATCAGTTCCACCCTAAGTATGATATTGCATTCAAACAATCGCGTACAATATATTAAACTTTTATGATATTAGAATAGGGAAACCATGCAAGTTTGCAAAAATTAATTGCAAATACAGATATAAACCGCCATAGCTTATGACAACTTTTTAACTTCGCACACAAATCGCCATAGAGCATATAAGTGCTTTACAAAAAACTCGTCATAGACTATAGCCGAGTTCTGTGCATGCTTCAAGCTCGTCATAAGTTATGGCAAAGAGAGAAGGAAAAGGGAGCACATAACACGTTGTAGCTTATCGCGAGTTTGAAGCATGCACGAAACTCTCCAAAGGCTATAATAGCCATTTGTACATGTGTTTACAATTTTTGCAAACTTTGTCCTCCCTCTAATATTATAAAAGTTTTTATCACAAAAGTTTGGTTAGTCATTGTCGGAATTATTCAACTATTTTGGGGCCACAAATATAAAATTATAAATTGTGTTGGTCTATCTAAATAATTAAATCAAATTTAAGTGGTTAAATTAAAAAATGGCCTGAGGGTATAATTGTCATAAAATAATGTGTAGATATCAAAGATAAGTCTAATTTGATGAGAGGCCAAATTAAAAATATTTAAAACCTAGAATATATATATATATAATTTTTTTTAGGGTGTCCATTCCTTAGTGGTGCTTGGAGGCATGCCTCCAAGCGGGCTCGTACCCGCGCCACTGCGCCGGGGTGCTCCACCGTTCCCAACGGACTATAGCTACGGTAGCATATTTTTTTTTTCTACGGTAGCATATATATATATATATATATATATATATATATATATATATATATATATGTGTGTGTGTGTGTGTGTGTGTGTGTGTGTGTGTGTGTGTGTGTGTGTCTGTGTATATTTTGCTCCCACCAGCCAGCCCTAACGCCCTCTGATTTGGGATCTCCTTGTCTGGTCTTCGGTCAATGGCTGGGATTGTTGCTCCAGTGGGGTCCGACCCTCCGACCCCGGCCCTTCCCGTCCTCTGCCTTTTGCTCAAGCTCTGAGGGCCTACCCTTTAGCCCCCGTCGCGAAGCTTGCCGATCGGCCGTCTGAGAGCTTCAGAGGCGAGCCGGCCATCTCCTTCTCGGAGGAGGACGAACGCCTCCTTGTTGATCCCCTCGCTCTGGCTCAAATTAGGAAGTTTTCCCACAAGAGACCACAGATTGCTATGGCCAGACAAGCCGTCGTCGGATTTGGGTTCGCCGGCGCTTGCCGGATCGGTGTGATGGACCACAAGCATATCCTGATCATCCCACGCTGGAGGCGAATTTCCTTCGACTATGGTCGAGGGTCCAGTGGGTCCTTGTCCATGAGACTTTTTCAGTGGTGGTCGATTTTGGCCCCCAAATCGAATCTGCCGTGGCGGTGGTTTGGGTTAACCTCCCAGGCATCAGACACCATCTGTTTGACAAATCTGCACTATTCAGATTGGCAAAATCCTTTAACGTTCCCCTAAAACTGGACAGTTCTACGGTCGGTTTGACCCGGCCGAGCACTGCGCGCATCTTCGTGGAAGTTAACATTAGCCTTCCCTTTCCCTCCCGGGTTAGGGTCAACCTCCCGAACCAACGGAGCTATTGGCAGCCAATAATCTTTGAAGACCCCCCTTTTTATTGCAAGAGATGTAGGCTCCTCGGATACGAAGTTAGCAAATATAAAGCCAAGGGAAGTTCCATCATACAAGAAGCATGGCAGCTTATCGAGGCTACCGCTTCCCAGTCGGCCCAACCAGAAACCACACCATGTCTTCCACCCAAGTAAAGCCTGTCCCTCCAGCATCATCAGGAGCCTGCTCCGACGAAAGATAAACAAACTCGAAGTGCCACTGACAATCCCCCCAAGCCCACCCCTCCTCCAAGGGCCTTAAGCCCCAAGATCCCTCATGCATGGTGACCGCATCACCCGACAAAGCTTTCAAAGTTATTATTATCCCCTTGGGGAAGGAATGGGGTGACCCAGGGGGCTCCTCGTTCGGAGCCTCTCCGTACATTCGAGAGTCACAGAGGCCTTCAACCTCTCTTCCTCCCCACTGGGTCCTAGCGAATTCCTTCTAAAGCCAACAGAGCCAAAGACGCATGGGGCATCCCAGTGCGGCTTAATGTCCAGTTCGGAGCATACCCCGTCTTTCTCTATCGTGGTCAAACTGGAGGAAGGCTTGTTTCTGCCGTCGACCGACTTGGGATGATCCCCGGTGGTTGAGAGAGACCAACCCAGGGGCCTAGGTGAGCAGAGCTCTGTGCTACCTCTAGAGAAGCATCGTGTTAGCAGAGGAAACTTTAATCCGGGAGGCACGAATTTGCTGTAGTGGCCGGGAGCAAATTCTACGAGGCAAACCATATCGACGTCCGAAATCTACCAAAAATCCTCCAGGTCGTCCTTTAAGGTGTAAAATGTTGATTTGGAACCTTCGTGAGATTGCCAACCATCGCACCATCAGCCACATCAAAATTCTCTGCTGGCTTCACAACATCAACATCTTAGGGGTCATCGAACCTAAAGTCTCATGCGACCAGATCAACAAAGTAAAGGTTAAACTTGGCTTTCAGTCGGCGGTGGACAACTAGAAAGGTATTTGGATCTTGACGAAGGAAAGGCCAACATCAAAGTTAAACATTCCTTTGAGGAAGCTCTCACGGTCACCTTCGTGCTCTCCAACTCGAAGGAGGCCACGCTCACTGTGGTGCACGGTAGCACCTCCAGAGGCAGGAGACGTCTCCTTTGGGATCACTTACTCATGATCCAGGTGGACCATGCCTCCTCTTGGGTGATTGGGGGGGAGGGGGCGATTTCAATGCGATCGTCTCTCTCGGCCAGAAGAAAAAAGGGTGGCCTCCTAATCCCAACTCGATGAGAGAATTTGCTGAGTTCATCTCTATGGCGGCGCTCTTGTGCCAAGCGACCATGGGGAATACGTTCACTTGGTGAAACAAAAGAGAAGGCATTAGCCGGCAATCGTCCAGACTTGACCGGCTGCTCGTGAACCAAGCTTGGGTCGACGAGGAGTTCGGGACTATGGTAGGGCACCTCAGCTTGGTTGAATTGGACCATTCCTTGTTGCTTGTGGAGATGAAATCTGAGAGGCTAGTGGGTGGCCCATATTTTAAAATTTTGAATTTTGGACACCCCATCGAGATTTTGATGCGATAGTTGGGCGAGCGTAGGCCTCTGTTGCTCATAGGAACCCCCTTATTCAGTTCAAGCTCTGCCTCAAAGCCACAAGGCGAGCGTTGAGCCGATGGAGCCGACAGGAGTTTGGGGACGTTCATAGGGAGGCCAGGGCCGTCGATCAAGAAGCCGTTGTGGCTGAGGCGACGTTCGACTCGGACAATAGCATGGAGTATCAGGGCGCTATGCACCTCGCCCAGGCCAAACTAAAGCATATGCTTCGCGTCGAGGAGGAGTTCTGGAAGCAGAAGGCCAACATTAAATGGGACCTTGACGATGACAAAAATTCAAAAAATTTCCATCCTTGCGTGATCGGTAGACAAAAAAATCTCGCCACCCACAGCATTAGGAAGGAGGACGGTATGGTCTCAACCAACCCAGAGGTCATCCAAAAGGAAGAGATCAAGTTCTTTAGCTCCCTCTTCGTAAAAGTCAGGGTGTCCCCCGAGGAGGATCTCCTCCGGCTTATCCCCTCCACCATTTTTGATGAAAAAACTTGGCGTTCTCTCAAGACCCATCTCATAAGGAGATCAAGGACATCATCGACAACATGGATGGCAAGAGCGGAGCTAGGCCTGGCGGCTTCTCGGGGATTTTTTTTCAAACATTGCTAGAATATTATCGACGGGGTTATCGTATCGGCAGCCTCCGCGTTCATGCAGGGTCTTCCCCTCCCCAAGGCGGTCACCTACACGCTCCTCATTCATATCTCCAAGAGGGATACGCCCGGTGAGTACGCTGACTTCCGTTCGATTAGTCTTTGTAACTTTTTCAACAAAATCCTTTCCAAGATTGTGGCCAACAGATTAGCTCCAGTGCTACCTCGCATCATCTCATTCGAACAAAGTGGCTTCGTGAAAGGCAGGAAGATTCTTGATAATATCCTCCTCGCCCAGTAGTTGATCTCGTCCATCGACCACAAGAACCGGGGAGGCAATGTCCCCATCAAGATTGATATGGCGAAGGCGTACGAGAAACCCGACTGGCAATTTCTCATATGGGTTTTGAAGCGATTCGTTTTTGACGAAGGGGCGATCAACATCATATGGAGACTCATCAGCAACTGCTAGTTTTTTGTTTGTATCAATAACAAATTGAAGGGATTCTTTCAGCCGTTCAGGGGAGTGCGGCAAGGAGACCCCCTTTCTCCGAGCCTCTTCGTGATCGCTGCAAAAGTTCTCACTCGACGGCTCATCAGTTTGGGCTCCATCAGGAGCTTGGGTAGTACCATACCCCCTCGGATTACCTCCTGGTGACGCATCTTGCATACGCTGATGATGTTATAATATTTTGTGTCGCGAAGAAGACCACTATCTCTCTTGTTAACAAGTTTCTGTCTCAATTTGAAGCTTGATCGGGTCAGTCCATTAACTGCAGAAGATGACAGCCTTCGTTCACCACTCATTTATGGAGAGCCGTAGACAGGAAATCGCAAGCGTTATTGGGTGTCATATGGAGTCCCCCTTTTGTCACGACCCACATCCGGTGTAAGGGCACGAGAAATGGGTACGTCCAGCCTACGCCGCAGTGTCGGCGGTAGAACGTTGTCTTATGTCTCAACAGCTAACACAATCTAGAAAATACTTCGAAAGGAGAACAATATAATAAGTAATCTCAATCACAAACTAAGATGGAAAAGAAGAATAGATAATCTCAACAGAGAGTCACAATATGAATAATATGTCTCGGTGTAAACCACACCATAAAATAATATCTCAATACAATCACAATGCCTCAATGACTAGATAATAATATAAGTCTAATCTAAACTAATGGCAAGTCCTCAGCTACTACTGGATCCTGCTGAGGGTTCATGTCACCTGTGTCAACTAAGCCTACTCCATAGTAAGTGTCACAGCAATCCTCATCATCTATAATATTTTAACAGGTCCAGTCAGGACAGGAACGAATACATCTCTCTCAAACAGATCATAACATGAAAGGAAATATGAAACAACCTATAAATAATATACATGAACTACTGATAAAGAAATGAGACTGTAAAAGAGAACATGGTATATGGAAATTGATATACATGATATAATAAGAGAACTGAACTAACTACGTGGTGTAGAGCACAATCTGGTTATGTAAACTGGCTTAGATTATACATGACTTAAATCTAGTTTGGAGTTGTACATAAAAGGGTGTAGATCACATAACCAAATAAATACTCCCCTGCCCCAATCAGTACACAAGGATCTGTCCAGGTTATGTTATTGCACATAAAAGTAGTGTGTCACATGGATAGCTAGTCCACATGAACACTGGGTTATACATGAAGGCTCACATGATCATGAGTGTACATGAATGTCATATAAGTATACATGAATAAATACGAATACAATGAGTAGACGATGCACATGATAAAGTACATGAGCACAATATATCCGATGTATCCGAGGGGATAACATCACATAAAGAGATCCATATAGTACTAATCCGTGATAACATCGTGCCAGCAACAAGTAAACTAGTCTATAACAAGTAAATATGTCTAAACAAGAATGAAATGGTCAGAGAATATACTCGCCTGGCATTCCAAGCTACTGATGAGGAAGTGCAACTAAACTGGAGTGATGTAATCCTATTTAAAATAACCACAAGTCACAACAAGGTCTAAAATATCATAAGGAATGCCTACAATACAATTCTACATGATTCTAGGTCCTAGGTCAAAGTCAACCAATGGTCAACTCTGGTCAACTCTGGTCAAACTTGGTCAACTATAAGTCAACTAGTCTGTTTACTAATTTCTAGGTCAAGCACAAGTTTTCAAGTCATTCTAAGTTCATTTGAGTCGATTTGGATCAAGTTTGACCCAAAGTTGACTTTTGTCAACTTGGTCAACTTGTCGGTCGACTCGGCCGTTCTAGGCTTCTTGGGTCAATCCTAATCTGAGTCAATACTCCTTAGGTTACATTTTTCACGATCTGCACCCGCTTTTCAGATACGAGACGTGTCCAAGCCAGCCTACGCCACAGAGTCGACGGTAGAACGCTGTGAAGCCCGCAATAAATAATGCTCAAAATAAACTTTATTGCTCATTCACAGTTCTAATAGATTACAATATTTACAAGAATTATATTCGAAGAAAATACAATGTTCTTATATATTTGAAATGACTACAACATAGCTATCTAATCTCTAGGTTTGGCCCGCAAATACACCCGAATCTCACAATGCTAAAGAAGCCACGGCTAACCTGAAAAATATTGGTTTCCAGTCAGGAATGGAACGAGTACATTCTCACAACAGTTTCAATAAATGTCAAAATCCATAAATCAGTAAATAATAATGAAGTACAAGACAAAAACGATAAGCATAGAATCATGGTAAAAATTGAGCATGGTGAAAATGACAAGTGAGTACTAAAACAGAGTAGACATGTAGCTAGCAATGTATAATGTAGAACCAGAAATCGTATCTATCTAGTGAGTTAAAATACTACTTCAATATGTAAACGACTAAGGGTAAATCCGGCACCCCGCACATGAAATGTGCGACTGCTATTAGGCACGAATAAGATCCGACATCCCGTACGTGAAGTGTGCGACTGCTATCAGGCATGAATAGTTTGGGTTTGTTTCCATGTCTAGAGTATTTCTCCGCCCGACTAGTACTCATGGATCCAAACAGGTTACGAACACGGTAATAGATTGGTCACGAACAACATGTAAAGAATCCATAACTACTATCTCATGTAACATCGTGTCAAGAACCAATAAAATATCAATGTAAAATACTACTACGTACATGATTCATAGAGATAATCAAATACAAAAAACTATCAGAGATGTACTCGCCTGAGGTCCTGTGCTGGTAAAACTGATAGTACAACCACTCAGATGAGTCACTAAAGTCAACACATGCAAAAGTCTCCGGATGCTAAAATAAACATTACCAATATTTTCAGAATAGTCAAATTAGATAGAATTGTCTGTCCCTAAGTCCAATTCTGGACACAGGAGGAAAACGGTAATTTTGGGTCAAAACGATGTCCGTCGTTGGACCCGCTTTGCACCGAAAAGCATGCCAAAGTCTATGGTCTCTAAAGTCATCAAAATATATGTCTACGGATCCAGTTTTCCGATACGAACCCAACCGTATGTCCAAAGTTAGATTCTGGCGGCTCGTGCACAAAATCGTCCGTTGAGTCGGATCGTGGGGCCCGTAAAACGGTGATCCGGTCAACTGTCTCAGAATCGGACCAAACTTGACATACAGGACCAGAAAAATGATACGGTTCTGTTGGCGCAAGTTTTATTTCGATTTGACGAATGTGCACAAAGTAATTAGAAAATTTACAAAAAGGCTGATACGATGAATTTCGACGGATACACATCAATTCGTCGTGCACACGCAACCAATTTAAATTTCGTCAAAACCCACACGTCCGCGAAGTCGATACGTACCTTTCGATGCTTTCGGATCACGTCCACGTCGCCCGGTTTGGCAGGACGCAGGTCGTATCGGTGAGTTTTTCTAAAAATTAAAATAGTTTACATAGTTTTTTCTTGATTTTCACTCCGATATATTTCACTGTATACTTTACTAAAATTAATTATAAAAATAGGGTTCCAATCTTGGTTAGGTTGTCTAGAAGGCTGTTCAAATAGTTTTCGTGAATACTCAATATCCTGACGGAAAAATAGCTTCCAAGTTGGGTTCCCTGGGCAGTCCCTAACATCCCTGAATCGAGTTTTTTCCTTGATTTGGAACTTGGTTTCTGTCGCATTTGGTACAAATCGAAATAAACTAAATGAAGGGATTTAAAGGGGTGTAGGTTGCGATCGTACCTACGAGGACAGTTCGCATAACGATTCCTTGTATGCGACGAAAAGTCCCCACGAAGATGCCTCTCCCGCAGCACCCTGCTGTCACGGCTGCTCTGCTTCCAGCCGCGCGTGCGTGGCCTCGTGGCCAGACGGCGGTTGTCCGGCGACGCGCAGCCGTCGGGATGGATGCCCAGGATTCGGGGATGGCGAGGTCGGGTGTTGGGCGGCACTGCGTCGAGTTTAGGGTTTGGTTTCTTCGGGAGATTCGTCTCTCCCTCTCTCTCTGTTTCTATATATATGTTGTGTATATATATACTTGGGGTCGGGTTTGGGGAACGGCTTGGGTTCTGCTCTGTGGGGTAGGGGATTTTAGTTTTTATTTTCTTTTTGTTTATTCACTCTTTAAATACATACATTTATATATATATAATTTTTTATTTTTTATTTAATATTTTTTTTTATTTAGATATATATATATATAATATATATATATATATATATAATATATGATATATATATATAATATATATATATCTATTATAATATGACCTATACATATATATATATATATATATAGATATATATATAATATAATATATATATATATATATATATAGATCATATATATATATATATATATATATATAGATATATATATATATATTTTTAATCTATATAGATATATATAATAATATATATATATTATATAGATAATATATCT
Source organism: Iris pallida (assembly GCA_029216955.1). Taxonomy (NCBI): domain Eukaryota; kingdom Viridiplantae; phylum Streptophyta; class Magnoliopsida; order Asparagales; family Iridaceae; genus Iris; species Iris pallida. Next base: position 3,085,206 of record JANAVB010010193.1, on the reverse strand, counting down.
ATATATATAATATATATATAATAATATATATATATATATATATATAATTTTTGTATGGTAATATAATATATATAGATATTATATATATATATATATATATATATATATATATATATAAATATATATATTATATAGATATATATATCTATAGATTATATATATATATATATATGACCTATACATATATACCATAATTATTAATATAAGCTACAAAATATAACTATATAGGCATATGTATATATAATGACATATACATATATACCATAAATACAAATATGAGTAATATATATTAAGTATAATCAATATTTGAAATCCAATCTTTAATTTTATATTCCAAAATTCACATAAATAAAATACATGATATTATATATATATATATATAATAATATTATATATATATATATATATATATATATATATATATATATATATATATTATATATATATATATTTTTTATATATATATACATATATATATACATATATATATACATATATATATATATAATATATATATATATATATATATAATATATAGATATATATATATATATATATATATATGACCTATACAATATATATATATATATATATATATATATATATATATAGATATATATATATATATATATATATTATAGATATAATATATAAAATATATATATATATATATATATATATATATATATATATATATATATATATATATATATATATATATATATATATATATATGACCTATACATATATACCATAATTATTAATATAAGCTACAAAATATAACTTATATATATGCATATGTATATATAATGACATATACATATATACCATAAATACAAATATGAGTAATATATATTAAGTATAATCAATATTTGAAATCCAATCTTTAAGTTATATACCAAAAATTCACATAAATAAAATACAATGATATTATATATATATATATATATATATATATATATATATATATATATATATATATATATATACAAATATATTTATATAACCTAGATAATTCCCATAAAGTCCAACATATTTGTTAAGGAAAATTATTTACTATATTATCAAATAACTATTATTTCTAATAACAAGCACATATAATATGTTTATATATAACAACTGTTCCTAGAATTGTCTCCAAAATTACCAAGGTAAAATACCAACACAATATATGTCTACTCTGACATCTTTGGTCATGCTGCAACATCTCATGGACTTTGGGCTTGGTTTGGGTTGTGTCCGGGCTGGCTGGGTACAACCGGGTGTCCTAGAAGTCAAACAATATTAATAATAAATAATTAACACGTCTTTAGAGGCTAAGTCGCAACTTGGCCTGCTTTTCCTAGTTAGAACACCCTTATGGCTTGACATTCTCCTACCATGGCTAAATACTAGTCAAAGCACGCGACTGGACTATCCGTGCCACGATTCTTGGTCATCTTATACTCAAATTCCTAACCATGACTAAAGTCATCTACCGTAATAATTAACTAATTAATTATTTATAAAATTCTAAAAAAATTGTAATTCAAATAAAATAAAATAAAAATATATAAAAATTTCTAGAAGGGGGATTACAAATCTACCCACCTTAGAAATAAATTCATCCTCGAATTTAAGGACTAGTAGGATAGGCAGACTTGGTAGATTGGTGAAAGGTAGTAGAAATTTTTGATGAAAGAAATTGATCGAATAAAATAAATAAAATAGGAAGAAAGTGTTTGAAACTCTAAAAGCCATATAATGCTCTCAACTTTAATTTTGAAACAAGTTTGCTAAGGAAAATAATCATAAACAAAGTATCGACAAAATCTGCCTTCCACCCCGACAAATAAAATATGTGAATGAATAAATGAATAAAAATTTCTGAAACTCCGAAAAAGGTAATCTAGGGTTAAGGATGTGGAATTGATTTTGGGAATTAGGGATATGGATTTGGATGGTTATGGGTTTTGGGAACTAGGAATTTGATCCAATCATACCCCAAATGAATTATAAAATATTGTCTAAAATAATACCTATTACTTTAAATAATCCTTGTAATAAAATCAATTGCCAAAATATTGTTAAGAGTAATTCAGATATTTATAGTTGTATATTTTCCACAAATACAATATCTTCTAAAATAATATAGTAATAATTTGAATTTAATATAACTCTTGATAAAATAGTAATTCAAATAATCCTAGAATAAAATCTCTTCTAAAATTTTGCAAATCTCTTCCCCCTTTTTTTCCAAAATATCTAAAATAGAATAAAAAATTATTTCCCGATTTGGAAAAATAATTAAACTAAAATAAACTAAATGGAAAATGTAAGAAAACGGAAAGTGGGCTTACGACCTACCCACCTTAGAATGATTTACCCTAAAAATTTTAAAGGACACAATTAGGCACGACTATGAAGAATAATCAAGTAACCAAATTTTTAATTGATATAAATAAAACGACGAATGGTATAATCAAGGGAGTGATATGATTCATGATCTAATTAGTCACGCGTAATCATGGATATGATCAAAATGATAAAGATAATAGACAAAAGGAGAGTGTGATTTGGCACGATCAATATTCGGTCAAATGGTCTAGTTGACAAGCAAATGTTTAAGAATGATTTAAATTGAAATGATTTGGCATGATCCAATTACAGTCAACACGGTCTAGTTACGACCAAATTTCTAAAGAATGATAAAGGTTCTAGATGCAATCTAAACAAGTCTATAGTCCCATAGATATAAGTTAAGATACAGTCACGATCAAGGTTAATCATGCAAGTCATCCATGCATGATAAAATTAGAAAATTGGCACGAGCATGAACAAGGTCAAAATAGTCATGATCAAAGTGGAATGAAAAATATAACATTAGCAATAATTGATTTAAAATATATACACGATTATGATTATAGTCAAGAGAGTTTAGTCGTGATCAAATTTATTTAGGAACGATCAATTAGTTAAGCAAAACTGTTTAGGCATGATTACAGAATCAAACCTAGAAAAGAATAAATTGACTCGATAGAAATATAATAAAACGAGTCTAGTCATGATCGAAATTGTTCAAGGGTGATCAAATCCAAATTGTTTCAATATGCTTAAAATATTTATCCACAATTATTTAGGCACGAGTTTAGAATCAAAATCTAGATAAGTTTAGGAATCCAGTCGAAATTACATTAAAAGATGATAATCTGAAAAATAGAAGTATAAGGAAGGAAGGGAGAACTACCGGTTTTTTGAGAAGATTGTGACTAGGAATAAGCACAAATCAATTAGAAAACTTAATAGTTATATGCCAATAAGACGTAGTCTCTATGGTATTCGAAACTCTTAAACATAATCGAAGTTATTTTACCGAGAATTTATGCCTCGCCAGTGTACGTACAGCTAGCTGCATTAAACCCTTGGTTCCACAACTCAAGCTATGTTGCGGTAACGAATACCCTATCAACTCTATCTAATCTTGATATAACAACTCAAGGATGAAATAAGACGACCAAGACATAATTTTAATAATGTTCGATCACCCACGCTTACTTGAAATTATTTCAACTTAGGGGTCATGCCACGCCAGTGCGCTGCTGGCTACAGTGAACCCGCAGTCTCGATAATTCAAATAAGTGACGACAGTATGCTGCTGTCTTGTCATCGCAAGTCATCAAAATTATTCTAGCTATATCCCCAAGAATATCAAAGGAGTTTAAAATATCATACAAGTTGATAAAGATAGAAAAAGTGCAAGTATCTGTTCTTCAAGTATAAGATCAGCTTCTTGAAAGGAAAAAAATTATTTTGAATTGTACGTCGCATAATTGTATTTTACGTCGCGTGCAAAATTTTATTTTTCATAATTGCTCGACGAGTGCGAATATGTACGAGCGTACATATTTTTAGAAAAATATTTTTCTATTTTATAGTTTCAAAATAATAAATAGTAGTTACTTTTAATTACTTAAGGTTGTGAAAAACGTAGATTTCAAAAACACTATTTAAATTTTATTATTATAAAAATGCGAGTTTATTTTATTGGAGATTTAGAAAACTATGTTGTAAATACGTAAGATGTAATTTATGTATAAATTGATTTTTGAATTTATTTTATTAATTATTTTAACTTACTAAAAAGGTATTTCAAATAGTTTAGTATTTATTATCATTTTCAAAATTAATTAATTATTATTTATAGAAAAGATTATTTGAATTTATTATGATAATTTAAACTTGGAAATTTTTTATTTAATTGATACTATAATTTATGTGAATTAGCTATATATAAGTTGATTAGATTTATTTGGATTTGAATTGGATTTAGATTTGGTCTTGATTTAATTGATTGATTTAAACTAAAATAGTGATTTATCTAAATGGGGAATTTAAAATCCTAGTCCTTATCTTAATGGGAATTCCCACATCCTATAAATAGGCAGGTACTCCTCCATAAATTTTTATCATCCACAAATTCTTTCATAAATTCTCCACAAACCCTAATCCTGTGCATCGTATTCGTATCCCTATTTTTCCCTTTTCACTATTTTATTTACATGTATATTTCACCTTCTTCGTGTCCACATGTCGGACACGATTTCGACACAGCAACCCAATCCTCTAACCCTAACCCTAATCCCGTCTTGTCCACTGCCATCTCCTTCGTCGTATCCAATCTCAGCCGCCGTCACCCAGCAACTCCCCACGCCCTCATGGCCACCTCGCCCCGGCCGTCCTGACACAACCCGACTTCGACTCCACTACAGCAGCCCAGCCTACACAACCACCTCCACCATTCCCCGTCGACTCCACGACCACCACCTCCAGACTTCTAGCCAACTCCGACCACACCACCACCGTCAGTACCAATCTCGACCAGACCCGACCGCCATCACCGTTCATCACACCACGACAACCAACCCCCATCACCCCAAAGGCACCGCCTCGACACCATCGGCCGGCCAAAAACTCATGGCACCACCACCTCCTCAACTAGAAAAGAAGAAAAAGGAAAAAGAAAACACATCGACATCAAACCCAGACCCTCACCTGACCCCGGCCATGTTCCGACGATCGCCCCTGTCCCGATCAGCCGTCGAGCGTGCACCACCTCCGTCGCCCCACGTAGGCACCAGATCTGGCACTCCCGGCCATCCACCGACGAAACCCCCGTACGGCCATCAGCGGCGGCCGCGCTCCCCCACCTATTTTTGCTATCCCCCACGAGCCCAGCACGCCGCCGGCCGGATCCCCGTGCCCCAGCCGCCCGAGCGCCGCTCCTCTCCGTGCCGCCCTTTCTCCCCTCCGCCGCCGTTAACCCCATCCCTAGCCGTCTGCGTCCGCCGGACCACCGATTCCCTTCGGCCCCGCCGCCTCACTCTTCCGATCGCTCTCCGCTCCTCTTCTGACCTCTGTGCCCTGCGGCCACCGAAACCCCAAGGCTTTCCCACCAATTTCCCCTCTCACTCATCCACCCTTCTTCTTCCACCCCCTCACTTTTCCTCTCCATTGCTATTTCTCTCGCCCTCACTGCTTCTTTTTTATTGTCCCCTCGTGATGGAGCACAGGAAAGGCTGTGCTGGGTTTTTTTTTGGTTTTATTCTTTTAGTTTTAGTTTTTTTTTATTTTTTGTTTATTCTATTATAATAGTAATTAGTAATATTTTATTAGTAAATGGTATTTTTATTACTTGTAAAATAGAAGATAATTGACTAGAATTATTAGGTTTTTGTAAATTACAAAGTATAGTATAGTCTACATATTTTACTAGGTATATTTACTATATAGTGTCACTAAAGTATTTTAATATATGCTAAGTGATTGTCAAAATATGCAGATGTATTATTATTATTATTATTATTATTATTATTATTATTATTATTATTTTTATAGTGCTAAGTTTTACGATTATTTTGGTTATTATTAATAAGTGGTTTTGATATTTTATCATGGTTATCAAATGTTTTCAAAGTTATCTTGTAAAAATATATATAAATATTATATTGGACTTAGTATGTTTTAAAACCATAAACATTTTCTAGATTATTGATATTTATCTAGAAATATTTTGACGTATAAAAATATAGACTTCTACCTAAAATTGTATTTTGACAAACTTAGAGTTTTTAACCAAAGATGATTTTTTTTTTCTTGACTTAAGTATTTCCAATAATTATTTAGATTCAAACTAGTTTTCGAATATTATAAATTATTTTTTTTCTAAATTTGAATATATATTATTTACTTCGACCATCCTTTCGTCCATTACTAAATCCCATCATTCATGTTCTCTCGCCAATTCAAGCCTACCTTATGTCGAACCTAACTAATTTGATCCTTCTGGACCCAATAGAACTGACTGTGCCACCACCCGAGGTCACCATGCATAATTGTTGCACCGAAGTTGCATCTCATGCCACCTTGATCATTGCAGTACACCCGATGCTCTACCAGGGAAGATACCTTGCCATTTGCTGTTTATTTATTTTATCTCATATTTCATGCATTATTTATTATTTTCTTTATGCAAATAAACTGTGATACATGTCATAACATGTTAGAACTTAATGTTCATTTATATTTTCTGCTATGTATTATTTTTCTTACACATTAAACCTAGATTTAAGGGACCTCCTTTGTGCGTTGCATTCATGGCCTTGATACGTTGTACCACGAAGTTGTGTGTCGCATGTAGAACACGGACGTGCGTGATTGGCTGGCCACCAGTACGTACAAGCCGTGCGATAGGAATAACCGCTAATAGAGGTTGCATGCTAGTTTGACTTAGCGGTTATAGAGGTTTTGTGTTGTGGATACAACATAGTAGGCATTGGGCGGGGAGGACAATTCCTTAGCGTATGGGCTTTGATGCACTTTCCCTTGTGACCCGGAAGCTCCGCTGGAGATATGTGGTTGATGACCCATGATTACTGACGGCCACTGACGTTCTGCGGAACGTTATGCTCTTACTGATTGGGCCTCTTGTTTGCAAAAACAAAAGTATAGAACTTTATTGATACAAACTTTGTAAAAGATTACAATTTGAATTTTGGGAATAGTACAACTTTAGGAATCCAATCTAGATGATGATTGCTTTATCCTTTGGACGATGTGAACTCTGAAGACGAAGCCTCTGAAGTTGAAAACAACTCTGGAATTGAAGGCAAAAAGCCTCGGAAATTGAAGGCAAAAGCCTCGGAAGAATACAGCAGCACTTGGGCAAGAACTCCTGGACTCTCTGATCTTTAAAGTCGGATCTCTCTATGATCTGATCTCTGATCTCTGATCCTTCTCTGATCCCTTGAATGGAGACTTGAAACTCTATTTATAGAGTTCTGAGAAATAACTAACTTTTAGTTATTCTGGACTGCGCATGATGGATTGCACAGCAGCCGGATTGCGCAACAATGGACTGCACAGGCAGTTGCTGGATCATGGGCCAACTGTCTTGGACACATGGCATCATTTGATTGAAATGCGTATGATCGTGCATAGACGGTTGCCACGTAATGAGCAATTGATGGCATGAATGCCACGTGTATTTTGTCATTTGTGTTGATAGAACGCGCATACTGAATTACGCTGGCTTTGGATTGCGCAGACTTGGACTGTGCAGGAATGGATTATGCTAACATAGATTGCGCTAACATGGATTGCGCTGCCAGCTGTCCTCGAGCGCCGTGCTGCACGATTAAACGAATGGTCGCCTCGTTCTCCGCGCTGTCAGCTGTCAGAAGATTTGATTTGTGTCAGGTAATGATGATGATTTGCCACGTCAGTCTGCGCGCTTGGTAGTGTGCACAATCTAGTATGCGCAATCTGTACGCTGCGCAATTTAATGTCTGCGCAGTTCTTCTGAAAGTTGTATTTCTTGATTTTCTGACTTTGTTGATGTGTGCAACTTAATTTTTTTAGGACCTACAAGACCCCCTTCAAAGTTTTCGAAAGTTGAATTTATTCAAAATTTCGAAATACTTTGAATTTTGAAATTAAAATCAATTTGCGCATGTAGTGAGCTGTCTGCGCAATCTGAGGGATTAGCCCCATTTTTAGGTGCAATATAAGGCGACCGTTTTGATTCGAAAAACTATAAATAGCTCTTCAATTCCTTCGAAATGTTCTTTACTTGCTTTCTTCGTGCACTTGAGAGAAACATTTCCAAGCTCTTTCTTCCTTTCTTCTCCGACGATCTCGATGGCTCCCCGACGATCCTCTGCCGATGCTAAGGGCAAGGCCCCCGCCGAGTCATCGACTAGGGCTGCGCGACGTGCTTCTCGTCACGAAACTGCTCATCCCGCGATGATAGGTAGATTACCTAATCAAAACCCTTTTTAGGGTTTTGATTTCATTCATTCTTTCAGAATCCATCTCTTTTTAGAGATGTGATCATACTGCGCCACCCTTTTTAGGGTTCTGGTTGTACAAATCAGTTCGTTCTTCATTTTTATGAAGGACGACATTCTGCACAATCGGTTGAATTGTGCTGACAAAAGTCAGTGCAACTTGCTGATTTGTGCGAGACTGTCAGCGCAAACTGATGACTGTTTGTTTGCGCAATCTGATATTGCGCAATTTGATTTGCGCAAATTGATGTTGCGCAATCTGATGTTTGCGCAAACTGATGATAACATCCTTGACTTTTCTTTATGCTGAATTTTTTTGTTTTCTCTGTCTGATACAGTTAATACTAGAGAAGATCCAGAATATGAGAACTTCGTAGGGACCCTTTCAGAATCAGCATACAAAGAGGACCTATCACATGTGCACTATCCTCAACATGATCTGCCAACCTCCCGTCAGGCTATTTTGATATCCCAAGATAATGAGACTCTGCTATGTTTGATGAATGGACAACCTCTGGAATCAGTAGATGCTGTCATTCACAAGAAGCCATTATTCCTGTTCGGCGAAGCTTTTGAGAAAAGTTCTCAACCGAGACCAAGGATGGAAGAAAGGATTGTCCATCAGACGGATAGGTCATTCTCGATACCAGATGTTTCCCGCTGCCTTCCCTTATCCCGGTATGCTCATGCGAGCTATCCGAGGAAGATGGAATAGAACCTTACACCGTTCCAAGATGCCCGTCGAGGAAGGATTTTTTTGAAGAAGGGGCCGAGCAAGAAGGACATATTCTACAGTTCCTCAGAACGGTACAGTGTCTTGTTAAGAGGTTTGAAACCCGGTTGTATTCCGCCAGAGAATTTTTTCTTATTATTACCTGTCAGAACTCCAATATTCGCAAATGAGTTTACGAAGGTCGAAGGAAGATATCCTGAGCAGGACATCAGATTAACTGGATTGGTGAATCCAGATTTTAAAAGATGGAACTGCATAGCAAACTGGATTCTGACCAAGTTTGAAAACAAACTCCAGCAAATCAACTTATACCAAGCAGTACATGCCACTGTTTATGGTTTTGCTTCCAACCCGCATCTGTTCTTGGCTCTAGCAGAGAGGTACAATTACTGAACAGGGACCTTCATGACTCCCGGCGGAGAAATCGGGTTTGCACTTCATGAGATGCAGTATATCTCTTACTTGCCAATGGGAGATGCCCCATATGAAGAATTTGTTCCAACCAATGATGAGTTGGACAGACTCCGGAAAGAGAACGCAGAAATGATAGCAGTCTTCAAGGAACTGCTATGTTATTATAAAATCTGTTCTCTGTTCTACAAAAGTGCTACATCAAACACCTGCTATTCCTCAAAAAGGTTACCTTATCTGTTCCTTAAACACATTAAAGAACCGAAGACCAAGGAACATGATAGATGCTATCCTGACTTCTTTAAGCCATTGAGCAACACAGAAGTGATGAAGTTGATAGAAGAAAGTGGTGATTTTGATGAAGAGATGAAGGATGATCATCAATGTCCTCCTTTAAAGAAAGAAGATAATCTCGAGAGTTATTTGAGAGTAGGGTACAGATTTATGTCAAAAGAAGCCCAATTAGCAGGGTTTCTGACGTATTGGCTCCGTCGGTTTGTAGTCCCGGGATCCAGTGCCGTAGACCGCTTCTATCGCGGCGTTCTTTTTGCTGCCGTTAGATTAGTCTTCGGCTACAAAATCGATCTTTTGTCAGCGATGACTTGTAAGTTGAATGCCGGTCTTCGTCTGTACGTCGATCTGATGCTGAAATCTAAGGGTGAAAAAGAATTTCCTCGGATGGAATTACCGTATACATATCTATTTGGGTGGCTGCTCCTTCATCATCCTACTTTGATGGACCCAGGCATGGGACCGGTCGACGACAGCTTTTTGCGAAGATACTCTCATAGTAAGTGGAAATTCACTGCTCTGAGAGATTATAGATATGCTCTGAACCTGAGCAAAGGATGGAACTTTTGTTGCACTCATCCTCCTGCTGGATACGAACAAATACCGACAAATATGATTGACTCGAAGATGCAACCTTTGAGCCGTGCAGCTTTTGAGTGGTTGAAGACAATTCGACCGTCCCATTTGGTGTATCGGTTTGAAGACGAATGTTATTTAGAGCCATATCTCTCCAGTCGATTTGCTCGACAGTTCGGGTATGACCAATTCCATGTGGGAAATGCTATCACGTGCCTTCAAGGAAAGGGTTTTTTGATAGATAGGGCCCGAGCATGGGCTTATTATAATGCTCGAGATACGAAAGTAACATTCTCGATGCCAGTAAATAGCAATCATGGCCCCCGGATGCTATTTACATACTCAGTATTCTATACATCTTCGAACACCTTTGCTGAGAATTTCAATCTCGCAGATAGCTTCGCATCTTCAACAAGATTGAAGAATGGAGGAGTCGTCATATCGCTCATAGGAAATGATGAGGTACATGAGCCAGTAGATGCACCCTTGGAAGCTTCAAGGGACGTTATGTTCCCTCAAGAGGTTAACGCACCACTACGTATCTCTTTGAAGGTGGCTAAATCTCCAGCCAAGAAGAGGAGAAGAGAGGAGCCTCCTGCTCCGGCAGCAAAGAAGAAATTGATCTTAGATTATTCTTCTGAAAAGATTACCACTAGATCTCAATCTCGGCAGCTGGCCGAGATAATTCAGCAAGAAGAGGCTACCACACCGACCTCTGTCCAAAGACAAGTCGAGACTGTAAATATAGAGAGCCCTGAGAGGCCTCTGAAAAGAAAGAGGCTGGCCCAAAGAAGAAATCGAATGGCCTCTCCTTCTAGACGAGCACCGTCTTCAATGGTAGTGGATGCTGCGGCAGGATTCACTTTGCCATCTCCCACTCCTATTTCAGAGCCTAGAAATAAGACTCCTAGTCTAGAACATAGGAAAGAGATCGAGCAGAGGAAAGATCCTGATCCGAGAACTGAAGCCGAAGAGCCCAGAAGAAGTATCATGGAGGAAGAGCAAGATGTTGTACAATCTCTTCCACCTGTTGCGGAGACGACTCAACTTCCTCATACTCCTAGGACCCTCCGTGAAGAGGAAGATCGTGAAGTGATTGCGGCTCTAGAAGATTGCAACTACAGCCCGCTGGAAGACTCTTTTGACCAAGCTGCAACTGTCAGCGGGAATGTACCAGAAGAAGGTGAAGATGAGGAGAGCTCTTCGTCCGAGAATATTGATGAATATATGCAAGATCTTGAAAAAGATGATGAAGTGCATATATCTCCTAATACTGTCGACGATACCTTAAATCCTGAAGAGGATGTTGAGGTAGAAGTTCCAGAAAATGTCACTGATACCTTAAATCCTGAAGAAGATGTTGAGGTAGAAGTATCTCCAGAAAAAGCAGCAGATGAAGAAGCTCCGGAAGAAACTCCCGCCACTGGTCCTCAAGGTATAAAATGAAATTAGCAATCTCCTATTAAATAGATTGATAGCTAACATCTTGATTTGTATTTCCTGCAGATCTTGAGACTCCTCTAGTACCTCCGACGTGCACGGATATAGTGCCTATAACGACGGTGATTGTTAGTAGCAGTCATCATTTATCTTGTGGTTCTGAAGCGGGCAGTAGCCAAGCTGTTATGGCTGAAGCTACTTCTGCTCGGCTAGAGTCTATTCCAGCAGATGATAGGCTCATTGCTGGATTTAACCATGGTAAGACAGTTTACATCTTTAATCTTCTTGGACAATAGCAAACAACAGGCAAAATGACAATTTTTACTTTTTGCAGAGGAACAACCAGGAGGGGCAACTAGCTCCACTTTGGCTCCTTTATTCAAAGAGCCTGCTGTCCAGATGCGAGAGATTGAACATCCTGCGGCCTCGTCATCAACAGGAGTAGTTACAACTCCTGGTGCTATAGCAACTAATAATCTTGTGATCCAATCATTTACCAGATGCTTTTTTGAATCTTTGGGACCTCTAGTAAATAGAATGATAGAAAAAGAGGGTACTGATTTTTTCATGGTTAGAGGTCCAACCTCTCTCTTAGTAAGGGCTATTCGGGAACAAGGTGACGAGGCTCAGGCCACTCTCCTGGATCATATTTTGAATGAGTTAGAGATTTCCATCAAAAACTATAAAGAGCTCAACCAATGAGATGTGGAACAAGGTGACGAGGCTCAGGCCACTCTCCTGGATCATATTTTGAATGAGTTAGAGATTTCCATCAAAAACTATAAAGAGCTCAACCAAGGAGATGTGGAGTCTCTAGTGCAGGCAGAATTTGAACAACTGGCTCAAGCAGCTGACATTGAAAGGGTGAATCTTCAAAACCTTTTGGAAGCTTTCTCCACAAAATCTGCTGAATATAACTCCAAGCTGGAATCAGTAACCTTGATGGCTGAGAGAAAAGAGAAGAGAGCTGCTGAGCTGAGGCAGAGATTGCTCGTCTCCAGAAGGAGTTAGAAGATGAAGTTGCTGATCATCAACTTGCAACCCAACAATTCAATGCTCTGATTCAGGAGAGGGATGAGTACGTGGAAGCTCATAATGCTGAGATTACTTGCTGAATGGTGGCCATGCCTGCTTTCAATGAAGAAACCGGGATGGAAGAGGCCATAAGGAGGGTGATGTCTACTCGTGAAGAACGGCTGCAGACTCTAAAACAGCAGATTGATAATCTGATAATACCTCCATCTTAGTAGAACATTTTGTATCTTTATGTAGTACATGTGTTTTTGTAATGTCTCATATTTTGATTAATAAAAGACATTTTTTGCTGTGGCTCCATTATTTGTTGCATATCTTGTTCAGATATAAATAATAGATATAGAAAATATATTCAGAGGTGCAAGACATGATATATTTCTTGATGAATTTGTAGAAAATAATTATATTTATTATATCTGCTCAGAGGTAATATGGACGTGGCAGAATATAGCGAATACTATTATCTCAATTGACAACTTAATCGAAACGATAAATTGCTGATGTGGATGATGAACGATGCTGAATCGTCAGTGTACGTGAGATGAACGGAAACCGTCAAATGATGGAATAAACGGACAAACCGTCAAAATGGAAAATAACGAACGGATGAACCGTCAAGTGATGATGAATGAACGGGTGAACCGTCAGATAATGATGAATAAACAGGTGAACCATCGGGTGGTAAATGAACGGATGAACCGTCGAATGAATGTGAATGGATGAACCATCGGATGAATGTAATAAACGAATCGTCAAGTGAATTGAATGAACGGATGAACCGTCGGGTGAATGTGTCGCTTCGTTGTTTGAAAAATCTCTGCATATAAATAGAACAGAAATCTGACAGGAATGAGCACTTTTACTTTTCAACATAAAAATGTCATCTGGAGATGCATCTAAGAAGGCTGAACTTGCCCCAAAGGTTGAGAAGGGCACTGAAGAATGTCCTGTCGATCCAGTTCAGCCAAAGGAGGCAGAAGTATGCGAAGGTTCGTCTGCATCCAAGCCACCATGAGACATCCTGGACTTTCTGCTTGAACCAGGAAGGACCGAAGAAGAGGAAGCCATGAGGATGGCCGCTTGCAAGTTCCTAGTGGGTTCCAGCAAGGAGGTTCTCGACTCTTTTGCTGACCGTGTTTTTGAAAAGGACGGCAGTGGTCCGCGTCCAATTGTAGAGAAGGATGATAGTAACCTTCCTTAATATCATATACTATCATTCATGATGAAATAAAATTTTATTTATGAACTTGAACTTGTCTGATGATTTACAAGCATTTACATTTACACATAGTACTTTTTAAGGAATTTGCCATTGATAGGCATCATTGTAATTCGTCCATCCAGTTCTGAGAGTTGATAGGCCCCATTGGAGAAGACTTTGCTTACAACATAGGGACCTTTCCACTTTGCATCGAATTTGCCTTTGCTCATATGAGTCATAGTCATAGGACGTCTTACTGTTAAAACAAGTTCTCCTTGCTGAAAAGCTCTGACCTTAACTTTACGGTTGAAAGTCTTAGAAATGCGAGCTTGGTATAACTCAATATGTTGTTGAGCCAGTAACCGCTTCTCATCAAGTGCCTCTAATTCTTGAAGTCTAAGAAGATCATTGTTCTCTATAGTGAGCTCGTTAGCAATGGCAATCCTTAAAGAAGGAATTTGAAGTTCCAGAGGAAGAACAGCTTCACAGCCATATACCAAAGAGAAAGGTGTAAAACCTGTAGGGTTGCGGACCGTAGTTCGGTAGGCCCACAGACATTCGCCAAGCTTTTCACTCCAATTCCGTTTGTTAGTGGATAAAAACTTCTTGAGGAGTTTGATGATAGTTTTGTTGAAGGCTTCAGCTAAACCATTAGCGGCAGGATTGTAGGCAGTCGAGGCGACATTGTCAATTCGATGATCATCACAGAATCTTGTGAATTTCTGGCTGATGAATTACGGTCCGTTGTCATGAATGATTCGTCGAGGGACACCAAATCGATAAATGACATGGTGTTTGACGAAGTTAATAACACTGCTGGTTTTGACTTCAGCTAAAGGTATAGCTTCAGCCCACTTAGAGAAGTAGTCGGTTATTGCTAGAATGAACCGATGTCCTCTAGAAGAAGGAGGATTAATACGACCTATGATGTCCATGTCCCAAGCTTCGAAAGGCCAGGAAGCAGCTGTTGGATGTAGAAATTCTGAAGGTTGATGAATGAAATCTGCATGAATTTGACAGGTTCGGCATTTCCTTGCATGTTCAATGGCATCTGATACCATAGAGGGCCAGTAGGAACCCATGCGTCGGATACGATCCTGTAGTTTATGACCAGGTTGATGTGCTCCACAGACACCGTCGTGAGCTTCACGTAACACCTGTTTTGCTTCATCACCAGCTAGACAGCGTAGAAGGAGACCATCATAAGTCCGTCGATAGAGAGTCTTAGTGGTTTGGTTGTAATAGAATCGTAAATATCGTCGTCGAATACTTGTAGCCTTCTTAGGATCTTTGGGGAGTATGTCGTGAACCACGAAGTCGATGAAAGGAGTTCTCTAATCTTCATTGATAATATTAATTTTAGCAAGATTACTGAACTCGATGTTACGATTGTTTTCGACATAAAACAACTCTCGATTAGAGATAACCACCACTTGTTGTCTTCTGATGGGAACAACTAAGACTGCTACAAGATTGGCCAAAGCATCTGCCTCAGTATTGCATGCTCGGCGTACATATTCAATGAAGAAAGCTTTGAATGATGTAGCCATGTTGATTGCTGCTTCAAAGTAAGGTACCAGATCTTGATGTCGAACTTCATAGGTTCCTCTAACCTGGTTGACAACCAGCTTAGAGTCACCATAAACTTTGAGATATTCGATATTCAATTGTTTGGCTAATTGAAGACCGATGAGTAGAGCATTGTACTCTGCTACATTATTGGAACAGGATTCATCTAGAGAGTAAGCTCTTTGGATAGTTGATCCGTCTGGAGAAACGAGAACAACTCCAACTCCTGCTACAATAGCACCATTGGGTCCGATTCTGGATGCTCCGTCAAAGAATAGATGCCAGGTTGGAATTTCTTCAGAGATCATGTTGACTTCCAACGTCTCATCTGGAATTTCATCGTAAAGTTTGGACGTCTCTGGAACAGAATGAGCTGCTAAGAAATCTGCCAGTGCTTGACCTTTGACAGACTTTTGAGGAACATACACCATGTCATATTGGGCTAGAAGAATGGCCCATGTAGCCAGCCGAGAGTTGAGCGTGCTAGGCTTTTTCATCAGTACCCGAAGAGGATTGACTCGGGATATGACATGAATAGTTTGACCAATGATGTAATGCCTTGTCTTTTGAACGGCGAACATAAGGGCTAGACATTCTTTTTCAACCAAACTATAACGGTGTTCAGCACCAATCATAGTACGACTGAGATAGCAGATGGCTTGTTCATGACCTTCTTTATTCTTTTGGGCGAGTAAAGCACCCAATAAATGGTCCATAGCACGGACGTACATTAAGAATGGAATGCCCGAGATTGGTGGCACCAAGACTGGTGGGTTCATGAGATATCGTTTGATGTCGTCGAATGCTTGTTGACATTCTTCAGTCCAAATAAAAGATACACCCTTCTTCATTAGTTGAGTGAATGGTCTGCAGCGTCCAGACAAGTTCGAAATGAATCTCTTGATGTACGCAAGTCGACCTTGGAATCCTCGTAGCTCTTTTAGGTTGCGTGGAGGACGCATCTCTTGAATGGCTTTAATCTTCTCGGGATCCACATGTATACCCTTAGAGGTAATGACGAAGCCGAGAAACTTGCCACTAGAGACACCCAAGAATGACTTGGTGGAATTCATCTTGAGTTGATGTTGGCACATGAGGTTGAAGATTGTTCTCAAATCTTGGATATGATCTTCTTTCAGACGACTTTTAACAGCGATATCATCAACATAACATTCGACTGTTTTACGAAGATGTTCTCTGAAAATGGTACTCATAGCCCATTGGTAAGTTGCACCAGCATTCTTGAGACCAAATGGCATCACTGTGTAGCAATAGACCCCCCGAGGAGTACGAAAAGAAGTATGTTTTTCATCTTCAGGATTCATCTTGATCTGATTGTATCCAGAGAATCCATCCATAGAAGATATTCGCTCGAACCCACAGGTATTGTCAATCATGACGTCCGTAATAGGGAGAGGAAATTCATCTTTTGGACATGCTTCATTAAGATCCCGAAAGTCGATGCAGACTCGAACTTTGCTAATTTTCTTCAGAACTGGAACAACGTTGGCTACCCAATCAGGATGTTGTTCTTCTCGAATAAAGCCACAAGCAATAAGCTTCTTGACTTCATCATCAATTGCGTCCATCATTTTAGGCTTGAATCGCCGTTGCTGCTGTTTGACTGGTTTAGCATTAGGCAGAATGTTCAGTTTGTGAGTAGCAATTTTAGGATCTAAACCTGACATGTCTTCATAACTCCAAGCAAAGACATCGATGTATTCTTTAATGAGAAGAATTAACTCTTGCTTATTTGTTTCTGAAAGATTCTTGCTAACAAAGATTGGACGAGGTGACTCGCTTTCTCCTACATCAACTTGAACTAGTTGATCTTCAGTAGGAGGTTCTCTTTGTTCAAATCGGAGTACCCACTGATTATCCATCTGTTGAGCCCAAGGATCTATTTTAGGATTTTCTTCAACATCCTCATCATAGCCTTTCGGAAGTTCAGCGGAGACCATATTAGAGGATACGACCAGCCAATGGACTTCACAAATGCTGGTATCAGAATCCCATGACCTGGAATCAGAAGAGTTAGAACGTTCTTCGCTATCAGAGTCGGAGACTGCTGGAGATAAAATTGGAGGAGAAGCATATCTGAGACCTCTTTTGATCTTGCTGTAATACATATCAGATTTTCCTTTTGGAACAGCCGTACGAATAGGAGTTCGTCTACCCTTACCATAGTTGAGGCCATTTTTAAAGTCATAACCCATCTTACGGATGATATCTTTTGATTGTTGACTATAACGATGGAGTTGTAGAGGTCCTGTATCGTTAAGCTTGCTATTATCCGTATAGCTGAATTGTTGTTCTGGTCCTTTACTAAAAAGTATTGGACTTTCGTCTTTCTTTCGAGCAGGGACAATACGGTAAGAGTCATCTGGATCTTCAAATGAAACTTCTGTTTGAAGAGATTGTACAACTCCCATTGTAAATGATTTGAAGCTATCTAACATATCCAAATAGAATTTAGTATGATAAATAACATCAGTATACTGGAAAGTAGATGCTTTTTTATTAATTTGTACATCTATATTTACAGCAGGACCTTTAGCCTTAGCAGGCTTGGTCAGATTGATTACAAGAGGGGAGAAGAAGAACGTAGAGGAAGCTTGTTACGACGGAGGTCTATGACAAGCGGCTCAGAGGAGGTGAGCTCCCTTTTTTCCTTGTTGTGAGTTAAATCAACAACAAGAGGCTCAGAAGAAGTGAGCTGCTTTTTATCCTTGTTATGACGCAAGTCGATAACAAGTGGCTCAGAAGAGGTGAGCTCCATTTTATCTTGATCGCCATCAACTAATTTTTTTTGGACTGGCAAGTGAATAGCCAGTGGTTTAGAAGATTGAGGATGAGAAACACGCCTTTTGACAAGTATGATGAGAGTGTCATTGGGCACTGCTTTTTGGTCTTCTTCAGTAACCAGGGCCAATACCACTTTTATAAATTCTTCCTTATACATACGAGCATCGTTGCAATACGCTTCGACGCCCTTGAAAGGATAAAGGTCTGCAACTTCTTTGTGAACTTCTCCTTTGCCATCAACATATTTAAAGTATTGATGAAGAGTTGATGGAACAATGTTATGTTCATAGAGGAAGGGTCTTCCCAGAAGAGCGTTGTAAGAACAACCATGATTGTCGATGATATAAAAGGTCACCTTTGTGCGAAGATTGCCTATTTGGAGTTTTAAACGAATCTTGTCCAAAGGTTCACTCCTTCCTTGGTTGAATCCCAAGATAGTGGTGATTGTGCTTGAAAGACTATGCACTGGTATCTTCAATGCATCTAGCATTGTCTTGGGTATGATGCTGAGAGCAGACCTTGGATCTATCAGGATATGATCGACTTTCATCGAATCGACATACCCGGTATAGTAGAGAGGATGATCATGTCTATTATCCTCCAGTAGCATATCATCCTGAGTAAAAGTGATGTTTGGAATCAACTCCAGGACACTATGACAATGACAGCAAGAGACTGGTTCTGATTCCGGCTTTTTGAGAAAAGTTAAGCAAGTTTCAGCCTGCATCAGAGCTTCACTTAAAGTTTCTCGAGTCTCTTTGGAAAGGTGCAAGAGCTCGAAGATTGATAGCCTAGCCGGTGTATTGGCTAATTGAGCCAATATATCAAAGTTGTACGGCTTTTCAAGTCCTGTAGGAGATGATTTCTTCAGGGGTTTATCAAAGCGGACTTGTTGCTTGCCTTTGTCAGCAGCCACCGGCTTGGGAGGAATGGGCACTACAACTGGTGAGGATGTGGAAGGAATCTCTTCAGAGGAAGTAGATTGTACTGGAACAGGTTCAGAAGAAGAGGCAGGATCCTCTTGAGCTTCAGAATAATCTTTCAAATAGGTTTTCCCTGATCTGGTGCCTAGCAGAATTTCTTCGTCAACTATGGGGTCAAAAGACACCATGTTGCAAGTCTTTATCTTGCCTTTAGAACGACCTTTCTTCTTGGAAGAAGAGGGTACTTCGAACTCCGGAGCAAGATCGGGATGAATCCACATAATTTTGCCGTTGTCAAGAGACAAAGGGACGAGACCCTCATTTGGTGGAAGAGGAAGATTCAGAATCTCAAGAGTAGCTTTGGGAATAGGAATGACACCGTGCTGTACCATCTGCGGAGGAAAGTCACCAAACTGGACTGAAACCATAGTTGCAGTAACAGTCTTCTCATCTTGTTGCAGAGTGACGACACCAGCATTGACAAGCTCTTGAATTTTGCCCTTGAGCACATAGCATGCTCGAGTAGGATGTCCAATGAACTTGTGGTAGACACAATATTTAGGATGATCTGTCTTACCGACTTCATCAGGTTTCTTTGGGTCTGGGAGCTGAATCTTGTTGCTTTTGAGTAAACATTCAAAGATGCTTGCAGTGTCATTCTCGTCGAAGGAATATTCTACTTTCGGACGAGGTTCCCTCGGTGGAGGTACAGAAGGAGTAGGAGTGGATGTAGGCGGAGCCATATTGACAGCCAAAGATTCTTTATTCTTATTCAGATTGATGTTCAAAGTCTCTTTTGCTTTGCGATTGTTCTGGCGGTTGCCACCACCTGATGTCTGATGTTCATCTCGATCGGGGTTAGACATTTGTATCCCCAATTGCTTGAATTTTTCAGCACTTACTTCCGCAGCTTTGGTATTGACAATGAATGAGGGCCAATCTTGAAACTGGGTAGATCCTGTCCACATACTGATGATAGGCAAAAGATTTGCCTTACAAGTATCAATAGTGACAGCAGCTGGAGTTCCGGAAGGCATCTTCAAGGCTTCACAGCGGAACCGTTCGATGAAACTCTCAGCAGTTTTATTATGTTTCTGTTTGATTTTGTTGAGAGCCGACATAGTCATGTCGTTGAATCCTTTATAGAACCGTTCCAGGAAGATTTGCTTAAGACCTGAGAAGGAAGTGATACAACCATCGGGCAAACTTCTGTACCAGTCATATGCTATGCCAGCTAAACAACCGACGAACACTCTGGTAAGAAGAGCGTCATTTGGTTGGAGTTGAACGATCATTACCTCAAAATGATTGATGAACTGACTAGAAGAAGTACTGCCGTCAAACAAAGAGATCGTTGGGATCTTGTACTTCGGTGGGAACGGGACTTCTTTCCATTCAACTGGATAAGGCTGCTTGATCCCCAATCTTTGCAAGTTGTCTTTCTCTTTGAAAGCTTCGAACTGGGTTCGCAAGAGTTTGACAGCTTCATTGGCGTCTTTAAACGATGAAGAAGGAGCAGGTTGAGTTAGAGTGGTAGGAGGAGGAACAGCGTTGTAAGCACTACCCCCAGCTCCTGATTGACTAGGTGTAGTTTGAACTTGTACTTGTACAGGAGGCATTTGAGGAGACACTACCCCCAACCCAGTATTGGCAGGTACTGAAGATGCTATAATCTCTGGATTTACAGCAGTAGGTACAGTCGGTGGTGTGACATGTTGTGCCACTATGATAGAATGTATACTAGCAACCATTTCAGCCATAGTTTTTAGCTTGTCTTCTAGTGCAGTGATTCGCTGTTCTTGATTTGTAGAAGTTGAAGCATCTGGATCTTCATTGACAACATAAGCTGTCACTTCTCTTGGTGCAGTGGAAGACACTGTCTGTTCAGAGCTTTCGCTGTATGCATCATAGTCGGAGAAAGAGTCGTCTCCTGACTGAGAAGTAGGAAGATAACCTGAAGGGTTTTGTGGAAGATTCCTTTGACCGATTGTATATCGGCTTCGAGAACGGGTATGTCGAAACACTCCTTCAGAAGATTCTTGGAGTAATTCTAAATACCGTTGACTTGGTTGACGAGGTTTGCCATGCTTAGAGCACCTTCTACCCCCAGTGTCTCGGGAAGTCATGTTGATAGAAGCATACAAGACTTCATCTTCTTCTGACATAGCTTCAGATTTAGCAAAAGTCAAACGATCGAAGATAGATCATTTTGTTGTTTGAAAACAACATTGGATGATGACTTTGTGGTTGCAATGATGATCAGATAGTTGAACTGGAGGTGTTGAGATAGTATCCCGCTTTTGCCTAAGATGTTCTCGGAGATCGGAAACAGCAGCAGGACGAGAAAAACTCTGAGGGATCTGTTCTTTGATAATATTCGGAACATGATTCCAATTCTTCAAATGTTTAGTCCCTTGAGTGTACAGGGAAGTGCTAACTTTATTGGCATAAGTGTCGGGATTTTTAACCCTGGAGATTCGTTTTTGATGATGTTTGGTCTTCGGCATTGGCTGTTTGCGTTTCACCGAAGTGGGTCTGTTAAGATAAGTTCTGAGATCAGCAAATTCACCCCCAGGGGTTTCTGTTTAAGACACCAGCAGTTTTCCTTGTCTAGAACGGGAAATCTTGAGAGTTGGGAGGTCCTAAAATTCTGCTACCGGGGTAGGCAGAATACCTCTTTGGTCAGTACAAGTTCTCTTGTCATAAAGGAAAGAAGAATCCTTGTTTGAAAGAGTTCTAGTACTGATTGGTGCCGAGGCACGTTCAGATTGATCTTCTTCGGTAAAAACTGAAGAAGATTGAGAAAAGACTAAAGGGCCTTTTCCTTTGTTTTGTGAAGAAGGGTTAGCTAAAGAGCGTTTCCCTCTATTGTCTTCCAAGTTATGGGACAAGGAAGTTTGAGAAAAGACTAACGGGCCTTTTTTTTTGTTTTGATGAGAAAGAGGAATAGCCAAAGGACTACCCCCAATATATTGCACAGGAGCAACAGTGTGTTTGAGAAGAGGAGCAGAGCCTTTTTCCTTGTTATGGAAAGAAGAGAGTTTAGCCAAAAGGCTATCACTCTTGGATTGCGCAGGAGCAGTTTGTGCATGAATGGATGGCGCACTGGTTTTGGCCACAGAAACTGTGGTTTGCGCATCAGGAGTTCTTGCTACAGAGTGCTTAGGGTGGACTCTGGATGTTGGAGCATTGGACTGCGCAGACAGATTGGCAGCCAATTGCGCCAGGGGTATAGGAGTCTTGTACTTGGCTAAGGCAGCAAATGAAGTCTTCTGTGTACTAGCAATAGCAGATTGCGCAGCAGTAGCAGAGACAGATTGTACAGCAGTCTTGATGACAGAAGCTTTGGACTGCGCAACAGTCTTGCTGGCAGATTGTGCAGAAGTCTTGCTGGCAGCATCAATGGACTGTGCAGCATTCTTTGGGACCCACACTGGGTGCACTTTGCTTGCGGCAGAAGTGGTTGCAGTGCGAGGAGTGGTCTTGGAGTTGATCATAGCCTCGTAGGCTGTCTGGTTGATCTTCACAACCAGTGTCTTCTGCGTCTTTCTGATAGAAGCTACGTCATATTGAGTTGTCACTTCCTCATCGGAGGAGAAAGTCGTCCCCAGCAGAGTCGCCATTTTGTTTGCAAAAACAAAAGTGTAGAACTTTATTGATACAAACTTTGTAAAAGATTACAATTTGAATTCTGGAAATGGTACAACTTTAGGAATCCAATCTAGATGACGATTACTTTATCCCTTGGACGATGTGAACTCTGAAGACGAAGCCTCTGAAGTTGAAAACAACTCTGGAATTGAAGGCAAAAATCCTCAGAAATTGAAGGCAAAAGCCTCGGAAGAATGCAGCAGCACTTGGGCAAGAACTCCTGGACTCTCTGATCTTTAAAGTCGGATCTCTCTATGATCTGATCTCTGATCTCTGATCCTTCTCTGATCCCTTGAATGGAGACTTGAAACTCTATTTATAGAGTTCTGAAAAATAACTAACTTTTAGTTATTCTGGACTGCACATGATAGATTGTGCAGCAGTCGGATTGTGCAACAATGGACTGCGTAGGCAGTTGCTGGATTATGGGCCAACTGTCTTGGACACATGGCATCATTTGATTGAAATGCGCATGATCGTGCATAGACGGTTGCCACGTAATGAGCAATTGATGGCATGAATGCCATGTGCATTTTGTCATTTGTGTTGATAGAACGCGCACACTAAATTGTGCTGGCTTTGGATTGCGCAGACTTGGACTGCGCAGGAATAGATTGCGCTAACATAGATTGTGCCAACATGGATTGCGCTGCAGCTGTCCTCGAGCGCCGTGCTGCACGATTAAACGAATGGTCGCCTCGTTCTCCGTGCTGTCAGCTGTCAGAAGATTTGATTTGTGTCAGGTAATGATGATGATTTGCCACGTCAGCCTGTGCGCTTGGTAGTATGCGCAATCTAGAATGCGTAATCTGTATGATGCACAATTTAATGTCTGCACAGTTCATCTGAAAGTTGTATTTCTTGATTTTCTGACTTTGTTGATGTGTGCAACTTAATTTTTTAGGACCTGTACCTCTGGTGCCCTAAGAGGGGACTATGCCGATCTTATTTAGCCAGGGCCCATGCGTAGGAAGGATTGTTCTTAACTACATTTCACTTAGACTGGTTAGGCTACCTTTATCCGTTAGGTACGAGTACATTTGGTTTTGGTACTTGTATCTGACCGTGGCTTGGAACAATAACTTGTCGCAGATTATTTTGTCACATCTTGTCTTTGTTTGGTTGTACGTGTGGCTTACTACTTCGATGAGAAGGTATTGAACCTTGTTGGGGTCCGGATACCATATTGAATTCATAGCATGGAAAGATACGTCCTTGTTTGGTTGGAGGGATGGTAATCTAGTTCAATAGGTGTGTATTGGACCATGTTATAATTCAATTGACTTATTTATTTGAGCAATATTTATTCAGTTTATATGGCATGATATTATGTGTCTTGTTACGTCCCTCTGAGGACCTGATTATCTCTCCAAGTGTGTGCTATTGTCTTTCGCAGGTGCTTTAGCTCTAGCCGTGACCATCTCCATTTCTTCGAGGATGATTGCACTTGGATCGTCTTCGCTCCGCTCGCCAAAAATTATTTCTTTTCTCATGTATTTTCTTTTACTTGTTGGTAGTGGATTTGTCTCCGCCCAACATATTGTATCAAGATAATTCATTATCATTATATGATATATTTTATTTATCTATTTTTGTGTGGATGAGATTAGTTATGGTTCTACTGTATTTTACAGCTTACGTATATTTATTATGCGGCTGGCATGTCTACGTTCCTAGTCCTACGTATTTTGGGACTGGAGTGTTACATGTTTTTGTGGTGGCCCATACAGGTCAAGATAAATTGTTTGGTTACTTTACCGTACCAAGCAAGCCTGCGAATGGGATTAGAAGTCTAGGATCTCATCCACATACTTAACCTTTTTCCTTGATTCCATATTCGACCGACTCATCGATTGCATCTTGCTTGATTCCTTCTTTCATTATTCTTATCTTCCCTTCGTGCTTGCTAGAGATTGACCCTACTAGTTAGATACACCAAACACCCTTAGCTTAAATTTTTAAGTTGGGTAGAATACCCCACGACCTGACACACCCTTGACCATTAAGGAGAATACAAATAGGATTATCTAGACTGTAGGGACTAGAGGGATTTAACCCATTTGGTCAACCAAGCCTTGGGCAATAAGCCGTAGAATGATGGTATAGGAGTAAACAAGAATTACATCCTTATGACTCTTAGACTATTCATTTTGTTTTTATTTTCATCTACCATCGTGCATATGTTCTACTATCTAGACTAATGATGGTTATGTAGCCTAGTTTTTGCAAGCTCAATTCTTTATCAAGCTTGTTCATGACATAAGTTATTGGAGGCCTCCACTAACAGATTGTCTACTCAGAACCGGTGCATGATGGTCTGATCAACCTAGTGCACTTTGGTTCGCTTTTGTCTATTATTCTACGTGGATGGGGACATAGCTAAACTTGCCCTCTAGAGTCCTATCCGCGACTGCCTTGACAACTCCCTTTGAATTATTCGGTCGCCTTTGAACCACGTATTCGTATTCGATAATATCGCCTTTTGAACTCCTTATTGCTTTCGCCTTCACCTATTTTAGAAGGACGAAGGCACTATACTAGAACTTCCTCTAGCCTTCCTATCGATTATGACCATGCCGTATTATTTTTCTATGATCTAGATCGCGATTTCTTACGGCATAATTTTGTCATTGATTGTTCCCCATCGATACCCCTTGTGTCTTCTCACCCCTACTAATCCTTAATTTCGAGGACGAAATTCTTTTAAGTTGGGTAGGATGTAAAACCCTTAAATTCTACTATTTTTTTAGATAAATTGGTACTCTCTTTTTTATTTTGTATTGTACGTCGCATAATTGTATTTTACGTCGCGCGTAAAATTTTATTTTTCATAATTGCTCGACGAGTGCGAATATGTGCGAGCGTACATATTTTTAGAAAAACATTTTTCTATTTTATAGTTTCAAAATAATAAGTAGTAATTACTTTTAATTACTTAAGGTTGTCAAAAATATAGATTTCAAAAACACTATTTAAATTTTATTATTATAAAAATACGAGTTTATTTCATTGGCGATTTAGAAAACTATGTTGTAAATACGTAAGATGTAATTTATGTATAAATTGATTTTTGAATTTATTTTATTAATTATTTTAACTTACTAAAAAGGTATTTCAAATAGTTTAGTATTTATTATCATTTTTTAAATTAATTAATTATTATTTATAGAAAAGATTATTTGAATTTATTATGATAATTTAAACTTGGAAATTTTTTATTTAATTGATAGTATAATTTATGTGAATTAGCTATATATAAGTTGAATAGATTTATTTGGATTTGAATTGGATTTAGATTTGGTCTTGATTTAATTGATTGATTTAAACTAAAATAGTGATTTATCTAAATGGGGAATTATCACGACCCGCACCCACCGTGAGGGTACGAGTACGTAACAACGCCCAGCCTACGCCGCAGTGTCGGCGGTAGAACGCTGTTCTAGGTCATGAACTATAACTAGCATAAAATGAATACTCTCCATAAGGAGGCCAACACAGAGGTACAACTCAATCACAATCTAAGGTAGAATGATAAAGATAGATAAACATGAAATCCAAAAGAGATATAGGAGATAGAAGTCTAAGTGTCTAAGATACATAATCCCAGAAATACATCTCAAAACTCAAATACAGTAATCCACAAGTAAATACAACTCCAGACAAAATGAAATAACTATCTAAACAACCTCTACTGTGTCTCCTCTAGGCTAGCAGGCAATCCCAGGCTATCTGTAAAATTTATCAACAGGTCCAGTCAGGATAGGAGCGAGCACATTACATCTCAACAGTTCATAGCAGGTTAGAAAATATAATCATGCAGTAAAGTAAGATACAAGATCTGAAGAAATACAGTATGTAAACAGAGAGAGAACAGTAATAGAAATATCTACTATAAATAGAGAACTAACAGTGGCTAGTGATGTAGAGTACAGGATAGCACATGTGAACGGAAAAGATTTGTACATGATCTACACTAAATAGTTGTACATGATCTACACTACTAAAGAATTGTTCACATGATTACTAGCACTCCTCCGTTTTCCCCAATCAGTACACAAGGATCTAAGCAGGTTATGTTATTGTACATGATATTACATGGGGCCCTTAAAAGGGTACACATGATAGTATACATGAAGGCTCTGTGAACATGAGAGTACATGATTCACAAGAGTGTACATGTATAGTGAAAGCACAGGAGTACATGATGAAAGTGAAATGCACATGACATAATGTACCCGATGCTCCCGAGGGGATAACATCGCATGAAGAGATCCATATAGTACTAATCCGTGATAATGTCGTGACAGCATCAAGTATAGTAATCTAAAGCAGGAATATAATTCTAAGCAGGATATGAAATAATCAGAGGAACAGATTTGTACATGATCTACACTAAAGAGTTGTACATGATCTACACTACTAAAGAATTGTTCACATGACTACTAGCACTCCCCCGTTTTCCCCAATCAGTACATAAGGATCTAAGCAGGTTATGTTATTGTACATGATATTACATGGGGCCCTTAAAAGGGTGCACATGATAGTATACATGAAGGCTCTGTGAACATGAGAGTACATGATTCACAAGAGTATACATGTATGGTAAAAGCACAGGAGTACATGATGAAAGTGAAACACACATGACATAATGTACCCGATGCTCCCGAGGGGGATAACATCGCATGAAGAGATCCGTATAGTACTAATCCGTGATAATGTCGTGACAGCATCAAGTATAGTAATCTAAAGCAGGAATATAATTCTAAGCAGGATATGAAATGATCAGAGAATATACTCGCCTGATATCTGAATGTCCAAGGTAAAGATATTGTCCGAGGAGAGGTGTCTGGCTCCTAATTAGAACAACACAAGTCATAACATGTCCAGAAAGATAATATAAAGCACTACAATGTATTCTACATGAATCTAAGTCAAACTAGGCCAAAGTCAACCCTTGGTCAACTCTGGTCAACTGTACTAGTCAAGCTAGGTCAAACTAGGTCATGTCCTAACCCAGCAAGTCTTACTAGGCCTAACCAAGACTATCCTAGTAAGCACACATCAATACAAGGCTATACAAGCCAACATACACCCAACTCTATATAGCATGCAATTATTCAATACTCAAATAGGCAAGAATTCACATTGGATATACACTAGGTAATCTATTACTTTAAACTATATATGTCTACACATATATACACATGCATATATTGGTATTCAACATTAGGTCTATAATCATAGCATTTCAAATGGTTATATAAACTTATATATTACAACACAATATGCTAACATATATATAATATACATACATAGCTAAGTTAACTGTATTCATAAATACTTATTTAAGAGGCTATGTGTGTGTATGTGAACATGGCAAAGGGACAAGTGAGGGTTAAATGGGCATACATAGTGTATACATATCAAAGAGTGTCAAAGTGTAAGTGAACAAAGTGTCAAGTGTGATAGTGTCTACATAGTGTAAGGGGTATATGAGGTAATATAGGATTTGTGTTAACATAGAACATTACATCTCATTAACTTGTATATTGCATACATTACATCTATTATTACATTACATTCATGCTTGCATTCATTCATCATTCATTTATTCTCTTGCACTACTATATGCACCATACATTACATACTATGGAACCTACATATTTATTACAAGCCATACTTATACATGCTTACATTAGATAGGATACTTACACCTCATACATCATTTATTTAAACATTTACTCATGCTTGCATTCTCTATTTAATTATATAATGTATATACATTAACATGGGTTAAAATCAAATAGAACATTATATTACACACAAGGGTGCACAAAATGCATATGCCGAATAGTAACTCCTACTAATAATCAATACTGTACCATCTCAGGATGAATTAAAATATAGGATTAAAGTATGTTATAGATCTATGTGTTAGCTTTCCGAAACTTCAAACGGATCGCATTTTTGTTTTCGGAAACTCCCAAAATTGCGAAAACACCGAGAACGTGTTTGTCTTTCGTACAGCTGACACTCAAATAATTCTCCAGAAAGTTACATAAAGAATTAGGCCTATTAATATATGTTTTTGGAAAGCTAACTTCAATACGCTTCTTTTAAAAAAATGGGAGATTAAACTGAGCTTTGAGCTAGAAGTTATGACATTTCTAAGTTAGGGCTGAAATTAAAAACGTGGATAAAAATCATGACGGATTTGGGTAGTTTGAGACAAAAGAACACAAGTATATAACATAATATATCAAGAACTCACTCTCTACACTAATATATATATATGAGACACTATAGAACACATCTCCAATACAAAAATATGAGATTAAACATGTAATAATTCATTCATACATAACAACAACACATAGTGTGTCCAAATTTGGGGTTTTCCCATATGGACACAACCACAACACAAAGGACACTCCTATGACCTCCAAATGGACACAAATGGACACAAATGGAGATACAAACATGGGGGTCATTCCTATGGGTTCAAAATAGACCTATATGCATGAGGAAATAAAAAGGAGAAGGGATTTATACCTCCCGGTAGATCGAATCGAAGAAAAGCCTTCCCGGAGCGACACCGACACGTAGAGATTCCAAAAGGACACGAACGACCTCTGAATCCTCCCAAACTTGGGTAGCTTCCTCCTTGGCTAGAATGGAGAAGGAAAGAAGAAGATTTGGTGGCGAAATGGAAGGATTTGGTGGAGAAATTGCTAGGGATTGCTCTCTAGGAATTTGGGGAAGAACAAGAGAGAGAGTGTGGATGAGAATAATGAAATGAACTTGAGCCTATCCTCTCCCAAAGTGGCTGGCCATATGGGGCTATTTGTCCTATTATGGTAAGGTACAAAATGCCTCCACTAACCTATTCTATGAGTATTAGGAAAGGGCTAATTGGTTGGGGCTAAATTAGTCATTCTAAAGTCTCTAATCACACTAACCTTATCCATAATAATTAGTCTAACCTCTAACTAAAATATTTCTATCATGTGGACTAAAATTAATATCATGTGGGCCATGCCTAACTAGTATGTGGGTCCCACTATAGTCAAACTACCCCCGGGTCCCCGTTTCAAGTCGGATTGAGTTGAAATTCGAACCCGACTCAAATAACCCCAAAATAATATCATAAATAATAAAATAAATTTCAACCCCAAAATAATATCATAAATAATAAAATAAATTTTAAAAATATTCAAAAATGTAAAATGACAAAAATACCCCTGTTTCTGAAAACTGGGGGTGACAAATCTATCCACCTTAAAAAAAATTCGTCCTCAAAATTAAAATAAAGCAATCACAGGAAACACATGAAGAAAACAATCTCATTCAAATACTTTTCAAAAAAAATCAGCAATAAAAAAAATCTTTTTGAGGCACATCAAACATTTGTAAATAAAAACTGATACGTGTCCGCTACGGACACAAAGCTATCACAAAATCACACCTATCAAAGGTCAAAATCAATAATCACCAACGCAATAAATATCATAATAATTCAAAGAGGTCAAATGCAAAATATCCTTAGGCCAGAAATGACATTAAAATATCCTAATCACATGGTTAGGCTCTAGGTCAAACAGTCTCTAGGGTTTCACTAGCAAAACATCAAAATCACAAGTCATGATTTTAAATAGTTTTAAAATGATTTAAAAATTACCAAAAATTATATTATGATTTAAATGTCAAATCAATAAATGATTAAAATTATAAAATTTCAAAATTACCCTTATTTTAGAGAACTGGGTGTTACAAGTCTACCCACCTTAGAAAAATTTCATCCTCAAAATTAAAATGTTCATACTCCTTCTAGGTCAAACCCCCCATAATCAAAGTCTCAGAACTTAAACAATCATACGATTTTAAAGGATGACATACAGGGTCATGGCATACGGTGGTAGTGAAAGTCTCATCTAGGTATACTAGTCATGCTAAACCAAAATGGTCATATGGTATCAAAACACACAAGCAATCTAGGGTGCTAAACTAGAAAAGATACAGAAATAACAATCATCAAGACTGTAAGGCAGTCTACCATCCTATATGAAAACTGGTACTTATCAAAATAAAATAAAGACAACTACCAATTATCTATAAAGGGTACAGAAAAATCAAATTCAAAAATTAAGGAATTGAAAATCATTTGCATTGAAATCCAATCACAATATATTTATATATATAGCGTTAGAGAGGGAAAAGCTAGCATTATGTACAAGTTATGTAGTTCGTGTGTATGGGTGTATGTGGACATGTTCATATGGTTAGATAATAGGCGTGTGTGTATGTGAAATATACATGAAAGTGCATAGGAGGATTTGGGGTTTCAAACAATAACTATCAAGTTACACTAATCATGGCATATTGGTTAAACAATCTACAATACACAACTCATTTGCTCATAACATGCATGGCTAACCATGTATATATGTATATATAAAGAGGTAGAGATTTAGTTATGTATGTATATACATTATAACATGTATGCCTAAGCTCTATATATATCTATATAGATATATAATCATGACATAGAGAGGAAGAGTTAGGTTACATGACAGGGTATACTAAGTTAGGGTGTGTGTGTGTCCTTGTACAGGGTTATAGCTTAGTATTGAAAGGTTAAACCCAGTTTTAGTTCAGCATTTACATACAAAATCTGAAAATAAGCTAACATTTAAATCAGTGTAATATTAACATAATGCAATTTCAAAATTTAGGAGTTTGAAACATCACAACTAATCTCAATGCTCCCAATACATCCTAACATGATAGAAATGAAACCCTAATATACTATCAATACATTTATCTACGCATACAGTTCAATATTACATGTTAAATCTAAAATTGAACTAAACATGGAAATCAATGTAAAAATGTTAACATGTATTCAGTTTTCAGGATTTTGGAGAATTTGTACATCAAAACCAACTCCATGTTTATCACAACCTAACATGTAAGAATATGGAACCTAAATTTATATCCCTACAACAACAATGTACATAGCTCTAAATATTACATTTAAAACAATCAATTTAAACTAACATTTAAAATCCCGTATTAAGGGTTAATATGCACACAGTCTCAGATTTGACAAATTTAAACACAAAACTCAACCAAAAAAATTTTTTGAATTGAAACCCTACGTATAACATACATGTGCAGTGATATAAATAAAACTATTATCATGAAATTTTATATTTAAATTACGAGTTAATCTAGGAAAAGCAGAGAATCGAAAATATTGGGGTTTTGAAAATTTAAACATTAACGACATATTAATATGTATTCAGACAGGTGGAAATCAAGTATAGCATGCATAAGTGTCAGGAAAGTGTCCACTATATATATTCATATATATTCTCATGTCCCAATATAAAATTTTAATTCTACGTTAAGACCAACAATTTGATTCCTACCAAGGTTGCAAGCAGGTGATTGACGTAATCAAGACAGTATTATTATTATTATTTAATACAAGAATAATAGCAAAAAAGAAACAACGATAAAATCTGTTTTTGCTTATCTGTTTAAAAGAAAAACCCATTTTGAAACCCAGAGCTAAATTTTCAAATCCAAGATAAAGTCTAGCAAAATCATCGATTCATTGTATTAAGAAGAATTTCATAGTAAGAAGTTACACAAAGTTTATAAAAATAGCTAAAGTTACTCCTAAGTTAAATAAATGAGAAACAAAACAAAACAAACAAATAATAATTCTCTATTTCTTTCTTTTTTTTCTTTTTTTTAAGGACTGAAACAAAAGTAGAGAAAACATGTTCAAAAATATTTAAGGTACAATCTGATAATCATGTGCGTCTTCTTGAAATTATGTTGTCAGAATTCTGCCACGCCAATAAGCATAGCTGCAATAAACGATAGAGTCCATAATAAGGCATACACCCTATAATCATGTTATCTAGAATTCTTACCACGCCACCCGGTATGGCTGCAAGAAAATCTAGATTTCATAACTAAGATAAGTATAGCTATATCAAGCTCTTCGTCCTTGTCATGCTAGCAAATATGACTGCAATAAATTCTAAATTACATAATAAAGTAGACTTTTATCTTTCTCACTGTCCTTATCAAGTATGTTATCAGGTTATACCTTAATTTCAAAAAAAATGTACATATACATATAAATACAAACTCAAATTCAACAACTAATATCATGATTCAAAATTCAACAATAATCTATCAAAAATCATAAAAATACAGACTCAAATTCAACCACTAACATCAAGATTCAAAATTCAACAATAATCCATCAAAATCAAGTTCAATAACAGGAAGTAAAGGTAAATCAAATCAGGGAAAAACAGATTTCAAATCGAAGTTAAAATAAGATTCTCAAGGGTCGTCCCAGGAATCTCTCAAGGAATCCTAACCGTGATTGAGTACCTTCAAAATATATCCTATTCCTACTGCAGGCTGTAGTGGTACTCTAGTTCGAATACCACTACATAAACTCGACCTGCATGGGCCACCACTAAAAATATGTCACGACCCGCACCTACCGTGAGGGTACGAGTACGTAACAACGCCCAGCCTACGCCGCAGTGTCGGCGATAGAACGCTATTCTAGGTCATAAACTATAACTAGCATAAAATGAATACTCTCCATAAGGAGGCCAACACAGAGGTACAACTCAATCACAATCTAAGGTAGAATGATAAAGATAGATAAACATGAAATCCAAAAGAGATACAGGAGATAGAAGTCTAAGTGTCTAAGATACATAATCCCATAAATACATCTCAAAACTCAAATACAGTAATCCACAAGTAAATACAACTCCAGACAAAATGAAATAACTATCTAAACAACCTCTACTGTGTCTCCTCTAGGCTAGCAGGCAATCCCAGGCTATCTGTAAAATTTATCAACAGGTCCAGTCAGGACAGGAGCGAGCACATTACATCTAAACAGTTCATAGTAGGTTAGAAAATATAATCATGCAGTAAAGTAAGATACAAGATCTGAAGAAATACAGTATGTAAACAGAGAAAGAACAGTAATAGAAATATCTACTATAAATAGAGAACTAACAGTGGCTAGTGATGTAGAGTACAGGATAGAACATGTGAACGGAACAGATTTGTACATGATCTACACTAAAGAGTTGTACATGATCTACACTACTAAAGAATTGTTCACATGACTACTAGCACTCCCCCGTTTTCCCCCAATCAGTACACAAGGATCTAAGCAGGTTATGTTATTGTACATGATATCACATGGGGCCCTTAAAAGGGTGCACATAAAAGTATACATGAAGGCTCTGTGAACATGAGAGTACATGATTCACAAGAGTGTACATGTATGGTGAAAGCACAGGAGTACATGATGAAAGTGAAACGCACATGACATAATATACCCATGCTTCCGAGGGGGATAACATCGCATGAAGAGATCCGTATAGTACTAATCCGTGATAATGTCGTGACAGCATTAAGTATAGTAATCTAAAGCAGGAATATAATTCTAAGCAGGATATAAAATGATCAGAGAATATACTCGCCTGATATCTGAATGTCCAAGGTAAAGATACTGTCCGAGGAGAGGTGTCTGGCTCCTAATTAGAACAGCACAAGTCACAACATATCCAGAAAGATAATATAAAGCACTACAATGCATTCTACATGAATCTAGGTCAAACTAGGCCAAAGTCAACCCTTGGTCAACTCTGGTCAACTGCACTAGTCAAACTAGGTCAAACTAGGTCATGTCCTAACCCAGCAAGTCTTACTAGGCCTAACCAAGACTATCCTAGCAAGCACACATCAATACAAGGCTATACAAGCCAACATACACCCAACTCTATATAGCATGCAATTATTCAATACTCAAATAGGCAAGAATTCACATTGGATATACACTAGGTAATCTATTACTTTAAACTATATATGTCTACACATATACACATGCATATATTGGTATTCAACATTTGGTCTATAATCATGGCATTTCAAATGGTTATATAAACTTATATATTACAACACAATATGCTAACATATATATAATATACATACATAGCTAAGTTAACTGTATTCATAAATACTTATTTAAGAGGCTATGTGTGTGTATGTGAACATGGCAAAAGGGCAAGTGAGGGTTAAATGGGCATACATAGTGTATACATATCAAAGAGTGTTAAAGTGTAAGTGAACAAAGTGTCAAGTGTGATAGTGTCTACATAGTGTAAGGGGTACATGAGGTAATATAGGATTTGTGTTAACATAGAACATTACATCTCATTAACTTGTATATTGCATATATTACATCTATTATTATATTACATTCATGCTTGCATTCATTCATCATTTATTTATTCTCTTGCACTACTATATGCACCATACATTACATACTATGGAAACTACATATTTATTACAAGCCATACTTATACATGCTTACATTAGATAGGATACTTATACCTCATACATCATTTATTTAAACATTTACTCATGCTTGCATTCTCTATTTAATTACATAATGTATATACATTAACATGGGTTAAAATCAAATAGAACATTATATTACACACAAGGGTGCACAAAATACATATGCCGAATAGTAACTCCTACTAATAATCAATACTGTACCATCTCAACCTGAATTAAAATCTAGGATTAAAGTATGTTATAGATCTATGTGTTAGCTTTTCGAAACTTCAAACGGATTGCATTTTTGTTTCCGGAAACTTCCGGAATCGCGAAAACACCGAGAATGCGTTTGTCTTTCGTACAGCTGACACTCAAATAATTCTCCAAAAAGTTACAGAAATAATTAGGCCTATTAATATATGTTTTTGGAAAGCTAACGTCAATACGCTTCTTTTAAAAAAAACGGGAGATTAACTGAGCTTTGAGCTAGAAGTTATGACATTTCTAAGTTAGGGCTGAAATTAAAAACGTGGATAAAAATCATGACGGATTTGGGTAGTTTGAGACAAAAGAACACAAGTATATAACATAATATATCAAGAACTCACTCTCTACACTAATATATATATATATATGAGACACTATAGAACACATCTCCAAAACAAAAATATGAGATTAAACATGTAATAATTCATTCATACATAACAACAACACATAGTGTGTCCAAATTTGGGATTTTCCCACATGGACACAAACACAACACAAAGGACACTCCTATGACCTCCAAATGGATACGAAATGGACACAAATGGAGATACAACCATGGGGGTCATTCCTATGGGTTCAAAATAGACCTATATGCATGAGAAAATGAAAAGAAGAAGGGATTTATACCTCCTGGTAGATCGAATCGAAGAAAAGCCTTCCCGGAGCGACACCGACACGTAGAGATTCCAAAAGGACACGAACGAGATCCGAATCCTCCCAAACTTGGATAGATTCCTCTTTGGCTAGAATGGAGAAGGAAAGAAGAAGATTTGGTGGCGAAATGGAAGGATTTGGTGGAGAAATTGCTAGGGATTGCTCTCTAGGAATTTGGGAAAGAACAAGAGAGAGAGTGTGGATGAGAATAATGAAATAAACTTGAGCCTATCCTCTCCCAAAGTGGCTGGCCATATGGGGCTATTTGTCCTATTATGGTAAGGTACAAAATGCCCCCACTAACCTATTCTATGAGTATTAGGAAAGGGCTAATTGGTTGGGGCTAAATTAGTCATTCTAAAGTCTCTAATCACACTAACCTTATCCATAATAATTAGTCTAACCTCTAACTAAAATATTTCTATAGTGTGGACTAAAATTAATATCATGTGGGTCATGTCTAACTAGTGTGTGGATCCCACTAGAGTCAAACTACCCCCGGGTCCCCGTTTCAAGTCGGATTGAGTTAAAATTCGAACCCGACTCAAATAACCCCAAAACAATATCATAAATAATAAAATAAATTTTAAAAATATTCAAAAATGTAAAATGACAAAAATACCCCTGTTTTTGAAAACTGGGGGTGACAAAAATTTAAAATCCTAATCCTTATCTTAATGGGAATTCTCACATCCTATAAATAGGCAGGTACTTCTCCATAAATTTTTATCATCCACAAATTCTTCCATAAATTCTCCACAAACCCTAATCCCGTGCATCGTATTCGTGCCCCTATTTTTCCCTTTTCACTATTTTATTTACATGTACATTTCACCTTCTTCGTGACCACATATCGGACACGATTTTGACACAGCAACACAATCCTCTAACCCTAACCCTAATCCCGTCTTGTCCGCTGCCATCTCCTTCATCGTACCCAATCTCAGCCACCGTCACCCAGCAACTCTCCACGCCCTCACGGCCACCTCGCCCCGGCCGTCCTGACACAACCCGACTTCGACTCCACCACAGCAGCCCAGCCTACACAACCACCTCCACCATTCCCCGTCGACTCCACGACCACCACCTCCAGACTTCTAGCCAACTCCGACCACACCACCACCATCAGTACCAATTCCGACCAGACCCGATCGCCCTTACCGTTTATCACCCCCACGACAACCAACCCCTATCACCCCAAAGGCACCGCCTCGACACCATCGGCCGGCCAAAATCTTATGGCACCACCACCTCCTCAACCAGAAAAAAAGAAAAAGGAAGAAGAAAACACATCGACATCAAACCCAGACCCTCACCTGACCCCGGCCATGTTCCGGCGACCGCCCCTGTCCCGATCAGCCGCCGAGCGTGCACCACCGCCGCCACTACGCGTAGGCACCAGATCTGGCACTCCCGACCATCCACCGACGAAACCCCCGTACGGCCATCAGCGGCGGCCGCGCTCCCCCACCTCTTTCCGTTGTCTACCACGAGCCCAACACCCCGCCGGCCGGATCCCCGTGCCCTAGCCGCCCGAGCACCGCTCCTCTCCTCGCCGCCCTTTCTCCCCTCTACCGCCAAAAACCCTATCACTAGCCGCCTGCGTCTGCCGGACCACCGATTCCCTTCGGCCCCGCCGCCTCACTCTCCCGATCGCTTCCCGCTCCTCTTTCGACCTCTGCGCCCTCCGCCCACCGAAACCCCAAGGCTTTCCCACCTATTTCCCCTCTCACTCATCCACCCTTCTTCTTCCACCCCCTCACTTTTCCTCTCCATTGCTATTTCTCTCGCCCTACTGCTTCTTTTC
Organism: Iris pallida; assembly: GCA_029216955.1. NCBI lineage: Eukaryota > Viridiplantae > Streptophyta > Magnoliopsida > Asparagales > Iridaceae > Iris > Iris pallida. The sequence continues at coordinate 3,047,120 of JANAVB010010193.1, read as the reverse complement.
TGTTGTCCCCTCGTGATGGAGCACATGGAAGGCTGTGCTGGGTTTTTTTGGTTTTGTTCTTTTAGTTTTTTGTTTTTTTGTTTATTCTATTATAATAGTAATTAGTAATATTTTATTAGTAAATGGTATTATTATTACTTGTAAAATAGAAGATAATTGATTAGAATTATTAGGTTCCTGAAAATTACAAAGTATAGTATAGTCTACATATTTTACTAGGTATATCTACTATATAGTGTCATTAAAGTATTTTAATATATGCTAAGTGATTGTCAAAATATACAGATATATTATTATTATTATTATTATTATTATTATTATTATTATTATTATTATTATTTACAGTGCTAAGTTTTACGATTATTTTGGTTATTATTAATAAGTGGTTTTGATATTTTATCATGGTTATCAAATGTTTTCAAAGTTATCTTGTAAAAATATATATAAATATTATATTGGACTTAGTATGTTTTAAAACCATAAACAAATTTCTAGATTATTGATATTTATCTAGAAATATTTTGACGTATAAAAATATAGACTTCTACCTAACATTGTATTTTGACAAACTTAGAGTTTTTAACCAAAGATGATTTTTTTTTTCTTGACTTAAGTATTTCCAATAATTATTTAGATTCAAACTAGTTTTCGAATATTATAAATTATTTTTTTCTAAATTTGAATATATATTATTTACTTCGACTATCCTTCCGTCCATGACTAAATCCCATTATTCATGTTCCCTCGCCAATTCAAGCCTACCTTATGTCGAACCTAACTAATTTGACCCTTCAGGACCCAATGGAACTGACCGTGCCACCACCCGAGGTCACCATGCATAATTGTTGCACCGAAGTTGTAGCTCATTCCACCTTAATTATTGTAGTACACCCGGCGCTCTACCAGGCAAGACACCTTGCCATTTGCTGTTTATTTATTTTAGCTCATATTTCATGCATTATTTATTATTTTTTTTATGCAAAATAAACTGTGATACATGGCATAACCTGTTAGAACTTACTGTTCATTTATATTTCCTGCTATGTACTATTTTTTTACACATTAAACCTAGATTTAAGGGACCTCCTTTGTGCGTTGCATTCATGGCCTTGACACGTTGTACCACGAAGTTGTGTGTCGTATATAGAATATGGACGTGCGTGATTGGCTGGCCACCGTACGTACAAGCTGTGCGATGGAAATAACCGCTAATAGAGGTTGCATGCTAGATTGACTTAGCGGTTATAGAGGTTTTGTGTTGTGGATACAACATAGTAGGCATTGGGCGGGGGAGGACAATTCCTTAGCGTATGGGCTTCGATGTACTTTCCCTTGTGACCCGAAAGCTCCGCTGGAGATACGGGGTTGATGATCCATGATTACTGACGGCCACTAACATTCTGCGGAACGTTATGCTCTTACTGATTGGGCCTCTGGTGCCCCAAGAGGGGACTATGCCGATCCTATTTAGCCAGGGCCCATACGTAGGAAGGATTGTTCTTAACTATATTTCACTTAGACTGGTTAGGCTACCTTTATCCGTTAGGTACGAGTACTTTTGGTTTGGGTACTTGTATCTGACCGTGGCTTGAAACAATAACTTATCGCGGATTAGTTCGTCACATCTTGTCATTGTTTGGTTGTAGGTGTGGCTTACTACTTCGATGAGAAGGTATTGAACCTTGTTGGGGTCCGGATACCATATTGGATTCATAGCATGGAAAGATACGTCACCATGAATTAGTTTACCATCTCCTGTCATTGTTTGGTTGGGGGGATGGTAAGCTAGTTCAATAGGTGTGTATTGGACCATATTATAATTCAATTGACTTATTTATTTGAGCAATATTTATTCAGTTTATATGGCATGATATTATGTGTCGTGTTACGTCCCTCTGAGAACACGTTTATCTCTCCAGGTGTGTGCTATTGTCTTTCGCAGGTGCTTTAGCTCTAGCCGTGACCATCTCCATTACTTCGAGGATGATTGCACTTGGATCGTCTTCGCTCTGCTCGCCAAAAATTATTTCTTTTCTCATGTATTTTCCTTTACTTGTTGGTAGTGGATTTGTCTCCGCCCAACATATTGTATCAAGACAATTCATTATCATTATATGATATCTTTTATTTATCTATTTTGTGTGGATGAGATTAGTTATGGTTCTACTATCTTTTACAGCTTACGTATATTTATTATACGGCTGGCATGTCTACGTTCCTAGTCCTACGTATTTTGGGACTGGGGCGTTACAGATGATCCGATCAACTGTCTCAGAAAAATGATACGGTCCTATTGGCATAAGTTTTGTTTCGATTTGACGAACATGCACAAAGTAATTAAGAAATTTGAAAAGAGGTCGATACGATGAATTTCGACGGATACGCATCAATTCGTCGTGCACACGCAACCAATTTGAATTTCGTCAAAGCCCACACGTCCGCGAAGTCGATACGCACCTTTCAATACTTTTGGTCTGCGACCACGTCGCCCGGTTTGGCGGGACGCAGTCGTATCGGGGAGTTTTTCTAAAAATTCAAAACAGTTTACATAGTTTTTTTTATTTTCACTCTGATATATTTCGCTGTATACTTTACTAAAATTAATTATAAAAACAGGGTTCCGATCTTGGTTAGGTTGTCTAGAAGGATGTATAATTAGTTTTCGTGAATACTCAATATCCTGACGAAAAAACAGCTTCCAAGTTGGGTTCCCTGGGCAGTCCCTAACATCCTTGAATCGAGTTTTTTCTTTGATTTGAAACTCGGTTTCTGTCGCATATGGTGCAAATCAAAATTAACTAAGTGAAGGGATTCAAAGGGGTGTAGGTTGCGATCATACCTACGAAGACGGTTCGCAGAACGATTCCTTGTATGCGACGAAAAGTCGCTACGAAGATGTCTCCCCCGTATCACCCTGCTGTCGTGGCTGCTATGCTTCCAGCCGCGTGCGTGCAGCCTCGTGGCCGGCCGGCGGTTGTTCGACGATGCGCAACCGTCGGAGTGGATGCCCAGGATTCGGGGATGGCGAGGTCGGGTGTTAGGAGGCGCTGCGTCGAGTTTAGGACTTGGTTTCTTCGGGAGATTCGTCTCTCTCTCTTTCTCTCTCTGTTTCTATATATATGCTGTGTATATATATACTTGGGGTCGGGTTTGGGGAACGGCTTGGGTTCTGCTCTGTGGGGTGGGGAATTTTAGTTTTTGTTTTCTTTTTGTTTATTCACTCTCTAAATACATACATAATATGTATATATATATGTATATATATGACCTATACATATATACCAAAATTATTAATATAAGCTACAAATATAACTTAATATATGCATATGTATATATATATAATGACATATAAATATATACCATAAATACAAATACGAGTAATAAATATTAAGTATAATCAATATTTGAAATCCAATCCTTAATTTTATATACCAAAAATTCACATAAATAAAATACAATGATATTTTATATATATAAAAGCCTAATTTTTCCATATACCATAAATACTTCTATATATATATATATATATATATATATATATATATATATATATATATATATATATATATATATATATATATGCAAATATATTTATATAACCTAGATAATTCCCATAAATTCTAACATATTTGTTAAGGAAAATTATTTATTATATTATCAAATAAAATATTATTTCTAATAACAAGCACATATAATATGTTTATATATATAACAACTGTTCCTATAATTGTCTCCAAAATTATCAAGGTAAAATACCAACACAATATATGTCTACTCTGACGTCCTTGGTTACGCTACAACACCTCATGGACTTTGGGCTTGGTTTGGGTTGTGTCCGAGCTGGCTGGGTACAACCGGGTGTCCTAGAAGTCTAATAATATTAATAATAAATAATTAACACGTCTTTAGAGGCTAAGTCACAACTTGGCCTTGTTTTTCTAGTTAGAACACACTTATGGCTTGACATTCCCCTACCATGGCTAAACACTAGTCAAAGCACACGACTGGACTATCCGTGCCATAATTTTTTGTCAACTTGTACTCAAATTCCTAACCATGACAAAAGTCATCTATCGTAATAATTAACTAATTAATTATTTATCAATTCTAAAAAAAAAAGCATAATTCAAATAAAATAAAATAAAAATATATCAAAATTTCGGGAAGGGGGATTACATCATTCACAAGCAAACAATTATATATATATATATATATATATATATATATATATATATATATATATATATATATATATATAATACGATGGGAACGGGTTCCTTGGGAGCGGAGCATGGGTTCCTCGCCGTGCCGCTCGTGGTCGGGTGGGTGGCCTGGCCGGCCGGCCACCTCGGCCCGGCCCCAGGCTCATCCCCCGGCGGAGGCTCCTACCGTCGACCGCGTTTCCCAGGCTGGCCGGTCGACTGGCCGTCTCCCTGGTGGGGGGGCCTCCCCCTTGCCGGCGTCCTCTCGTCGTGGGGAGGCTCCTCCCCCGCCGACCTTCCTCCGACGTGGAGGTTCCCCCCTCCTCACCCCCGTCGGAGACGTCCTCGGCGCCGTCGCTACAGGCGCAGGAAGCCGCCCCCACATCCGGGGTCGTCCGCTCCTCCTGGCAGTCCTCCACCTGCTTCGGCGCCCCCCGTCGTTCCACTCGCTACGACGCCCCCTCCTCCGGCGGCGTCAGCCTTCCTTTCCCTGGTGTGGCCCCCTGCGTCCGCCTTGTCCCTCCCCCTGGCGGAGCTACGTCCGGTTCGTCGCCTGCTCCTCCGTCAGGCGCGCAACTCCCCGCCCCGGCGCCCCCTCCGCCCTTCTCTCCTCTCGCCTCCCCTCTACAGTGGCCCCCGCTCTCTTCCAGGTCAGCCTTGCGTCTTCCAGCAACCGCCCCCCTCCCCGGCGGCTCAGGAGCTGCCCCCTCTCTCTCCCCTTCGGCGTTCCCGTCCTCGGTGGCCCTTCCCCCCCTAGCGTGTGGCGTGCTCCCCCGAGAGCACCCGCTCCGGTGTGGCCCTCGGAGCTCTCGACCTCCTCGCCACCGTCCCCGCCGCTCCTCCCCCAAGACGCTCTCCCCCCTATTAGCGTCAGTCTCCGGCGCTCCCTCCGCCACTTGCCGGAGGCCCCTACCCCTCCCCCTCGTCGGTGGCAGTCTCCGATCGGTGGCCCGGTAGTATCTTCCCCCCTCCTCCTCCTCGGGCTTCCATCCCCGGTCTCCTCTGCCGGAGACCCCGCCCTCGGGTCACCCCCTACTTTTCCCTCCCCCCAACCGCCTCCCCCTCCCGATCACCGCCATTCTTCGGCGGCCGTACACTCCCCGACTCCCCGTCCCCCCGTCTCCCTCTCCTCTCGTCAGGCTGGCTCTCGGCGGAGCCACCTCTCACGGACTGTCGGAGCTCTCTCCGGTCTCCGCGCTCGGGGGGGCGAGGCTCCTCGAGCCGTGTGCCCCCCCAACCTCGGGCAGGTCGCCCCATCTCTCCAGCGGACTGAACGCAGCCTAGGGCCTCGTGTCCATCCACTCATTTCACGTGACCGGTCAAACCCATTGCATGCCGCGGGCCCCAGCTTTTTCGAAGTTTTTGAATTTTTAATTTTCAAAATTTCGAAAACTCCCAAAGGATGGACATTCGGCATCTGGGTCCCTCAATCATCTGAATTTTCTAATATTTCGTCTTCTTCATACTGTTGTAATTTTCTGTTTCTTCAGGACTTATTTTGTGTTTTCCAGTCTTGCTACTGTATAGCTCTTCATGAGCTCTTTTATCTTCAATAAAATCGTTTTTGATTAAAATATATATATATATATATATATATATATATATATATATATATATATATATATATATTTTTATATATATATATATATATATATATATATATATATATATATATATATATATATATATATATATATATATATATATATATATATATATATATTCATTCATTCTAGGTAATGTATCTATATACACATACACATATATATATACATACATACACACATTTACTAAAACTTGTGAAGAGAATTGTGTGTGTGTGTGGAAGAGTTGCTGTTACGGGGGGGGTACAAATCTGAGAATAAATGGTTATATATACCACTATATATATATATATATATATATATATATACCACTATATATATATATATATATATATATATATATATATATATATATATATATTATATATATATATATTTTATATATATATATATATATATATATATATATATATATATATATATATATATATATATATATATATATATATATATATATATATATATTACGAAGGGAAATGAAACTCAGACCTGGGATTGAAATAGCTCGACAAAACTCATCACAATATATATACATATATATATATTTAAAACACATCTATATATATATATATATATATATATATATATATATATATATATATATATATATATAAGGATCCGTTACCTTTTATTAGAAAAGAGGGTAATGAGTACATCCGACCTCATAGGTAACAAAGAAAAGGAAAAAACACATGAGAAACTAATCAAACGCCCAAATCGGAATAGGCGGAAGGTGACGAAAACTCGAAAGAGACTTCCTAAACTGCCGCTTAACCTCCCGAACCAAGAAAGCAACACCAGCACTACGTCCCTCGTAACGATGCTTGTTCCGGTTCTTCCAAAGCACCCATATAATCGTACCGGCCAAAGATCTCCTATGGTGACTGTCCGGACCACGCCACCATCTATTGAGGAAGACCAAAAATCCCGATGCAACCGTGCTTTGAAAAAGCCCCGAAAGACAGACCATACCTCCGAAGCGTGATCCCCGTGGAAGAAAATATGCTGAAGAGTCTCTTCGTGCCCATCCTGACAGTAATGACACCTGGATGCCAGGTGGAGACCAATCTTTTCAATGTTGTCATCAGTGGGAAGTCGGTTGTGACAAACCCGCCACATCAGAATGCTCCACTTAGCCGGAATACAATGTCCCCATATATGAGAAAATAAGGAGGAGGTAGGATGATGAACCCGATAAATCCTCCAAGCCTTTGCCAAAGAGAAAGATCCATACCGATCCCCCCAGACAAAGGAATCAGGAACTGTAGTGCACGTCAGATTAGCCGCAATGAGATGTCGCACTGCCTCATCCCCAAAAATCTCCGAGATCATCGGCTGATTCCATCCCGCGCCAGTCCAGAACGATCTGATAGTAGGACCACCATTGTCAGAATTCCTCGCTCTAGAATCTCGGATCTTTCTACCCATGTCCGAAATATCCCTCACAAGCACCGGCGATGAATATGAAGCACCGTCCTTCCGGCCAATGTGGCCGACCGCCGAAGCTCCCCGCCGCCTCTACCTGCCGCTACCCGTCCTGAATGGTGCGCCCAACGCTCCAAAGGAGCCGCCACATCAGCGCCCGCCCCCCCCACTGCTGGCCGATGGCTGTCCCGCCAACCCGGAATCTCCAGGCGCCATCGCCTGGGCCCCCAATCTCACTCGCGTCCGCCTCCCCGAACCTCTCTTGGCCCCTGTAACCACTCCACCGATCGACGGGTCAGCAATACGACACAATCTGATACCCCCCGGGATCCACGCTTCGCACCTCGCTGAGCCCTCACCACTTCCCAGTCTAAAAAATATATGTGGTTCCGCCAATTTTCTCCCCCTCAAAATTCGTCGCCAAATGGGAGAACACTTGGAAGTCATAAAGGCTTCGCAAGGGTGACGCTTACGGAAATATTTTGATTTAAGAAATTCCACCCAAAGTCCCCTCCCATGTCGCAACTTCCACCATAATTTCATAGAAAAGGCATCCATAATATCATTCAGACACTTGATCCCAAGATCCCCTTCTGATTTAGTCTGGGTAGCATAACGCCACGCCAACCAACTCCTCTTAGCGACACCATCCTTGTTACCCCAAAAGAAAGCCACAAACAACCGCTCAATCGCCCTGATAACTGCCCGGGGAGGGCAACACGCTGCCAGAGTATACATAGGAATAGAGGTAAGGACATTCTTAATTAGAACCAGCTTCCCCCAGGAGATAGAATCTTGTTATGCCATCCCGACAGCTTCGATCTGATTATCAATCAAATAACTAAACATCCTCGCATTCTATCTTCCGCATGATAATGGACATCCCAAATAAACAGGAGGCAAAGTACCGGTGCAAAATCCAAATAGAGTGAAAATAGTTCGAGCATGATCCTCACTCAAAGGATTAGCAGTATAAAAGGCAGATTTGGAATAATTAATCTTCTGTGATACAGCCTCATAACGATGCAACACCTGCTGGAGAGCACGCAGTCCAGCAATATCCCCCGAAGTAAAGATAAGCACATCATCCGCATATGCCAAGTATGAGATACGCGGGCCCCCAATCGGAGTATGAAAAGAAGATCTCCTATTAGTGTCTTAAAGCAGCTTGAGATTCCGAGAAAGCACTTCCGCGACAATGATAAAAAGAGCAGGGAGAGCGGATCCCCCTGCCGGATCCCTTTCGACGCCGGAAAGAAATCAGTAGGAGCGCCATTGAGAAGAACCGCATACCGGGTGTCTGCCAAAAGATGATAGACGAGATCATAGAAGGCTTCATTGAAACCAAATTTTTGAAGCACCCGAAGTAGGAAATGCCAATTAACTCTGTCATAAGCCTTCTGCATGTCAAGCTTAATTGCAACGTTGCCACCATGATTAGACTCCCTCATAGATACCACCATGTCCTGGGCAATGATAATATTGTCTACAATCTCTCTTCCCATAACAAAAGCACTTTGCTCCGGAGAAATAATTTTGGGAAGAATGTCCCGTAACCTGCAAGCAAGAATCTTGGAAATTATCTTGTTACAGAAATTGCAAAGACTAATTGGGCGGAAATTAGAAAGATTTCTTGGGTGCTCGACTTTGGGAATAAGGAATAAAAAAGTATCAGATATAGATTCCGGAAGCTGGGCACCCAAGAAAAAAGAACCAATGGCTTCCTCCATGTCAGCAGCAATAATGTCCCAGCAACATGAGAAAAACCTCCCAGAAAATCCATCCGGCCCTGCACCACTAGCCGGGTCCATCCCACGAACAATCTCGAACAATTCCGATCTATCCGGGCACCGAGCAAGATTAATTATCCTCCACAGAGATAATACTAGGAATGACATCGAGGAATGCATCATCCTCAGAAATCGACTCAGTCCGAAACAAGTTGGAGTAAAATAAAGAAACCTCCGCCGCCACCTCTACATCAGACCTGTTTCGGAGCTATCAGCACGAATAATTTTCTGAATAGCCGCCTTTCATTGCCTACTCCGGGTGCACGCATGGAAAAATCGTGTATTCCTATCACCTTTCAGATCCTATTTCAATCTGGCCTTTTGTTTCCAGAAAGACTCCTCAACCTGGACCTTTGGCTTCAGTCTGGCTACAGCCTCCATCCAAGCAGCCCTACCCCTCTCCGAAGGATGAAGATCATAGTCCTCTTCCACCGCCAAAACAACATCCTCCGCCTGACGCACCTTCCGAAAGACGTCGTCGAAAGTAGATCTGCTCCAACCGGCCAAGACCTGCCCCATAGTCCGTAGGCGCATACCCAGACGCTCTAGCGCATCATGATGCCAACAAGATTTCCACGCCCTGGCAACCACGAATAGGAAGTCAGGATGAGACGTCCAAAATTTGAGGAACCTGAATCCTCGACGCTTAATGGAAGAAGCTGGCTGGCAGGATATCAATAAAGGTGCGTGATCAGATTCTGCCCGGTTGAGATGCTCGCACGAGACCTGGATACCATCCAACCAACTACCCGACGTGAGCAATCGATCCAGGCGAGATCCCTGCCGATCAACCCCTGACTGGCCATTCATCCAGGTGAATGAGCTACCTCTGAAACCAACATCAAAAAGACCGGCAGCCAGCTGGAAGTCAAAGAAATCTGCGATGGCCCTCGAGTCCGGCGGCCGACCTCTAAATTTCTCATCCGGAGAAGCAATGATATTAAAATCCCCGCCCACAGCCCAGGGCATGGCAACGTCCCTGGCTTGGACGTCAAGAAGATGCCGCCAAAGACGTCGTCTCCCCTGTTGTGTCCCTGTACCATGAACGACAAACAACCGCACCGGAACCGAAAAATAACTCAAAGAAAGCTGCATCGAGATAGCCTGATTACATGAATCAATACAGGTGAGCCCAATACCCGACTTGCTAAAAAACTAAATATTTCATTTCTCATTGCAGAAACTAGCATCAAAACCCAACCTCAACTGATAAGACAAAAGCTTAGAAGATATCACCTTGGGCTCGATAATAGCAAGAACCTGTATGTTGTTGGTCCGACACAAGGACCTGAGACGGCATAAAGTAGATCTGTTCGCCATCTCCCGAACATTCCATATTAGGAAGTTAACCATGGACCCTCTTGGGGTCCCGCCTAACCCGGGAAGCATGTGAACGAAGAAATCGATTCGACTGAGGCGCTATCGACTTCCTTCGCTTACCAGCCGCCTTTTTGAAAGGTACCATCTGCCAGCCATCGTCGCGACCCTCCCGAAGGACAATGGAGGTTCTATATTCAGGCAGTGAAACTATATCATCACCCTGAACAGGATCATCATCCCAGACGCTGATAGGACCGAAGACAGGCTCCTCCCACACCACCAAGCTGTGTTCTTCAGTATCGGAACCAGCAACTATGACTCCTTGTCCCAGCTGACTATGAATAATGATAGGAAGGTCCGAAAAATCTATATGATGAATACCTCGCTCAGGCCCCGACTGCCCATCCAAATAAGAACTCGGGACGCTACGTCCCCCCTGCATGGGGCGCCCATCATCCAACCATAAAGCCAGATGGTCCGAAGATGACTTCCCCACGTGCCATAAAGGCAGAGTTGAAAACCCGTGATTGCCTTCACTCTTACGCAATCCATGCTGCATGGACCCACTGCTATTGCTAGCATCATGCCCTTGAATACGCCGCCATACTTGTCTAGTCACCTTTTCCTTCTCAGGCCGTGAACGTCGCCTCCGACGACCCCTGCTAGCCCCACATCCACCCATCTGATCGTCCTCACCAATCGCTACGCCTGAGGAAGAAGCAGCGATGGCGGGTGGCCTCTCTGCCACACCCCCTGAAGGCGTCTCTACCTGGGATTGAGTACTACTCTCTACGTGGCCATGAAGGCCACATGCAGCACAATAGGATGGAGTCCGCTCGTAAACAACCGGCTGCGAACGAACGCCATCAGGCAGTTGGTAGAATACCTCCTGAAATAAAGGTTTGCTAACGTCCACTTCAACCAGAACCCTAGCAACACTCGGCCTGGAAAAGGAAGCCGTAGCTCGGTCCGTATAGAGCGGAGTTCCAAGACCAGAAGCGATGGAGAGAACCGTATTGGTATCAAACATGCAATGTGGTAGCCCGGGAAAGGCAACCCAAATGGGCACTCTAAGATCCTCTCTCAGCGGCGAAAAATCCACCGAAGATCAAAAAATCGCCATCGGGACCCGTCCAACGAACCAACAGTCCTTAGAACAAAGCCAAAGAAAGTCGCTCTCGACGTGATGCCGTATGAGGACATGACGATCATCAATGGCCTTCACTTCGATCAGACCCCTGAATCCTCACGAAGCCAGATCCTTCTTAATGGCCTCAATCGAAAGTCTCCGCCGAGCAAACTTCCCGATGAGGTCCATGCCACAAGGCACCGTAAGTGCCTCCATGTTCGACGGAGAAAAGATGGCCACCTTTCGACCGTCAATAGCAATGGCCGGTCGGAAAGCAACCCTGAACGGACCCCCCGCCTGAGTCGGGGCGGAGCGGCCCACCACCACAGCGAAGGACCTGCGTGCCTGAAAATCCTCCCTACCTCCTGCCACCGTCGCCGGATCCGAGACAGCCGGATCAGCCACAATCGGCCCCACCCCCCCGAGCCAGGCCCGCTAGGGCAACCAGAGCCGAAATCTCCCCCTCCGCCGGACCTCCCCTCCCCGGTCTCCACAAGCCGAGGACGCCTGACCCACCAGCCTCGGTCCCTGGCCAGGGGGGCGGAGCCCTCCGCCGGTGCCGCCATCGACGTCCAAGCACGGAACGCCCAGAATCGCACAGAAGGTCGCTCCGCAAAAATTAAATCGCCCTTATATATATATATATATATATATATATATATATATATATATATATATATATATATATATATATATATATATATATATTTATATATATATATATATATATATATAAAAAAATATATATATATATATATATATATATTTATATATATATATATATATATAAATATATATATATATATATATATATATACATATATATATATATATATATATACACACACACACACACACACACATACATAAGGCAAATAGGGATATATATATACATATATGATGGAAATAATTAAAAGTAAAATTAGGGACTAAAACCCACAAGTCCAGAATCTTAATACCTTCATATAAACTCAGAATTATGAATTAAATCTCAGCAATTTCAAATATGACAAAACAATTTAATTATATATATAAATCGAAACCCTAAAATGAACTCAATACCCAAAATGCAATATACACAACTAGAATTCACGAAACTTGGCAAACATGATGGTGTCTATGTGTGTGACGTGTTCGGGTACTCACGGGGTCAAACCCGTGTCCATATCGTGTCCACGGAGTGCGTATCGGAAAACCGAATACGCGTGTCGTGTACGTACGTTTCGCCCGATTGGACGCCGCACGCAACACGAGAAGCCTCATGCTCGTGCACATGGCTAGGTGGGGTCCTGGGCTAGGTCAAGGACATGCTGACACGACACCACGTCGCGTCTATGCGACACAGCGACACGCGAACACCCGTGCGGCCTGCGCGCTCGCGTGCCCGTGGGCGCGTGTCGAGCCTCGTGGCTCGTGATTCTAGCCATGCCGTGACTCAGGATCGGGTCCCTGGGTAGTCTAGGTATAGGGCTACGTGCTCGTGTCTCTGAAACGGGTCCTCGACGCGCCGTGTCCACGTACGAAGGCCGAGTCAGCGGCACTTTTCAGCCGCGTATACAGTGCAGGCTAAACAGTGCACGCGAGATTTCTCCGCGCACGCTTCACGAAATGACGTGAAATTTTATGGGCACATGGGCAGAGGTTGCCCCCATGTGCTCAAAAAATTTCATGCGAAATGGAGCACTGTGTGTCGAGTTACAACGCTCGGACAGCAGGGCATGCACGGGGCCGTGCACGGGCCTCGTGTACGCGTGTCTGTGTCCGATTCAGACACTGAAATCGTGTCAATTTCTGATCCATCTTCATGAAAGTTGTCACAAATAATATTAGCAAGGGATTCGTGAAAATAGAATTGAAAAATAACACTTTTCAGTTCTATGTGGCATTTCGTCGAACACGTATTCTATAGGACCGATACGTGTCCGATACGGCTATCAAACGAACTCACAATCCTACCAAACTTCATGCACAGGTCTGGGGTACCTATATGTATGCTAAAATGTAGAAATTTTAGAAGGAATAATGGTAGAACGAGGTTTACGTATTGAGAATCTGAATCTCAATGAAAGTGAATCCTCGAGTGCTTCGACGACCGATTTCTCCCGAGGAAATGTCTCCAAATCCTTGCTAGAATTTCTCTAGCAAGTTCTTCTCCTCCCCATGGTCGCAACACAATTTATTTGGCACGAATCGAATGCCGGATGAGAAAGTTAGGGTTTTGAAGAATGGGAGAAACTAGGGTTTTGATCTAGTGGAGGCTATGGAATTTCTTCACAAATGAGGGGGGCTGCTGCTATGCTTGGCCAGACATGGGTAGAGGGTATTTGGGTTAGGGTTAAGTCATGGGCCAAGCATTCCTAGGTTGCTACAAAGTCCCAATGACAAAAGGCTTAAAAAGGCTTATAAAAATGACTTAAAAATCATTAAATAATTCTAGAAAAATAGGTAAAAATTCTAAATTAAATCTAATAATTCAATAATAAAATTAATAACATTATTAGGCTTCTAGACAAGGTTGACTAAGCTTATACCATCTAGATCCTATCAAAGCACCAATCCAAAACACACAAGAATCAATTTAATTAATATTTTAAATAAATTCAAAATAATGCACAATGTCTAATATACCTTAACTAGAAAAAAATGAGTGTGACAAATCTACCCTCCTTAAAATAATTTTGTCCTCAAAATTAATGACAAAACTGAATGGATGAGAAGGATTGAAAAATCATACCTCAAGACTGAAAAAGATATGGATATTGCTCGCGTATCTCATCCTCCCTCTCCCAGGTAGACTCACCTGGAGAGTGATGCCTCCAAGCTATGCGAACCAAGGGTATCGTCTGGTTCCTCAGCACATTTTTCCATCGATCCAGAATCTCCACAAGCTATTCTGGATAACTAAGAGTAGGGCCCACCTCGATCTCGGAATGATCCAGTACATGGCTGGGATCTGCCACATACCGTCTCAACTACGACACGTAAAATATATTGTGGACTCCCTCTAATACAGGGGGCAAGTCCAGTCTATATGACACGTCACCGACTCTTTCGCTGATAATGAAAGGTCCGATGAAATGCGGACTAAGCTTTCCACCTCCACCAAAGCGAATAGTACCACGCGTCGGAGATATCCTCAAGAACACCAGATCTCCAACCTAGCACAAACATGGTCTCAACTTAACTATAACAATCACATGATCAAACAAAAATCATAAAACAAACAAGATTCTAATCCTAAGTCTAAGCTGTACCTCAAACTGTAAAGGTCTTCGGTGGCTATCGGCCCAATGACGTTGTCTGTCCTGCGCCATACGAAGTCGATCTATGATGAGCTTCACCTTCTCGGCTGCGTCAATAACCATATCAAGTCCCAATAAAGCTCGCTCTCTAACGTCATCCCAAGACAAGGGTGTATGACATCTACGCCCGTACAGTGCCTCGAATGGTGACATCCCAATGCTGGCCTAGAAATTATTGTTGTATGCAAACTCCACTAAGTGCAGGTGATCCTCCCAGGATCCTCCAAAATCCAGAACACAAGTCCGCAGCATGTTCTCGAGTGTCTGAATAGTCCTCTTTGACTGTCCGTCCATCTGAGGGTGGTATGCAGTACTGAACTTGAGCTGAGTGCCCAAACTAGTCTGTAGACTCCGCCAGAAATGAAAAGTAAAGCAACTATCCCGATCCGAGACAATGCTCACCGGAACTCCGTGTATATTGACAATCGGTCGCATATACATCTCTGCTAGCCTCTCAATAGACGTACCCACTTTAAATGGCAAAAAGTGGGTTGATTTGGTCAACCTATCTACGATGACCAAAATTGCGTCTTTCCCTCGTGGTGTATGCGATAATCTAGAAACAAAGTCCATCGTTATATGCTCCCACTTCCACTCCGAAATGGGCAATGGCTATAACAGTCCTCCTGGCCTCTGTCTCTCAGCCTTAACCTGCTGACAGATTAAATATTTGGCTACGAAACATGCTACCTCCCACTTCATCCCATACCATCATACATGCTCCTTCAGATCCCTATACATCTTGTTGGCACCTGGATACATAGAGTACTGAGAACGATAGGCCTCCTGAATAACCTACTCTCGAAGATCTCCGCTAGGCACGGCACACACAGTCTAGAACCGTGCCTCAATGCGCCATCCTCTGCAATGACAAACTTATCATCCACCAATCCTGCTCAAATCTGCTCTCGGATACACCGCAGAGTAACATCGTCGAACTGAGCTGACTTGATCCTCTCTATCAAGTCTGACTGAATTTGAAGGCCCCATATCTATATCTGAACCCCTGGCACAATCACCTCGATCCCCAGGCTCTCCAAATCAGCTAACAAGTGACGATCCATTGTCAAACACATAGCTACCGGATACCTACTCAAGGCATCGACAACCACGTTGGCCTTTTCTGGATGATACTGCAATGAAATGTCGAAGTCCTTCATCAACTCCAACCATCTATGCTGTCTCATGTTGAGCTTTTTCTGTGTAAACACATACTTCAAGCTCTTGTGGTCTGTGAAGATCTCCACACGCTCTCCGTATAGATAGTGCTTCCAAAACTTAAGAGCAAAGATAACTGCCGCCAACTCCAAATTATGAGTAGGGTAGTTCTTCTCATGCGGACGTAATTGCCTGGAAGCATAGGCAATCACCTTCCTATGTTGCTGCAAGACACAACCCAAACCCTTCTCTGAGGCGTCACTGTAGATAGTGAACCCGCCTGATCCTGATGGTAATATCAAAATCGGGGCTATCGTCAGTCGCTTCTTCAACTCATCAAAAGCACCCTAACACTCCTTTGACCAGATAAACTCTGCGTCCTTCCGAGTCAGCCTAGTCAATGGCTCTACAATCCGGAAGAAATCATGAACAAACCTCCTGTAGTAGCCTGCCAATCCCAGAAAGCTCCTAATCTCCGCAACTGAACTCGGTGCTGTCCATGCCTCAACTGCTCTGATCTTCTTCGGGTCGACCGAGATCCCATCCCCGATCATAACATGAACTAGGAAATCAACTCGATCCAGGAAAAACTCACACTTCGAGAGCTTTTCGTAAAGCTGCTCCTTCCTGAGAGTCTCTAGAACCACTCTCAAATGCTCTTTATGCTCCTCTGGGGTCTTCAAATACACCAAGATATCGTCGATGAACACCACCATAAACTTGTCCAAGTACTGGTGGAACACCTTGTTCATCAAGTTCACGAACACCGACAGGGCGTTAGTTAACCCAAACGGCATCACTATGAACTCAAACTGGCCATACCGTGTCCTGATGTTGTCTTTGAAATATCCTCCTTCTCCACATTCACTTGATGGTAACCTGACCTCAGATCAATTTTGGAAAATACCTTCGCTCCGCTCAACTGATCAAACAGATCATCGATCCTCGACAGCGGATACTTGTTCTTGATCATGAGGTTGTTGAGTGCCCTGTAATCAATGCACATCCGTACTGACTCATCCTTCTTTGGTACAAAGAGTACTGGTGCACCCTATGGAGAAGAACTTAATCGGATGAAGCCTTTGTCCTGCAACTCATCCACCTGCTTCTTCAACTCCACAAGCTCGCTGTTGTTGACTCTATAGACATGCTGAGATATCAGCTCTGCACTGGGCACCAAGTCTATAAAGAACTCCACATCTCTGTCCGGAGGTAACCCTGGCAACTCCTCCGGAAATATATCCATAAACTCAGCTATCAATGGATGTGGCACGCTCTGCTCCTTTGCTAAAATTCTACAGAAAACTCCGCTGCTCTGCTCCGCCTCCCGACTGGTGAACTCGAACTCTGGCTCTCCTGGCACTCTGAAAAGAACTCTACCACCTCGACAATCTATACTGGTGTGGTGTCTGCTCAACCAATCCATACCGAATACAATATCGTAGTTCGGTAATGGCATTATGAGCAGACTCACATCCAGTTCTCGGCCTCCCAAAACTACTCTCCGATCCTTGTAAACATCACGGACGATGATAATACCACCCCTAGTCGTGATCTTGCAAGTCCTAGGCAATGGTTCAGAAGAAAGCTGGTGTCTAACAGCAAATGATACAGACACAAAGCTATGGAAAGCACCCGAATCAAATAATGCGAATGCGGG
Organism: Iris pallida; assembly: GCA_029216955.1. NCBI lineage: Eukaryota > Viridiplantae > Streptophyta > Magnoliopsida > Asparagales > Iridaceae > Iris > Iris pallida. The sequence goes on along the minus strand of JANAVB010010193.1, from coordinate 3,029,530 downwards.
AAAAGAGTCGATAAGAACAGAACCTGCTATAAGATCTCCTACTGGCTCGGACTCCACAGTTGTTATGGCGAAAGCTCGCCCCTGCTGACCTCCTCTGGTCTGATGCTGGTGCTGGATAAACTTCTGTTGCTGGGTCGACAATGGTCCCTTCTGCTATCCTGTCGGAGCCTTGGCTCCTACTCCCTGAGCTGTACATTTCGCAGCCATGGGACAATCCCTCAACTGATGCTCTGCTACACCACAAAGTAGGTACTTGCCTAGCCTCTTCCTACACTCATTCTGCACATGTCCTGGCTTCTTACAAAAAGTACAACTGATGGCCTGCTGCTGTCTAGGTGCCTGCTGAAACTGCTTATGTTAAAAAGGCTTCTGTTGATGCTGCTCTGCTGATATTGGGGCCTCTTGGCTGGGCCCCCACTGCCGTTGGCTCCATGTGAATCACGACCTCTCTTCGACTTTAGTTCAAGGTCATCCTCCGTTGCCATAGCTCCCATCAGAATCTCCTCAAAGTAGCATTTTTGTTGCGCTTGGTCAAGGACTTAACTTCCTTAACCAAGCCCTTCCTGAACCTCCTAGCCTTCTCTATCTCGCTAAGGCCCTTCATAAATCTGTCCAGGCGACAGAACTCTCTGGCGTACTCCTCTACTGTCTGGTTCCCCTGAACCGGGTTCTCGAACTGCGTCTCCAAAGCGCCAAGTGTTTGTGTCGAGGAAGAACTTCTCCTTAAAAAGCTTCTTGAAAGCCTCCCAAGTCTGCCCCTCTGTACCAACCCTGGGGTCGGTCTAGTACCATGTGTAGGTAAGGTCCTGTATCTAACTGCCCGTTGCTTCTATCTGAAGCCTAGATGGTATCTCAGCGAGATGGAAGATATCCTCTATTTGCTCGATCCAGTCGTCGACATATAGGATACCCTCGGTACCTTTGAAGTCTCGCGGCCGCATCTTCTGGAAGTCCTGAATGCCTGGAGTCCTCGGCTGGTACGGCTGTATCTGCCCTTCCTGTGGTTGGGCAGCCACCTTCTCTATTTCCACCATGGCTAGCTGATGGGCATTGTCAATGCCCTGCCTCATATCCTCTGTCTGGCGCCGCTAAGTCTCCATCATCTGCTGCATGAAGGTAAAGAATTGTGCCATATTAACTGTCCCCTGAGGCGGTGGTGGTAGCATCCCCTGAACTCCTGGGGTACGTAGTCCTCGGAACTAGTGGAGGAGCACCCCCAAAAGCTGCATACGGGTCCCACCTGGTTGGAACAAGAGGTACTATGGTCCCAGGGTCATGCTGAGTCAGGCGAGAAGTTGCAGACCTCTCAGCGGTATCCCTTAGGCCAGAGCGTTGCAATCGTGTCTCCACCATCCTGAAGATCGATCAAACAAAGAATCAATTACTAAGAAAGAAGCGATATAATCAAAGGAGGACAGTTTGTTTTCAAAAGAAGACAAATAGCAGCAAGAATTAGATAAGAGTTTTCCTAATGTGATTGAGTATCTTAACTTATATCCTATATCCTACTATAGGCTGTAGTGATACTCTAGTTCGAGTACCACTACGAAATCGTACTAGTTGCGACAGAGAGACCTGCATAAGCCACCACTAAAAATGTGTCACGACCCGCACCCGATGTAAGAGCACGAGAAGTGGGTACGTCCAGCCTACGCCACAGTATCGACGGTAGAACGCTGTCCTAGGTCTCAACATCTAACACAATCTAAAAAATACTCCGAAAGGAGAACAATATAATAAGTAATCTCAATCACAAACTAAGATGGAAAAAAAGAATAGATAATCTCAACAGAGAGTCACAATAAGAATAATATGTCTCGGTGTAAACCACGTCATAAAATAATATCTCAATACAATCACAATGTCTCAATGACTAGATAATGATATAAGTCTAATCTAAACTAATGGCAAGTCCTCAGCGACTACTGGATCCTGCTGAGGGTCCAGGTCACATGTGTCAACTAAGCCTGCTCCATAGTAAGTGTCGCAGCAATCCTCGTCATCTGTAATATTTCAACAGGTCCAGTCAGGACAGGAATGAATACAAATCTCTCACACAGATCATAACATGAAAGAAAATATGAAATAAGCTATAGAATAATATACATGAACTGCTGATAAAGAAATGAGAATGTAAAAGAGAATATGGTATATTTGGAATAGATATACATGATATAATAAGAGAACTGAACTAACTACGTGGTGTAGAGCACAATCTGGTTATGTAAACTGGCTTAGGTTATACATGACTTAAATCTAGTTTGGAGTTGTACATGAAAAGGTGTAGATCACATAACCAAATAAATACTTCTCCTGTCCCAATCAGTACACAAGGATCTGTCCAGGTTATGTTATTGCACATGAAAGTAGTGTGTCACATGAATAGCTAGTCCAAATGAATACTGGGTTGTACATGAAGGCTCACATGATCATGAGTGTACATGAATGTCACATGAGTATACATGAATAAATACGAATACAATGAGTAGACGATGCTCATGATAAAATACATGAGCACAATATACCCGATGTATCCGAGGGGATAACATCGCATGAAGACATCCATATAGTACTAATCCGTGATAATATCATGCCAGCAATAAGTAAACTAGTCTATAACAAGTAAATATGTCCAAGCAAGAATAAAATGGTCAGAGAACGTACTCGCCATAAGGTCTAAAATATCATAAGAAATGCCTACAATACAATTCTACATGATTCTAGGTCCTTAGGTCAAAGTCAACCCTTGGTCAACTCTGGTCAACTCTGGTCAAACTTGGTCAACTACAAGTCAACTAATTTGTTGACTAATTTCTAGGTCAAGCACAAGTTTTCAAGTCATTCTAAGTTCGTTTGAGTCGATTTGAATCAAGTTTGACCCAAAGTTGACTTTTGTCAACTTAGTCAACTTGTCGGTCGACTCGGCCATTCTAGACTCCTGGGTCAATCATAATCTGACTCAATACTCCCTAGGTTATATTCACAAGCAAACAATTATATATATATATATATTTTTTTTATTATAGATATATATAAATATATATATTATATATATATATATATATATATATATATATAGATATATATATATATTAATAATATATTATATATATCTATATATTTTTATATATATATTTTTATATATATATATATATATAGATTTAGATATATATATTATATATATATATATATATATATATAATATATATATAATATATATATAATATTATATATATATACATACACACATTTACTAAAACTTGTGAAGAGAGATTGTGTGTGTGTGTGTGTGTGAAGAGTGATGTAGGGGGTAAAAATCTGAGAATAAATGGTTATATATACCACATATAAATATATCATGTATATATATATATTTTTATATCATGTTTTTTTCCATATATACACAAATCTATTTAAAGGAAATATAGATTATATATATAATAGATATATATTATATAGATATATATATATATATATATATATTAGATATATTTATATATATATATATATATATATATTATAATTTTATATATATATATAGGATATATATCTATATATATTATATATTAGGAGATATATATATATAGATATATATATATATATATATCCTAATCTATATATATAGGATATATTCTATATATATATTATATTAGAATATATATAAGGATATAAGTATATATTAGGATTATATATATATATTATATCTATTATATATATATATATATATTAATTATATATATATATAATATATATATATTATATATATAAAATATATATATAATAATATATATAAATATATATAATATATATATATATATATATATATATATATATATATATATAAATATATATATTATATATATATATATATATTATGTGTATATATTATATATATATATATAATATATATATATATATATATATATATATATTATATATATTATATATACATATACAAATCCTAATATATACACATATATGTGCAGGAGAGAAGAATGTTGGTTTTATGAGGGAAATGAAACTCAGACCTGGGATTGAAATAGCCCGACAAAACTCATCACAATATATACATATCATTTTTAAAACATATCTATATATATATATAATATTATATTATAAGATATATAGATATTATATAATATATATTATATAATATATATATATATATATATATATATATTTATATTCTATATATATATATAATATATAATATATATATATATAATATAAATATATATATAAATATATATTTATATATATATATTATATATATATATATATATAATATATATATAATATTATATATATATATATGCAAATAGAGATAATTATATTCTAATATATATATATAATTATATATATATATTATTTTTTTGTCTATATATATATAATATATATATTATATAATGATGGAAATAATTGAAAGTAAAATTAGGGACTAAAACCCACAAGTCCAGAATCTTAATACCTTCATATAAAATCAGAAATTATGAATTAAATCTCAGCAATTTGAAATATGACAAAACAATTTAATTATATATATAATCGAAACCGAAAAACCAATCAATACCAAAATGCAATATACACAACTAGAATTCATGAAACTTGGCAAACACGAAGGTGTCTATGTGTGTGATGTGTTCGGGTACTCACGGGGAAGAACCCATTTCTGTATCGTGTCCACGGAGTGCGTATCAAAAAACCGAATTCACGTGTCGTGCACGTGCGTTTTGCCCGATTGGACGCTGCATACAACACAAAAAGCCTCGTGCTCATGCACATAGCTAGGTGGGGTCCCGGAGTAGGTCTAGGACACGCTGATATGACCCCACATCGTGTTTACGTGACACAGCGATATGCGAACACCTGTACGGCCTGTGCGCGTGCGTGCGTGCGTGTGTGCTCGTGGGCGCATTTCGGGCCTCGTGGCTCGTGATTCGAGCCACACCGCAACTTGGGATCGGGTCCCTGGGTAGTCTAGGTATAGGGCTATGTGCTCGAGTTCCTGGAACGGCTCCTCGATGTGCCATGTCCGCGTACGAAGGCAGTGTCAGCGGCACTTTCTCAGCCGCGTGCACAATGCTGGCTGAACAGTGCACGCGAGATTTCTCCGCGCATGCTTCACGAAACGATATGAAATTTTACGAGCATATGGAAAGAGGTTGTCCCCATGTGCTCATAAAAGTTTACGTGAAACGGAGCCCTGTGTGTCGAGTTACGACGCTCGGACAGGAGGGCATGACGGGGCCGTGGACGGCCTCGTGCACGCGTGTCCGTGTCCGATTCGGATACTGAAATGTGTCAATTTCCGATCGCTTCACGAAAGTTGTCAATAATATTATCAAGGGATTTGCGAAAACAGAATCGAAAAATAACACTTTCAGTTCTAAGTGGCATTTCGTCGAACACGTGTTCTATAGGACGACACGTGTCCGATACGGCTATCAAACGAAACTCATAATCCTACAAACTTCATGCACAGGTCTGGGTACCTATATGGATGCAAACATAGAAACTTCAGAAAGGCAATGGTTAGAACGAGGTTTACCTATGAGAGTCTGAATCTCAAGGAAAGTGAATCCCGAGCGCTTCGCGACCGGTTTCTTCCGAGCAACGTCTCTAAATCTTGCTAGCAGTTCTGCAGCAAGTTCTTCTCCTCCCCATGGTTCCAACGTAATTTGTTTGTCATGAATCGGATGCCGGATGAGAAAGTTAGGGTTTGAAGAACGGAAGAAACTAGGGTTTTGATCTAGTGGAGGCTATGGAATTTTTTTCACAATGAGGGGGGCAGCTGCTAGCTTGGCCGGCCATGGGTAGGGGGTATTAGGGTTAGTGTGTTAATTCATGGGCAAGCATTCCTAGGTTGCTACAAAGGCCCAATGACAAAAGCTTAAAAAGGCTTATAAAAGACTTAAAAATCATTAAATAATTCTAGAAAGATAGGTTAAAAATTCTAAATTAAATCTAATAAGTCAATAATAAAACTAATCACATATTAGGCTTCTAGACAAGGTTGACTAAGGTTATACCAACTAGATCCTATCAAAGCACCAATCTAAAATACAACAACAATCAATTTAATTAACATTTTAAATAAATTCAAAATAATGCACAATGTCTAAAATACCTTAATGAGTGAGAAAAAGTGAGTGTGACATCTTTATTACTGGGCTGTCCGCTTTTATGTTGGCATCGCACGTCGATTACTTTTGAACCGCTTCTCTCCAAAATCAGGAACCGAATCGACGGATAGAACAACAAGATCCTCTCCACGACGGAAAGCTAATCCTTTTCAGGTACATCCTCACTTCTATCCCCCACACATTCTGGCTGCCAGAAGTCCGCCGGAAGCACGTCCTAGAGCACCTGAAGGCAGCTTTTCTGTATTTTTTGGGACACATGATCTTACAGACAAACATAAATGGTGTTCGTGGGACACAATGGTGAGGACGCACGAGGAAGGGGGGATGACACTGAAGAAACTGGGAAGACGTGATCAATGCCTTCTCCGTTAAGATGTGGGTGCAAGCTTTGATCTCAGAACTAGTTGTGGTGCAATTTATTCGGGCTAATACATCAAAAACGAAGGCCCTCGGACTTGTTTGTCGGCCAAAAAGTTCGAACCAATGTAGGATCCTCTATGGGCGAGACTTTAGTAAGAGCACATCCGACTTAAGTTCAGAAATGGGAACACGGAGTAGACGCAGAGAGATATCTGGAGAGGAGTTCTTGGTCGCGCGGGCGCTCGCTCGGATTTATAACCTTTGGATGGCGGGGGGATAGGACGAGGGGAGTTGCACCGAAGTGAGTTGGGCCGGAGGTGGGCCGACACCTCCTAAAACTCGGGCATGTCTATTTCGACAGAGCCGGACCAGCTTCTCTGGAGTCGTAGGTGGATGGGCGATTTGCTCTCCCCTCGACATAGAAAATTGAAAGACTGAAACCAGTATCAGGGATGCGGCAATGTGGAGGGCAGTCAAGGACAAAATTCCCTCCGATTAAGGATGGAAAAGATTAGATTCTCTGTAGGACTGTTGAGCACCTCTAGAGGGGGGGAATAGAGTGGTGCAAGTGCAGTGGAATAAACACCATTAAAACATTAAAAGTAAACACTATAGCAGTGAATAAAGATACTCTAAATAAATGTAGCAAGAGATCAGAGAATCAAACTCAGTGAACACCGTGATATATACTGGTTTCTCTCTTGGAGGACTAATCCACTCACAGGTACTCTTGCATGCTGTTTAATCCAGTATTCACAAGCTAATTGAGAGCTTGCAGTATCTTTACAACACCGTGGTGGTAACAAGTGCATGACCAACTTCACAACACCGTGCTTGGTGACGAACGCACGACCAGCTCCTAAAACAGAGATAATTTCTGAACTTGAACGACCTCTTACAACTCTGAGAACCAAATAACTCTAAATCGAATTGATATTGCTGGCTTTGGCTAAGGATGTTAGGTGGAGTATGAAAGCTTTAGAACACTGGAAAAAACACTTTAGAATAGATAAGAGAAAAAATGATTATGTGATTTGAAAAAAAAAATCTCTTCTATTTATAGGTGTTTTTGAGAACCGAACGCGGACAGAGTTCGGATGCAA
>JANAVB010010193.1:3014480-3018233 GCA_029216955.1 Iris pallida | reverse complement strand
CTCGCCAACAAGACCTCTTTCAGAATGGCCTACCCCCCCTTCATTACCTAGGTTGCCCGCGGTGTACGCAGGGCCAACTTCGGCATATACGACCAACTGGCAACAAGATCCGCAAACTCTCCACTGGATGGAACAACGCCACATTATCCCCTGGAGGCAAAACGATCCCATTAAACACGTGCTATCATCCATCCCGATGTACATTCTTGCGTCTGCGTGCTCCCCCTATGAAGGTGCTTCACTCTCTAGAATCACTCTTTGCCAAGTTCTTCTGGGGTCAGAACGACGGCAAAGACAAACATCACTAGGCCGGTTGGGAGACGATGGCTAAACCCACTGGAGATGTGGTCTAGGCTCAGCAAGACTCGCCCACATCGTCGATGCATGCCCTTTAAGCTTTGGTGGAAGTTACGCACCGAGACCTCCTTATGGACGAAGTTCATGAGAGCCAGATACTCCAGATTCTGCTATCTGTCGGAGGCCAACACTAACAACAGATCATCGCCTTCTTGGCACCGTATTACTCGAGGTTGCATCACCGTTGAACCTCTGATCCGTCTCCAATTGGAGGACGGCAGATCCCAGGCCTGTCGGGAGCGGTGGTTAGGAGCAGAGATCATTCAGCCCAACATTCTTACTCCTCAGGGGTGCACCATTAGAGACCTATGGGAAGGCAGTTCCGGTTGGAATTAGAGGAAGGTCAGAGATTGGCTTGGTTACCCAGCGGCCACCAGTCTTCTTGCCGCGAACATGCGGATTTTCGACACGCCCGACTCTTGGAGATGGTCCCCTAACCCTAGTGGGACTTTCAGTTTGGCTTCCGCCAGACGTATAGCCAGAGGCAGTGGGGTACAAAACATGGTCTATGCCAATTTCTGGCAGGCTTGTATCCCCATCAAATGGTCCATCCTCATCTGGCGCGCTCTTTGCCGCAAGATTCCGACGGACACCATCGGAACTTTGGGATTCAGCCTCGCCTCCAGGTGCCACTGCTGAGGAGCACAACTTGGAATCCGCAGAGCACGTCTCCTTTCGGGAGAGCTGGCCGTAGGTACTTGGTCCAAGCTACACCATAGGCTTTGTATGGGTCAACCGTTCGGGGGCTTCTACGATCTCTTGGCATCCTGGTCCCGTTCCCACGGGCATCAGATCGTAGCAGCCGCTGGCATTGGGTCCTTTGGAAGAACAGGAACAAATTCTGCTATGAAGGGCGCAACTCCCCCCTCCTCAGCTGTTCAGAGAGTCATCAGACAATGCTTCAAAGTGAGGAGACGCTGCTCCCACGTCTCCAACTTGTTCTGGGAGACCCTGGCCTAGGCCAATTCTTTCCTCCTTTTTATGCGCGTGCGTTCCGCGCCTTTTGCTTTCTGTTTCCAGTCGCGTTTGCGCGCTTACTTGTATAGGCTTCGGCATTTTGCGCCTATATTATCAATAAAAGTCGGTACCATTATATATATATATATATGGGTGCCGGGGGGTCCGGATCGGGAGCTTCGTCGCCCTTGAACGTTGGATCGAGCTGATGCACGCGTGGGCCCTATGCGAGCCTCCCTATCCAATGGTGCAGGGGACGGGGCTCCGCGGACGGAGCTTTTGAGCTATATATATTATATATAATATATATATATATATATATATATATATATATATTATTTTATATATATATAGATATATATATATATATATATATATATATATATATATTCATTAGGGGTTATGTGGTCCCCAACTCATACGGCCACCAAAGAGAGGGTTCGCTTTTTCTTTTCGATGCATCATCTTCATATTCGTCGCTCTCTTGCCTACCGATGTCTTGATCTGGAGCACAAGTAGCTCCTTATTCCGCTAGTACCATTGGGCAGTGCAAAGATATTTAGCCAAAGCATTTGCATCAGCGAAAACTCAGAGGGACTCATTCAAAGTCCACCTTTGGGTAAGAACCTCCCTGGTCAGTGTCTCTAACTCAATTATACGTGGAAACACCATAGAGGCATCTGTCTGAACGAACACCCTCGCATAGAGTAACCAGTCTCAGTAGTAGTAGCGTCATCAACTTTAATCGGATTCCTAATCCAACTTGCTACCTTCATTAACAAAGGCACACACCAGTATTTAAACAAAAATCTAGGGAATCTGACCCACAATGCACCATGTGTAGGACTTCTTTTTCCGTTTAGAGTCTGGAAACTATTCTTTTAGGATAATCAGCCTCCCATCGACGTCCAGGGATCCCCATGGATAACGCGCTCAACCACCTCCTGCAGCCCAAACTTGACAATAAAAAATTCATCCTCTCGAGTGATATGTGCATTGTTCCCTTGGGTTTCAACACCCTATGCAAGAAAGCATGGATCTGCCCATAGAACGGATTATCCCCAAGCACATACATCACAGCATATGCCTTCAATATTCACTGACTTCTGCGACTTTCTTCGTAGTGAACATTGCTCTAGGTCCTCCCCGACCTTCTTGGGTTCCATGTACCACATCCCTCCATTGGTAGCTACCAATGTCATCCTAAATATCTCTGCATATGACTTGCCAAATGCATGCATGCCTGACACCGCTGCCCCCATTGCTTCCTGGTTGTGTCTGCTCGCCCACCCCATCGTCATGTATTACTCGTATCCGTCCCGCCATGCGGCCGTGCTAGAACAACATTTCCATGTGCCCATCCATCATCCAATACCCCGGATGGGTTGGCTGGCCCACCCACCGGAGTCACCTACTTCTTGAGGATGTCTTGCCCGATTACCCCCTGGAACCTAACACCCTACCGCTGACACATAGGTCTGCTGTATCCCCTAGGACGGCCTGCTTGCCTGATTCTCATAGCCACGCCCTGCTCCTCTCGCCAGACCCTTGCCTGCTGACCTCTTGTATAGCCCCCACCGACCAACCGATTGTTCCCCAGCCAAGACGGTTCCACCTCCCCTCCTCCTCCTCAATACGTCACCATCCCCTCCTTCATTATGGAGACCTTCGTTTACCACCTTTTCGCTAGTCCCCTCCCCTCTATCGTGGAGACCGGATCCCAATTTGTTGGGGATTGGAACCCTAACCCTAGCGTGCTGACGTTATCATGGAAAGTTATATTATATATATTTAGAATATATATATATATATATATATATATATATATATATATATATATATTTATATATATAAATAATATATATATATATATATATATATTTTATATATTATATTTATATTTATATTATATTTATATTTATATTTTATATTTTTTTCTTTTAAATATTATATATATATATATATATATATATATTATATATATATATAATTTTTTATTTGATTTTTTTAATATTAATATTTATATTTAATTTATATTTATATTTATTATATATATATATTTTTTGTCTGCCACGAAACTCACCAAACCCTCCTCCCTAGTAATTTAAATGCTTAATATCCTCCCCTGGAATGTTAGGGCCTTACGAACAAACCCACCTTGAGAAGATTAATCAGTCTCAAGAAAATTCACAAAATTGACATTCTTATGATCATTGAACCTAAAATTCCCCAACACACTTAGATCCATCTAGTTGCAGCTTGGCTTCTCATTAGCCATCGCTGAATGCCATGTATTTGGATCCTTTTCAGGGCCGACGTTGAGATCGGTATCATCCACGACTCAAATCAGGCCTCTCGTATTGGGTGGAACATCCCATTCTTTATTGTCGCTCCCTCTGTCCGTCGTGCACGGCAGCTGCGACATTCCTGAACGAACAC